>NW_019104540.1:359307-410891 GCF_001995035.1 Momordica charantia | reverse complement strand
ACGCATACTCATGAGCGTAGGTAGCCAAGGTGGCATTCCAAGAGAGGGGCTCGACACCGACTCCCGCACGAATGACATTGTGGGCGTTGATGTAATCCTCGGGAGAGCTAACTGCCACCGCACGAGAGTCGAAAGCTAAAATTAGGGTTAGGGTTAGGGTTAGACCGAGGATGTTGGCGGATGCCATATTGTGTTAAGATATGGCTTATTGTAAAGGCAGGTGGGGTGTGGTTGTGTTGGTTGTGTGGAGATATGGTTTTGGGTTATGGTATTTATATTGAGAGGAGAGATTCTATTTTAGGAAGATAGAGAAAAATAAGGTGAGATTCGTGGGGCACCATGAAACTCTCAATTTTTTATTGTGTGATTCAAAATTTTAATAATGGAACAATATATATTGTGTGGATGGTAGAACACAACTTTCTAGTAAAATCTATATCTGTCCTAAAAATATGTGTGGATCTTATGATTTTAGATAGTTAATTAGACATGAAAAAGAAATTAATTTATATGATGCATTTAATAATTATGAAAGTAAGACTAACAATGTGATGATAAAGGTTTGAATGTCGTCAATATCGAAGGAAATATGATAGTTCTCGATTTTACTCAAATGTTGATGTCGAGAAAAAATCATAGAAATTGATAGATGATTTTATTTGAATGAGTAAATACAACTTCGTTGTTTATTATTATTATTATATTATTTTTAGATAAACAATGATGGTTTAATTAGGCTATAATTAATATTTTAATATTATATATATACAAATATAAGTAATATATTTTTTTATTATAAAAATTTGTTCAATAATATTCACGTACGAAATTTTCAATCAATTAAATATTTTTAATGATTTCTTATGAGTATGAAACTCTGTGAATCCATTCTATGAAGAAATAGAAAAATGGGGATTCTTAATTATTAAAATATCTATATATAGAGAAATCAATAATATTGCACTCATAAAAAAAAAATGTTATTGAGGCAATTTCACCCAGATGGTAATGGATTTCCAACGTCCTTGGACAATACTCAAGACTCTAGGTGAGTAGTAGGAGCAACTTTTAATTTATTATGAACACAAATGGATTCAATTGTTAACCACATCGTAAATTAAATTGACTATGGATTCAAGCCATAGCAAACGGTTTCACAAAATCATACTATTTCCCCGATCAAAATAAAGCAATTACGTTAAGAAGATTTGGCTCGTTACTCACATTTCCTTAATATAATGGTACTGCTATTAAAAAAATGGTAGAAAATGTCAATATTCCTCAATGTTGTTGACATTTCCTTACAATTTTGAGAAAACAACATGTTACTCCATCGAGATATTGGACCCTTCCAACATCTCGAAATGTCGAGCAACATTTCATTTCAGAATGATACTTAAATAACTTTCTTTACGTGTGCTTTGAAAAATTAAATATATCCGTGTCCATATTTTCATCAATATTTTCATATAATTTAGTCATTGATGCGGAGGTTAGTCAATATTTTTATTATACGGTAAATATATCAGCAAAATGATATTAACCAAAAATATGTAATGCGAATATAAATACTCATAATAACGATTTCAATTCAGTTAGGATGAAATACTTATAATTAACCATCATGAGTAGCTCATTCGTCTAAATGGACCATAGTTAATTAGGAGGGAATGAGTTCAAATTCAATGATGACCACCTATCTTGGTCTAAATTTTAGAGATTTAGAAGGTTTTAATGAGGCTTTAATAGCTAAGCAGGTTTGGGGTATTCTACGAAACGAAAACCTTTGTCTCCAAAGTCCTTGAAGCTAAATATTTTTATGATTCGTCGATGCTCCATGCGGCTTCGGTCAAGAATCAATCTTACTTTTGGCACGATTTCCTTTGGGGTAGAGATCTTCTTGTTAAAGGGTTGAGGTTACAATCTTTTTGATTCTTGGGTCTGACATTTTGACAAGAGAGGGAATTACAGCGTTGAAAGTGGATATAAACTGTTTATGCATCGTCTTAAGTGCAGTGGTGTTTCTACTAGTGATGGTTCCCATGGTTATAACTGGAAATCAATTTGGGACCTAAAAGTTCCTTCAAAGATTAAATTATTTGTATGGAAGGCAGTAAATGAACATCTTCCAACTTCACAAAATCTCAATAAAAGGGGTCTTGACGTGGTACCCTGGATGTTGTATTTGCCATTCTAAGCCTGAAAGTTCCTCGCATGCCATCTTTCTCTGCAAAAGGGCCAGGCAAATATGGAATCTTATGTTTCCATCATTGTTTAACACACCTATTAATTCAAATCTTAGTTTTATGGACTTTTGGTTGTATATAATTGATCGTTTGAATCCAGATGACAGAGGGCTGGCTAATATTACCTGTTGGGCGATTTGGGGTGATCGGAATTTGCAAGTTCATGGGCCGATAGTCTCTCCACCTGATTTAAAATGTGCTTTGATTAGTTCTTAGTTCTAAAACTATACAAATGCCCAGGTTAATAAGAGAGAGATGTTACCGCAGAGGCCAGAAGTGACTTCTTCTAGTAGCACCCTCCGCTGGCTTCCACCTTGTGGCACCGATTTGAAGGTTAACTCCAATGCTGCTTGTAGAACATCGTCAACAGGGCTTGGTACGGTTATCTGAGACAGTAGGGGTGGTTTGGTGGCGGTGAAGTCCATGCATCTTCATTTCACCTTTCCTCTCTTCATGCTGAAATTAGAGGAATATTGGAAGCTTTGAAGTTCGCTCGATCAACAAATTGCCATCGCCTTGAGGTTGAATCTGATTCACAAGAGGCAATTTGTTTGATTCAGGGAGATTTGCGAACCATGGGGGATGAATTGAACTGGATTTTAGAGATCAAAGCTTTAGCTCTAAATTTCGATTTCATCTCCTTCGCCCATGTATCCCCAAAATGTAATTTGTGTGCTCATTTTTTGGCAAAATGGGGATCTCAATCTCTTCATTGTGTACCTGGCACACCCATTATCCTCAGGGATTGTTGGATATTGTTAAAGGGGAATCCCCTTCAATCTTAGCCCATGTGGCTTAATTTAATGTAACTTCTTTCCTTTCCAAAAAAAAAAAAATTAGTAATTCCTACGTGAGATTAATCAGGTGCGCGCGAACTAATCCACCATGGCTCATTTTAGTTAGATTTCTAATAATTCTAATCTCGTTATAGATTTTAGTTTTCTTTGGTCTCGATTGTTTTTGAAATTTATGACTTTTATTTTAAAATAATCATGAATTAAGACTTTTTTAATTCTTCCAACGCTACCTACCTAGTTCACTTTTGTCTGAAGTTTTTCAGAATCCAAACACAATTTGGAAGGTAATGAAGATTTATTACACAGTATGAAACTAATCTACTTTGTTACAAAAATTTTGCACATTCAATTGTAGCTAGCTCCGTTAATAGGATTAGTGCCTCTCCCATTAGAATATATATTTAAATTTCTTTGTTTCTTTTATTCCAAAAAAAAATATCATCTTCTTTATAATGTAATGTAATTCTCCCATCNAATAAAAAGAGTACCAATTTCTCAAGCATACGAAACGCACAAGTAATGTGATAATGATCAGTAGAGTATCATCTCTACAGGGAATGAATGTTTCACTAATTACCAATTTCTATACTTCGATTTTATCTAAACGTCGAAAGTTTAATGAAAGAGAAGTAAAAAAATAAATTCTAAAACTGGGTCAATAAAATAAGAAAATAACGCAACTAGCAAAAAAACAGGTGTAAATTCAAGCTTATTAAACTCTAAAACATGACTTCACCCATATCACCTTTAACTCTTCCTATAATTTTAATTGAAACTTTTCTAATCCAAAGGTTGTTGGCGGATTCTACCCTATTGACTCGATATTCTTTCTCAAGCAATAACGATTCTCTTCAAAAAGTCGAGTATCTTTATCTTATGACTACTCCAACAATTCAAATAATTAAGCACGCAGAACCAAAAAAATATGCCACAAAATTTACAAGAATGTATCTTTATCTTTATCTCTTGCTTAACAAGGGAGAACTATTCAAGTCCTAATCAGTTATTTTGTTTCTCAACCTTAATTTATGAAAAATAATCAATGCAAAGATTGCACAAGTCGAAACAATACATTAAGAGCATAAAAGTTCTCATAACCAACAAAAGTTTAGAAGAGAAATTGACTAAAAATGGAAGAGTAGAGTTAGATAAACCGCTACATCAATGCTGTAGAAACAACTATTTAGTGTTAAGGATTCCATGTTAAAAAGATAAGGGAGTTTATAATAATAGACATGGGCTAGTTCTTTTATTGTTAATTGATTTTGAAATGAAACCCCATAAATATTAATATGGTATCAGACCAAAAATGCTTAAATGAGCATGATCTTGAGAGGCATGTTAAAGACTCATTGCCAATTGGTTTTAAAATGGAATCTCATAACTATTAATAGTTAGCTCATACTTGAAGAAGAAAACAAATCTGGTAATATCAAGAGTCTCCCTTCTTCGCGTTCCTTTCGTTTCTCTCAAAATCTCCAACATTTCTCTCTAAAATGTCTTTTGGTCTAATATCTCCTCTTTTTTCCCCTTTGCGGCTAGGGTTAAAATGAAGCATTTAAACAAATTATGTTTGCAACACCTAGGTGCTACCTGCAAGCGCTTAGTCACCTAACATGTTGGAATTTTGGCTCATTTTTTTCTTGATTTGCTATTTTTTTTCCTTCTTCTTCGATTCAACTTCTACAAAAGAAATAAATACTAAAAGAATTAAACTAGCCAACGAAAAGTTAACTAAAACTAAAAATTTCAAAACCACCTCAGCTTATTGAATCCAAAATTTACTCATCAAAATAGTGCTCATCCTCGAGCAAATACCACAAGAACACAAAGAGAATTTAAACCAGCTGTCAAAATATCATTGAATAGAGATAGACTCGAGCTTTAAAAAAACAATTTCTTACTTACAAAAGAAAGGAAGTAAATGAAGTAAGCTCAAGCAATGCTAAGAATTTTTAACCAACCAGCTATAATTTTTTTCCATTTTAGGCCCTATACGGTTGTGGGCAAAATTCTTCATGACTTGTCTATCTCTCAACCCAAATAAAAAGAAAAAAATTTTGCACAAGCAAACTTAACCATTCTATATCCACAAGATACATGCAAACTAATAGATAACATCACGATTTTAGGATAGACAAGAATTCACTCATGTAATGTCTCAGAAAAGAAATCAGAACTTTAGTATCTCTCATTCTTACAAGCCAAGTAACCACTAAACAAAAGAATTTTAAATGATAAAGAATTTTCTAAATCCAATCTTTTTCTAACTCAAGAACTTTTCAAAAGTTTTTATACTTAGGAGACTCGTTGACTAACTACTAGTCCTAGCTTGTAGCTTAATTAAGACCCATTTTAATGGTCCTCCACTACGGTTAGAGGAGTAGTCCACTTGTATTATAAATTCTTATTAGATCCCTTATCTTTTCAATGTGGAATCCTTAACCACAGTAATTGACCAATCATAATATAACGACAAGGACCATTTAGATTATGTGATTAGATTATGTGTGTTGCACGAAGTTACATTAAATTATGTGATTATTACTGCCGAGATCAATAAGAAGTCACGAATAGCTTACTGCTAGCGGAGTGTTTATAATTAAGCATACAATTTTTAGTGTTATAAAGAATTGCCCTATGTCTGGGTCGATTTGCGTGTGTTTATGTTTAAACTAGACTCCTATATTGTTTTCATCCTATGATATTGTCTGTTTTGGTGACTTTTATTATATTTAGGTTGATCGATGTTGTCCTTTACATATATATTCATGATCTTAATTCTCTTTTCCTAGCTAGCAAACCTAACACTTCACTGTTGTTTCAACTGCGCCCTCCACGATTTGTGCAAGAGGTTGTGATTTTTTACTTTTCAAACCGAATGGAATTGGTCCTCTGAAATTATCGTCATAATTTCAGCTAACTAATCTTGACGATAATGTTGATGGACGATTTTGAATTCGTTCATGAGTTTGAGTTGCATTAAATTTTCTGTAGATTTTTGCCCAGATGCGCCCATTGCAACCGCAGTGCATAATCCTATAAAGTTAGCAATAAAGCTAGGGACAGAATTGCACAAATTCTTACAAAAAAAAAAAAAAGTATTCAGAAATGACCAACTTTATATTCAAGATGAGCTTCAGGTGACATTTCTCATCTAGAGTTCAATATGTGGATATATTTTCCACGAGTATTTACATAATTTGCTAGAATATGGTCATATTAACTCTTGAAACCTAAGAGTTATCAGTTGCATATCCTTAAAAGTAATTCATTAAAACTAATTCTGTAGAGAACGATATTGAAATACTGTAATAATGTACACTTGCACCTCCTCTTACCTGAGAAGGTAGAGGCAAAAACCAGGAATTAAACATCTAATTAGAAATTTAAAAAAAAAAATTATTCAATTGAAAAACTATTAATAAAAATGCCAAGAATAAGTGGACAATTATTCCCATTATTCCATGCGTGGAACCGGATCCCGACGAAAATTCGTGAGAAATTAAATGGGGTGCAGGGGCGGAGATACGGTCGGAGATGGGGAGGGGGATGGCTTCCCCCTTCCCACCTCGTCCTGTGAACACCCCTACTGGAGGATAGTAGTTACACGTGATAAAAAGCATGTACTTTTTGCAGTTTGCCATTGCACAACCAATGGATTCGGTGTCCCTCCACACCACAGCCTTAAAATGGCCACACTCGCCTCCGACGCACTTCTTGGAGCTGTAGTCATAGAACTCGCTCTCACTAGCCCAATATGTCACGGCCAACTCCTCTGTTATCGCAGTTTCGGGTTCGACTAGATAGTTTTGGCCATACGGTCCGCTAGACGACTGCCTCATCTCGCATGTAGTAATTGCTGAATTTGCTGAAACCTGAGCATAGGAGGCCAATGTCTGGTTCCAAGTCACAGGCCCAACGCCATACTCCGCACGCACATCATTGTGGCTGGCCACGTACACCTCCGGAGAGTCGAACGCAGCCGCTATGGCGGTCAGGGTTAGTCGAACCATGCACACGGCGGCGAGAAACTTGGCGGTTGCCATTTCTAAATTTAAAGGCTTTGCTACAAGGAGTAATGTGTTACGTTGTGTAATGTGTGTTGCTTTAGGGTATTCATATTGAGACCAGAGATGGGGTATGAGCCTATTTTAGGGAGTTTGTTTTGAAGGGTAGAATAAAAAGATGTACAGAGTGGAGCAACGTTGAAATTGTACAAATTTCTGTTAATGGTCTTTCTCTATTCCATAAAATGTGGGCTAATAATTTAGCTCATTTAGATGGGTGTTCAATTTCTTGTTTCCGTTTCTTTCTTTTTAAATTATAAAAAAAGGTTAAAAAAGATTTTTTGTCCTTCTACTTGCCCTGAGATAACAATTTAGTCTTGCCGTAAGATAACAATTTAGTCTATGAACTTTAGTTTGTAACGATTTAGTCACTATACTTTCAACTTTGTTACAATTTTGTCCTCAAATTATAGTAGGTAACAATTTAGTCCAACTAGTTTTAAGTTTGTAATGATTTAGCCCATATTGTGATTTTTTGTTCAATTTCTTATACATTTAGATTGATTAATCGATCAATGACCAAAATGTATTTATAAATCATAAATACTAAATTGATATAGGATAAAAATTGATACTTAATTTTGACAAAAATTTTTCGCAGCAAGGATTGAATTGTTACAAATTTTAAACTATAGAGACTAAATTGTTACATACTAAAGTTCAGGGACTAAATTGTTACCAATTTAAAAGTAGAAAGACTAAATTGTTACAAACTAAAATTTAGGGACTATGTGTTACTTTAGCAAATATGTAGGGACCAAATGTGTTTTTTAACAAAAAAATATCAATTGTATGATCTCAATACACTTGATTCAAGAATATAAAATATATTTTTATTTATGATTTGCAAAAATTGGAAATGAGAATAGGAAAACAAGAAACAAGACATTTGTTTTTTTGGTCCCATAACTTTTTAAATAATTTTGAAAAAAGCTCTTAAAAAAATGAGAATAAGAAACATAAATTAAATAGTTGTAAAATGGTTACATTGTTAATGATCTTACATTAAAAAAATAAGCAAACTAATATAGGTCTATAATATATATGAGTTGCTCTTTTCATAATCGATTGGTTTTGAGATAGAACCCCATTAATGTTGATATAAATTTCTTAATAAAATTAGAAATGAGAAATAATAAATGGGAACGTTATCAAATAGACGCTTAATATTTTATCAGATACAAGAAACACGTTATCAATTAGGCTATAATTGACATTTTAAACATTATATATCTAAAAATAAAAGTAATATTTATGTAAAAAAATGTAGATGTTGACGAAAATTAGAAAAAAAAAACAATATGAAAACATGAAAACTAGTGTTTCAATTAATTTGTAAAATTTTAACAATAATTTACCAAAATTAGCTCATGTTGCAAAGGAAACTACCAAAATTGTATACATATGTATATATTTATTGAATTACCAAAATTAATTGATTCATCGTTTCAAAGAATATTTGAATTAAAATAACAGTAGAAATTAAAAAGTAGAAGAAACTACATAGAGAAAAAAACTATGGAGGAGATATGAAACAGAGAGAAATCTCACAATTCTCTTTCTCGAATTACGCCACCATCTCAAGTCTTTCGAGCTTAGAGGAGTTGGAGAACTCTGGAAATAATATATCAATTATTAGCTAGGGAGTGATGATCAAAGCAAAAGATGGGTAGTTTAGCTCTCTGGTTGGATTAAAGATTTCTCCTTTGTCTGCTATTTTTAGCTTTCGGTTCTTGCTTTTTCTTCTCTCTGGCTTGATCGATGTTCGTCTTGATGATGTGCAACTTTTATACAGGTTTGCATGTATCTTTGATGATTGCGGTTGTTTCTTTCAGAGCGTTTCAATTGTTATGGTTGCAAACAAAGTTCCAAATTGATTGGGAAATGGAGTGTTTCATGGTATGTAGATGAGTCAATTATCTCCGTTGATATGAGGTCTTTTGAGTAAAATTGTAAGGGTTATACTCAAAGACAAACAATATCATACAATTATAGAGATACTTTGAGTACTGGGTACCATTGTCCTTAGTAAGTGGTATTAGAACCATGAGAGAAATCCTAGGAGATCGAACAAGAGTGATTGGTGAGCGTAATAGGTCATTATAGAAATTATGGATGAATCTCCAAATCTGACAAAAAAGTGCTTGAGATGGCAAGCAAATACGTGCTATGTGCTCGAGAGACGAGCAATACATGCCCTATCAAGTCATGGTAGATTGATAGGAAGTCTAACATAGTCGGGTAGATTAATAGAAAGTATGGTGTAGCTAGCTTTGTTCAAGGAGAGAAGTTTGAAGTCACGACAGTGGTCGTAGACATCAGGTGTTTCCACCCAATATGATCTGTGTAGTAGGTGCTGGCTCTATGTGGGGTGGATCCTAACTATAGCATTTTGATAGGATCAGACTCTCATTGTTAGTCGCAAGTCCAATGTGGGGTTTATCCTAACTACAACATTTGGATAGGAGAATTCTCTCATTGTTAGTCACAACTCCAACAAATTATTCATATCGAAGAGTAGATGAGTGTATGGCTATTTGATGAAAGATACAAGTGGTCCCTTTGTTTGAAGAGAGAATTGTTTGGGTTACAATAAGTGAAACAAAGTTCCATATTGGGTCAAGGAAGGGAACGATTCATGATAAATATATAGATGAGGGTGTTAAGGACAATAGTACCATCGTACCTTCAAGTATCTCTATAATGGTATGATATTGTCTGCTTCGAACATAACCCTCATGGTTTTGATTTTGATTTTATCCAAAAGACCTCATACCAATGAAGATATTGTCTCTCACTTATGAACACATGAACTTGCCCATTATCTAGCCAATGGGACTTTGGTTGCATTCCCAACAATCTTTCCCTCGAAAAAAGTACCATCGAGCCTCCTTTCAAGTATCATCAAATTAAACTCTGACTACTGATTACCATTGTTTACAAGGGTAAAAAGAGGTTGAAATCATAATGTTTTACTTTATTTTGTTTAAAACTAGCATGTCTTAGCTTGCTTTTGTTGGTTTTTGGTCCTTAATATGAAATTAATTAATTTTATTTAATTAATTAATTAATATTTTGATAACAAACCTAATTTTGTTATTGATAATTTTAATGTTTTGAAGTATTCATATCGTAGAGCTCGGTACAAGGATTTCAATATCTTTTAAATTACCCAAATCAGAGCTAACACAGAAGTTGTAGCCAAAAGAAGTTAAAAAAAAATCGTACATGACGATGACACGGCAACTGAATCCTACACGCAAAAGAAAAAGAAACGAGAGAAAAAGAGAAAATATATATGAATTAAAAAGGATGTTACCGTTCGAGTTAAAAAAAAAAAAAATTCAGTAGGCGCTGACACATTGAAAAGTGAAAAAAACCTCAAGTTACCGTTGGGTTTTTTGTTTTTATTATTATTATTATTTTATTTTATTAAATAACAACATTTGATTTTTAATTATTCAAATACAATAGTCCAAATTTAATTTGGATTTCAAATTTCTTTCCAATTTTTCCTCCGGTATTTAAACCTCCCATTCTCTCAAATTTTAAGAAAAATTCTCTCACTTTTCTCTCAAATTTCTTCATGTTCTTCAAAATTGTGAGCGATATTCACTCTTTGTGAGAGTTTGTAAGACTTGTATTCAAAATTCCAATTCTTGTAAGGATTGTTCTTGAGCGCCGAAAAAGAATGTTGTAACGACTTGATTCTAAACCGTGGAAATGATCGTGTGTCCTCTTACCGTAGGAAAAAGAAGGTTTTGTACCAGTTTGACTTCTATCATAGAAAGAGTCAAGTTTCTTAGTGGAACACCCAAGGAATCTGGGGAGTGAGATAGACCGGTGTTGCTGAACCACTATAAAATTTGCGGTGTTATTTTATCTAACCCTCTCTTATTTAATTTTTGCAATTAATTTTTATTTATTATAAATTGCATGAAATTAATTGCTATAATTCGTTATTCATGTTTTATGTGTAATATTTACATTGAAATTAATTAGGATGCTTGAAATGTTATTTATAATTTATTGAATAATTTATGTTAAAATTATTTGTTCGTAAAAAGTTTACTTAATTATTTAAATTGGGTCCACGTGTTAAAAAGTTTATAAATTGTCGTTAAATCCTTTTCACTCTAGGATTGTCATATCGATCCAACAGCTTTTATGTCCCATTAATGTTATATTCATGCATTCTTCTTTATCATGGTATATTTATGCAAATATTAAGGTTTCACATAATTTAGAGTCGGAAAATTAACGAAAACCAAACTTTTTGTGCAGGGGCTTCAGGGGAGGCGCCAGTCGCCTACACCTCGGGCTTAGTTTCTTCCATGGCGCCTCCCCTCGGGCTTATTTTCTTCCATTTTTATCCTTAATGAAACACATTTGACAAATTCTCTACCTTCAAGTCAACCAAGTGTAGAAGACTGTGTTTGAAGCTGAATAGGCCAATCAAAGAGTTGGAAGACAGAGCACATTTTTCTCACCTACCTGACCAACCGTAGGCTGCCTATAAATTCCAACATTCATTCATTCTCATCAAGCTTCCTTCCATCCTTTATCACTTTGCAAGTTTCTTCAGAGTTCTTCCTCCACGTAATTTAGGATTCTCTTGTTCTTCAAATTATCTGTACTGTAACTTAACTCTTTCCCACTTTTCGTACTTGTATGCTAATTCCAAACTTGTCTTTATTCCTTGTATTTTTGGAAACCCAATTTTATAAAATTCAAGAATTGTTCTTCTTCATACTTTCGTACCTACGTCAAAAGATTCTTGTAATCACACATTATTCTGAAATATAATAAGTTTTCACTCCCCTGAGTTGAAGAGAGAAATAATGGTAAAGTTTGTCGGATCGCAAACTTCTCAATGAAAAATTTGTTCTTAATTCTTTGATCTTAAATCATATTTTTATCTTGCAAAATCTTTACATTCTTTCCTATAACAATATGTGCTAAATTTATTTTCCTCCTGGTTAAGTCTATTAAACAGGACAACAAAAGGGTAAAAGGCGTTTTCTCACTCTTTCATCTCATAAGATTGTCTAATAAAGTTTAAATTTTAATTAAAAAAATGGGAGCGGAAGCAGGTAAACAAAATAGAGAAAAAATTGCCAGTGTTGTCTCCTCTATTTACTTATACGAAGGAATAAATAGTACATTTGCACTGGAAACTGTAGCAGTTGGAGATTTCAGCTCTGTATCCTCATTATTTTAGCCAACGGTCAAAAGGGGTTTTCCTTAAATGATAGTTGCTTGTACCAAGTTTCTTGTGGGGGTCTTATTGCTGTCAATTGAGTAATAATTCAAATGATTGTTTTTCATTCTTCCTCGAGCTGAAGGTAGTTTCACGAACGCCCAACTTACTCCTCAAGTCTTTGAATATGACGTTTTGAAATGGCTATGTGAACATATCAACTAATTCAGGTTTAGAAGGAACATATTTGGTGGTTAGTAGCCCAAGGTAAAAATCTTCTCTCGAACAAAGTAGTAGCCAAGTTCGATATGTTATGTCCGTACATGGAATACCATGGGCCCAATCTACATCATAGAAAGCGTACAGATTTAGTGCTATATTCTTCTAAAATGATATTTCATGCCTTCGAGTGCCCTTTGGTGTCTCAAGATGTGCTTGACCATCTTCAAGTGCTTGAGTCTTGGTTTTTGTAAATGTTGGCATGCTTTGTTTGCGGCGAATGTGATGTCAGATCTAATGAGAGTCAAATATTGAAGTGATCCCACTATGCTTTTGTATTTTGTGGCATCAACTAGTTCATTATTGGTTGGAGAGGATGAGGTGAAAGCAGACATTTGTGTGCTCATTTGGGAGGCTTGAAGCATTCTTGCTTTATTTAAGATCTCCTTGGCATATTTTTCTTGTGAGAGCATAGCTTCAGGGATTTGATGCACTTCTATACCAAAGAAGTAATGTAGAGGTCTAAGATCTTTTAGTGTAAATTATGTACCTAGTTGAGTGATGAGTTTTTCCATGAATTAGACCCTGTCAAGATAATATCCTCAACATAAACAAGTATTAGAATGAGTATATTTTCTCCCTTATAAATGAATAAAGATGGGTCAGAGTATGAGGAATTAAATCTAATATGAAGAATAAATTGAGATAGTCTTTTAAACCAAGCTCTAGGTGCTTGTTTCAGGCCATAGAGCAATCAATTGAGTTTGCAAACATGTTGTGGCTTTTCTAGATGTTGGAAACCCGATGGTTGAGACATGTACACTTCTACTTTAAGAAGACCGTGTAGAAAAACGTTATTTACCTCAAATTAGTCTTGAAAAACAACCATTTCAATAATTAGCAACGAATTCTTCAACAACAGACTCAATTGATAGCAATAAGACTCCCACAAGAAACTTGGTACAAGCAACTATCGTTCAAGGAAAATACCTTTTTGTTCAATTAAGCTTTTAAGACCCAACGATGTAAACTTACCCCTACATCATTTTGAAATATTTTAATCTTTCTTTCAAATTGGTTTTCCACAAAGATTTTGAAAGTTAACGAAACAAGTAAGAAAATCAATTTTTTTTCTTAAAGGGTAAATCCAACAAAACCTTAAGAAATCATCTATAAAGCTCATATAGTGTCTAAAACCTTGAATGAAATTAATGGGAGAACTACTTGAGTATTTATTTAACTTTGAAAGGAAGTTGACAACTCTTGCCCATTTGACAGAAATCACACAAAGTTCTTGCTTTATTCCAACTAACAACTTGTAAGAGATGCGAATTATTCAAATGCTTCATAGCCTCATCATTTAGACGGCGATACGTTTGTGCCAAATATTAGAAAGGTGCTTTATTAACCTTGTTGCAGTAAAAGCTTTGGAGCTTGCTTGTTTTCCTCAACCAATGCATAGAGGCCATCTCTTTTATGGCCCTTGTCTAATATTTGTCCCTGTTTGTTCTTAATAACAAAATCAAATGTATCAAATGTAATTAGACAGTCATTATACAAAGTAAGTTTACTAATTGACATCAAAGTTTTCTTTATTTTAGGAACCACCAAAACATCATTCAATTTTAGCTTAGAGAAATTAGTTTGAACATGACAAGATCCCGTGTGAGTTATGTCCATGGTTATAAATATTCGTCAACACGTTGATATTTCCATCGACATGTCCATATTTTTATGGGTTCGACATCGACATGAGGGGTCAATCAACATTTCCATTATAGTATAAAAAAAATCGACAAAATATGAAAAGTATCAACAAAATATCACTAATATATACATAATATTAATTATTTTTTTAACTTATTTAGAAATATGAAAATGTTTATTTGTTAATTTAAATGTTTTTTACAATTTTTTAATTTATATAAGTTTTACAGAAATATCTATTGACATCGACATTTTATTGATATTTGCATCGATATTTTCATGAAATTGGGATCTCAACATTTCCATCGACGTTGACATTTAAAACCTTATGTCTAAGCCATTTCCATCTCCTACTTATAATTTTTCAGTTCTATTATATGGTTTTGAAAGGGAGATTATACCAGGATCATTTTCTATGTATGTAGTGGTTCCAAAATCTGTAAACAAGGTTTGCTCAGTGATTTCATTTATGCTCAAGGTTACTGGACCTTTCGGAATCTCCTCATTTGGGTAGCTGTGGTCAAGTCTACTCCAGAGTCGTGTGGTTATACTTAATTGCCGCATATCTTGTATTGAACCTTCTCCTTTTGATTTGATTTGTGGCTGCTTAGACTAAAATTTCTGTAGCCTTGTTGAGTTGTAGCAGATTTTTTCATTTGATATTTCGATTTCGGTAGGCACCTCCTTCTCTAGCTATGTAATGCCTTCAGACAAAATCCCAAATATAGGAGAAAAGCCATCGATTCTACTCATTATCTCAAATGCAATTACAGTGAAGACAATATATACGATAGGCATAAAAACTCCTAAAATATTAATAAAAAATAATGCAATTACAGAGAGTAAAAAAGTTTGTTAAAGAAATAACAAAAAAATAACTAAACTCAACTTAAATAATAGCTCCACATAAGATGCCACGTCAGAGAATATTGTCTTAACACCCCCTGCTGTAAGCCAATGGAGGATGGATCCCAAACATTGAGCTTGAACTTTAAACGATTGAAATTGACAGCAGACAACGGCTTAGTAAGCACATCAGCAATCTGATAAGAAGCAGGGAGATGATATACCAATAGTTTCTTGTTGAGAACAGGATCATGTACAAAATAAATAGCACCCACAATACTTCTATAATGATGAACGATCAGAAAAACACTCACCTTGCCATAGCAACGGACCACTTACCATCGGTGAGCAATAGACGGAGCCTCAGCCATATAAGTCTTATGAAAAAGATCACCAATATATTTTGATTGAGATAAAAGAAGGCCACCCTAAGGAGGATAAGAAATCTCTATTCCAAGAAAATAACTCAAGCGACCCAAGTCTTTTAACACAAACTACTTATGAAGATCATAGTTAGGGTCTTTTAACACAAACTACTTATGAAGATCATAGTCATAGAGCTACCCGTAACCAAAATATCGTCAACATACACCAAAATATAGCCGCAATGAGAGGCTGTATGTCGAAAAAGTAAAGAAGAATCAACTTTTGAGTTAACAAAACCCAAAGAGTGAAGAAACACACTCAACCGATCAAACCAAGCTCGGGGGGCTTGTTTAAGACCATACAATGCTTTCCGGAGACGACAGACAAGAGGCGAAGAGCTGGAGACAGAAAATCCAGCATAGTCGAATCTCTCATCAATAGAAGTTTACTGRCTGACCTGGCTCTTCAATCGACGATCTACTGCTCCCTCTTAGTTGCAGATGCCCATGCTTTGATTCGAAAGCCCTAGCCTGAATCCCCAGTAAGATCGGAGTATGGAATTCCTCCTCCCTTCAGTCCTGTTTGAACCCGTCCCAGCAACGAAAACCCTCCTACTGCAAGGTGAGGCTCTGCCCGCCCTTCCCTTCTCCGTCAATCCACTCCGGGTCGGGTCGGAGGAGCTGCTAGTCCAACTTCTTGAGCAGCCGAGATAKGCTGTTCCATATAGACAGTTTCAGAGAGAAGACCGTGAAGAAAGGCATTATTGATGTCAACTTGGCGAATTGGCCAACCATGGGCTAAGGCTAAGGTGAGTAAAACCCGGATAATTGTTGGCTTAACAACTGGACTAAAAGTCTCAGAATAATCAATATCCACAGACTCATGAAAGCCTTTGGCAACTACCCGAGCTTTATACCTCGAAATGGTTCCTTTTAATCTTACACACCCACTTACATCCAACCAGTTTCTGATGTAAAGGTTGAGAAACCAAATCCCAAGTGTGGTTGCAAAAAAAGAGCATTATACTCCTCATTCATAGCCTGTCTCTAATGATCATGTCGTAAGGCCTCTTTAACATCTTGAGGTTCAACTTCCTTATAATCCACAACAAAGACTTTGGGTTTGAAAATCCCATTCTTTCCTCGTGTAGTCATAGGATGGGAATTATGAACAGCCGAAGAAGATGTTAAGGAATAAATCACACCAGTAGGCTCATCAAAATTGGAAGAAATATTAGCATCAGATTCAAATGTGGCATTCAAAGAACCAGTAGATAAAGAGCCACTCAAAGATCCATTAGGTAAAACATTTGTGTCAGGCAAAACAGTATTTTCGACAGCAGGCAATACAGTGGTAGTAGATTGAGGACAGCTGTTGTGGGTACCATTTAAAGCAGACACATCAGCTAGTACATATACCTTAGGAGAAGACCCAGTAGGTAGAATAGAGGTAGGTGCCGGTGCAGTATTAGGAGACATGGGATTAGACAACTCAAGAGGACAAGACAAACTAGGAGACAGAGGTTGGGGGTTAGACAACGCAGTAGGAAAAAACAAAGAAGACGTATGAGACAAAGTTTTGGACAAAGGGGAAGAGGACGAATTTAAAAAAGTGGCAAAAGGAAAAAAATGTTTATCAAATAGGACATTTCGAGAGACAAACACTTTCCCAAAAGTAGATAAACATTTATAGCCTTTATGTGAATTACTATAACCAATAAAGGTGCAAGGTTGGGAATGAAAACTAAGTTTATGAGAATTATAACGACGTAAACAGCGAAAACATTGACATCCAAAAACCTTTAACCAGGAATAGTCAGGTTTGGAATGGAACAACTTCTCCAAAGAACTCACTCCACCAAGAACTATTGAGGGTAACCGGTTAATAAGATAAACAGAAGTGGAAAAGGCATCATCCCAAAAAGATAAAGGCACAAGGATTGAGATAACAAAGCTAAGCCAGTATCAACAATGTGACGATGTTTACGTTCAACAATACCATTCTGTTTAGAGGTATAAGGACATGTGATCCTATGATCAATGCCATGCTGTTGAAGAAAGGAGATAAAGGGTTTAAACTCACCACCTCCATCAGATTGAAACCCAAGAATAGAACAACCCAACAGTTTTTCCACCATGATTTTAAATTGAATAAAGACAGAAAATGCATCCAACTTGGACTGAAGAAAGTAAATCCAAGTATAACGTGAAGAAACATCAACAAAGCTAATGTAATATTTAAAACTATTATTAGATGTTTTAAACGCAATCCCCCATAAATCAGAAACAATCAATTGCAAAGGGGCAGTGTAAACAGAACTAGAGGGAGTAAAATGAAGAGATGAGATTTCCCAACAGCACACGCATTACAAAAAGTCAATGACATATTAGATGCTTTATTCGATTTATACAAAGAAGTAACCTGTCTAACAATAGGAATGGCAGGATGCCCAAGTCTCCTATGCCACAAATCATCAGGAGAAATAGATACAAAATGAGATAAGGGAGCAGTGGGCAAAACCAGAGAGGATGTAGTAGTTAAGACCTGAGGGGAAAAGCTTTGTTGTAGGCAGATGATCAGGAGAAGAAGTGATGGGAAACCGGTACAGTCCATCATGTAGAGTCCCTTGGAGAAGTACCTTGCCAGTGAGTGGGTCCTTCACACAGCAAAAAGAATGGTGAAATTCAAAAAAGACAGAGTTGTCCTTTGCAAACTGACTGACACTTATTAAGTTTTTGGTGATGTGAGGGACATGAAGCAAGTTATTTAAACTAAGAACACGATTAATAGAAGTTGAAAGAGAAGAATGACCAAAATGAGATATATGCAAACCTGCACCATTCCCTCCTTGCACTTGATTACCTCCATGATATGCAGTGCCAACAAATAGGTTGTTTAGGTTATTGGTAAGGTGATTAGTGGCACCCGAATCAGGATATCAATGATTATCGTAATTCATATCAGGAGCAGCAAAAAGGGCAGACATCTGAGGAGGACCATTAGTGAATGCGTGGTTTTGATATTAGGGAAATACTCCACTAGAACCGGAAGAATTTGGCCCTTGGAACCTAGGATCAAAATGGGAATAACACCTCACTGCAGTATGGCAAAATTTACCACACAACTGACATTGAATACGGCTCCTATTTGTCCACTGCTTACCACCTTTATTAGTTCGACCCCTACCTCTGTTCTGAGAACCGTGAGTATTCGGATTTCTGGGAGCATGATTCTCTTTTCTGACATTGGCAGCATGAGTAAGAAGATTGGCCAAATGAGGTGTACCATCAGAGCTAATCACATGCTTCTTACTTTCATTCCTATTTTCTTGTGTTAACAATAACGCCATAACTTCTTGTACTGATTGAGGACCAGACTTCGCAGCGATGACTGAGATCATAGACTCAAACTCAGATTCAAGTCCAGAAAGGATATATATAGTATGATCTTCCACAGAAATTGGTTTTCCTACTGCCGCTAAAGCATCAACACACTTCTTGACTTGTGAAAAATAATCTTTCAAAGAGGAATTTCCTTGTTGTAGGTTTTGCAATTTCGATTTAATTTTCATCACTTGTGCAAGGTTTCTGGAATTAAAAATTTGTAATAAACAATTCTATATTTCTCTAGCAGAGGTGCAGTGAAGCATTTGTTCTAGCAATTCTTCAGACATCGATCCAAGTAACCATGAGGAAATCAATTTATCTTGACGTTTCCACTAAGTAAAAGCAGGATTTTAACTTTGTACTAGAGGAAGATTCAGCACTGACCTGAATTAATTTCGGAGGAGGATCGTCGTCACATTCAATGTAAGATTCTAGACCATGACCTTCTAGGGTTGTCAGTACTTGAAATTTCCATAAAAGGAAATTCTCATCCGTAAGTTTCACTGTTGATATCTTGTTACCTGGATTGATATACTGACTTGCTTGAACTCCATTGGTGCCGGTAGAATCAATTTCAGTATTGGCCGATGAATCCATTTATTGGAAGCAGAAAACTGAATCTGTCGAAAACAACCGTATAATTGAATGAATTGATTTCAATGAGAAGAAGGAATAAAAGAGAGAAACCACAAAAAAAAATTCCAGATCGAGCATTTCCTCTTCCTCTAGACCTTGCAATTTGACAAGAAAGGCTTGGTATTATGGTCAATAGTATGATGTTTTTCTTCCTCTGACTCATCAATTAATTGTTGTTCATGGATTTTAAAAGCCAACACAAATTGGTTGTAAGAGAGATAAGGGGCATTATTGGAAAGCATTGCAATTCTAAAATCCTTATACTTACCTACCAATTCTCTTGGGAGATGGAAGAATTTGTTGTGTCATCGAGGGGTTTCTTCATTGTTGGTAGTTTATCACACAATCCCTTGAATTTCTTCAAATATTCTTCCATTCTCATACTCTCTTTCCTCAAGCTGACTAAGGCTTTATTCAAATGATTCTCATTTCCTTAATTTGGCCAATTAAAGTTTAAACAAAGTTAATACTAAAAAGTTTACTAGTTTTTACAACTTAAGGGATTAGACCTAAGAGAGGAAGACTTTAGATATAAAGTTTTCATTCAACTAGTCTAGATATAGGACTTTGACTCGAGTTTGCGATTATTTTTAACCCAAACTAAGAGATTTTCTAATAGATATATTACAAAGAACTTATAATTCGAGATCACTTAGATATAAGCGGATTAAGAAGTTTAATCGTTCAATAACAGGGGATGCCTCAGGCACCTCGAGCTAGTCACAACATTTTTCTAGCTAATCTAAAGTAACTAGGGTTGGTGATAAGAAAACAATAGCCAATTGGATCTAAGAACCCTTATGGTTATGCAAACCCCTAGATCACAAATGCTAAATTCTCAAATAAAGATGATTTCAACCTAAGGAAGAAGTTAGAACGAATTTACCTTGATGATCAAGATCAAGAGTAGAGAAAACTTGTTTCAAAACTCAAGATTTGAATCACTCCACAAGTTCGCTTGATCAAGGCTACTTCAATAATTCTAGTATACAATTCTAAAACACAAAAAATGGAAAGGAAAAGCTCATGGCTCAATAAGCTTAAATTTCATTATCTCAAAACTGAAATCTCAAATCTCAAATCTCAAATCTATTTTTCCAAGGGAACAAGCTAGTCTATTTATAGCCTCCAAAACAACCCTTCAAGTAACATAAAAGAATTGTAAAGGTTGTAACTCTCTACTACATGAATACCATAACCACCACTAACTCAAATGTAACTTAAAACACATAAATGAAATGTTTAAACTGAAAATACAATTAAACATACTTTAAATCCGAGAATGAAACTCCTCCACCATAAAACCAAGAGTTTGTAACCCTCCAAGAGTGAATCAACTGGAGTTTGAACTACTTTGAAGTACTTTGAAGTCTTGTTCATTTAATGCATCTTGAGTTCAACTTAGACTTCCATTAATGCAACTTGGGTTTGTAGTAAATGAAGTTGGACTTGTTCTTGACTTCATTCAATGAAACTTGAGGTTGCCATAAATGACACTATAGTGCATTTAATGCAACTCTACTTTGTTGTCAACTTGGACATAGGATTCTCGAACAACTTCCTTTAAATCTTGAGGACTAAGACACTTTGGTTCATATCATCCTCCCCTTCTTCAAAAGGATTCGTCCTCAAATTAAAAGGATCTCCTACATCAAATGGAAGGAAATCAGCAGCATTGAATATGTAATCTTCATAAAACTCGTCGTGTAGAGCACTCTTAAAATCATCAAAAGTCAAGTGTATATCTCTATATGGGTTCCTCTTCAACTTCTTTCCAACAGAAAATCGATCCTTCCAATAGTGTCTCCAAACCCAATAAGCCGGTTTGAACATTGTATGCTTCATGCCATGAATGAATTTAGAAACAAATTTGGATTTTTGCTTCTCACGAGATGCTTCAGCCTTGTAAACGACATGTTGGCTGTCATTGTGTACTATGGAAGCATTCTTTGGTTCAATCTTCGCAATGAGTGTTCTAGCCTCCTGTAAAAACTCAAGGGAAATACTAGACCAACATGGTTTAAGCTCTCTCTATAGATAACAAACGCCTTTGTACAAAAGATCAAGAATGTTTTGTTTGGAAAATAAAACATAGTTGACATCACAAACTTTTTCAAACAAGCTTACATTCTTGGCTTTTCTCTCATTTTTCTCTTTWGGYCATAGACTWATCTCATGCTTTTCTCTCACACAAGATTCTTTTTCAAACAATTCACATGCTTTTGTCTCGACYTCATGCGCCTTTTTCCCTAACTSACACACAACATCATATGCTTCTTGAGGTGTAGGTGTTACAATAGTAGAAGTGTTACAATCAAACAATTCATTGCAATCTAGTTGCCTACTAAATAAAACACTATTAGCATGCATTGGCACTAGGTCACAAACTATGTCTTTTTGAATTTGATCACATTCTACCTCAACAATAGGCTTAATGTTAGTTGGTAAACTAAACTTCTCTAAAGATAAATGAATCTTACAAAATGGTTTAGGTTTAGTATACCTCGTAGACTTTCTTTGGAGATGTTTCTCAATCTTTATGGCCATGTGCACCATCCCTTCTAAATCTTCGCAAAATTGAAGATCAAGTCGTTCGGCAATCTCCTTCTTGAGTCCTCTTAAGTAACGAGCCATTGTAACTTCCTCATCCTCATAAAGATCAAGCTCCTCAAGCAACATTTGCATCTCCATGTAGTAAGCCTCCACGCTATTGCTATCTTGTCGCAAAGATCTCAACTTATAGAAACACTTGGGAACAAAATGCTCTCTCATTAAATGCTTGAAAACATACCATGAGTCTATTGGAAACTCAAAGTTCTTCCTCCTACTCAAAAACATTTTATCCCACCAAGTAATTGCATAATCTCGAAGTTGGGCAACAATGAGTTTTACCTTTCTTTCATCACTTAAAGGATAATAATCAAAGACACGTTCAACTTGCCTTTCTCATTGAATGTATTCCTCCAGGTTTGTCCTACCATAGAACATAGGAAGTTTAGGCTTAATGATCAACATTATGAACTCCTCTGATTTCTCCTTTGGACAGCATTAAAACATCCACCATATTTCCTTCCTTCGGCCTCCCAATAGTCCTTATGATGTAGTGAATTATTACTCCTCTTTTGCTTCGGTTGTATTGGTTGTCTTTCAATAGATTTGAGTCTCGAATCCATGCTTTGGAGCGTCTTTGTCAAATGCTCTATGTTGTGGAAAAACTTTGTAAAATTCTCTTGCTGAGACATGGCTAGAAAAGAAAACAAAGTATCAAAGAAAAACGAACCTCACAAGCACTCCCTCACGTGTTTACACTCGTAAAGGTATAGTCACTCGTGTGTTTACTCAAAACAACAACACTCTCAAGAAACTCACAATCTCACTCACATAAGCCAATGAGTAAAGTTTACAACTCAAGTGGTTAGATATAACACACAAAGAAAACACTCAAATAACTTGATATAGAAGTAAATTCAAAACTCAAATCAGAAACAAGCTAAAGAAGAAAGTGATAGAATTGGAACATGATAATTAAGTTGGAACAAGATATTCAAAAGACCAGAAAGTGTAACTCTTGAACAATTAGGCTATTTTGAGAATTTATGGAGTTTAATTGAGCCTTGACAACAGATATGAGTTACACAAGAAAAACATCATGAGAATTGAACAACAAATGGCTGGAAATTAATTGAGAAAATTGTAACCGCAAAAAATTTAATGAGTAACGGCTAGTTATGAAAATAAATCAAGACATAATTGATATGATTTATTACCAACAGCTAGATTAACAAAAATAGGCAATTTCAACAGCACGACTAAGATCTAGCATGATTTGCAAGTAAAAATGTAAAGAACAAAGAAGAACACATGCTCTCGAGTATAGCAGTTTTCCAGAATAGAAGGTCAATTTTTGAACTTTTCACACAGAAGCAAATTGAATCAGAAGATATGAAAGAAGACAAAGTTGTAGATAAGACAAAGATCTACAAACTCATAGAAGACAACAAGACGAAACGAATAATGGAAATGACACTTTTTTTGTATTTTAAATACGTCGACAGAATGTAACGAGATGAACAATAAGAACAAAAATTTCAAAACAAAGAACAAGAAGAGCAATACGAAAACAGAAACATATATCCGATCTAGAGACTAGTGCTCTGATACCAAATGATAAGAAAACAATAGCCGATTGGATCTAAAAACTCTTATGGTTATGCAAACCCCTAGATCACAAATGCTAAAACCCCCAAATCAAGATGATTTCAACCCAAGGAAGAAGTTAGAACGAATTTACCTTGATGATCAAGATCAAGAGTAGAGAAAACTTGTTTCAAAACTCAAGATTCGAATCACTCCACAAGTTCGCTTGATCAAGGCTACTTGAATGATTGTAGCATGCAATTCTAAAACACAAGAAATGCAATGGAAAAGCTCATGGCTCAATAAGCTTAAATTTCATTATCTCAAAACTCAATTCTCAAATCTCAAATATGTTTTTCCAAGGGAACAAGCTAGGCTATTTATAGCCTCCAAAACAACCCTTCAAGTAACCTAAAAGAATTGTAAAGGTTGTAACTCCCTACTACATCAATACCATAACCACCACTAACTCAAATGTGACTTAAAACACATAAATGAAATGTTTAAAACTGAAAATACAATTAAACATGCTTTAAATCCGAGAATAAAACTCATCCACCATAAAACCAAGAGGTTGTAACCTTCCAAGAGTGAATGAACTGGAGTTTGAACTACTTTGAAGTCTTGTTCATTTAATGCATCTTGAGTTCAACTTAAACTTCCATTAATGCAACTTGAGTTTGTAGTAAATGAAGTTGGACTTGTTCTTGACTTCATTCAATGCAACTTGAGGTTGCCATAAATGACACTAGAGTGCATTTAATGCAACTCCAATTTGTTGTCAACTTGGACATAGGATTCTCTAACAACTTCCTTGAAATCTTGAGGACTAAGACACTTTGGTTCATATCAATTGGGTTTATTTCATATAGTTTTAAAACAACATCATTTTTATTATTTATCACCTTAATCCAATTGGAAATTCACCAATCATCATCATTTAAATAAAAAATGTTGTTATTTCCTGAGGATTGATAATCAGAATACTCATTCCATTTTATTACTTGTGACATGTGTACAATTGTGCTCTATCTTTTTATTTCGAATTAAAAATCTCACACAACTACATCTTTTGAAGCTCAGTACTTCTTTGTTCAACACTAGAGGATTTCACCGACACAGCTAATTTTAGATCGTGGCTTTGATATCACTTGTATTTCACAATGATGAATATTGTTCACTCTGGGCATAAGTCTTATGGCTTTGCATTTAGTCTTAAAAAAAAGATCTCATACCAATAGAGATGTTGTCTCTTACTTATCTAGCCAAATGTGGGACTTTGGTCGCATTCCCAACACGAAGACAACTATCTCTACTAGTATAAGATCTTTTTGATGAAACCAAAAGCTATGAAAGTTATGCCTAAAGCGCACAATATCATACTCTTGTGTAAATATTCCGGAGTACCATTGTCGTGCTCCACGACTTGTGCCACTGATGTTGATGGAGCTAACGGAGGGTATATTTGGGTGTTGACTTCGGTCACGAGTCTAACTTGCATTAAATTTTCTAAAGATTTTCTCCGAGATGCGCCCTTCACAACTCCACCCACATGATCCTACAAAGTCAACAATAAGATAGAATTGCACAAATTCTTCCAAAGATATAAAAAAAAAAAAATACCAACTTTGTATTCAAAATAAACTTCAAGCAACATTTATCATCTAAAGTAAATATATGAATATTTCTTTTGGTTCGTAGACAAATCCATTCAAATGAGACAAGTAATAAACTAGAATAACTCTTGAAGCCATATCCTTGGAAAAATATCTCTTGGAATATCCCTATTAAAATGACTCGTTTGATAGCGTCAACTTGCACCTACTCTTACCTTACGAGGTAGACCTAGGCACAGCATGAATTAAGTATTTAATTAGAAATCTCTTTCAAAAAATTATTTAATTGAAAAACTGAAAAAAAGTGTCAAGAATAAGTTGGTAATTATTTCAATTATTCCACGCGTGAAACTCGATCCGGGTGAAATTTCATGAGAAATTAAATAGGGTGTGGGTGCAGGTGCAGGTGTGGGGGCGGAGGTGGAGGCAAAGATGGGGAAGGGGACGGCTTCCCCGTGCCCACCTCGGCCGGTGAACACCCCAACGGGAGGATAGTAGTTACAGGTGACAAACCCTAAATATTTTCTGCAGTTCACCATTGCACAACCAATGGATTCGGTGTCCCTCCACACCAAAGCCTTGAAATGGCGACACTCGCCCCCGATGCACTTCTTCGACTTGTAGTCTTAGAACTCGCTCTCCCTCGCCCAATACAACACCACCATCTCCGCTGTCATCGTCCCCGACGCCACGGTGAAGTTTTGGCCGTACGCTTCAACGGGCAGCTCCTTCATCTCACAAGTTGTAATTGCTGAGTTTGCGCAAATCTGAGCATAGGAGGCCAATGTGTGGTTCAATGTCACAGGCCCAACGCCGTAATCGGCACGCACACCTCTGGAGAGCTGAACGCATCCGCTGCGCTCAGGGTTGTTAGTCCCACCAACTACACCGCCGTTTCTCAATTTTAAGGCATTGAGGGCTCTGGTTTAGGGTATTTATATTGTCTTGGTTCCATTTTTGGGAGTTCGTTTCCAAGGGTAGGATGAAAAGATGGAGTACAGAGTGGAGTCTCCATAAATTTCTATTAATGGATCTTTCTCTCCCATAAAATGTGGCTGATAATTTAGTTCGTTTAATCATTTTTTAACGTTGTGGTTGAATACCCAACTCATTGTTGTTTACTATAACGTTGATTACAAAAAAATAAAAAATGTGGGCTATGAGAATTTGAGTCTTCCAGCTATTAACCAAAGAAATATTTATATGTTATCGTTTGAACTATGTTTATCTTAATGTTAACCTCAAATTTGGACCTGCTCTTTATTATATATAGAATAGTTTACTTTCAAATTTACGGAAGTAATTATAAATATGTCACAACATCTCTCATATTTATTTTTGTCAGTTCAACAATCTTTAATTGTCTTGAAAATCTTTAATATTCAAAGAAATCGTCAATTGATTTAAGGTTTTCTCGAGCTCAGAGTTACTATTTTGATGTAAGATTACTTCGCTCCGGTGATTGAGGTGGGATGTCTTTGATGACGTGAGTGTAACTATTTTACGACAATGAGATTCGTCCAATAGACTCTTGCAAGAATAATATTTATGAATAAGAAACTATAGATTAAATGTGATTTTTTTAAGATACATTTCGTACTTCAAACTAATTAGCTTGTTCCCTTCTCTTCATGGCCTCCGTAGGTGACAAGTTGATTTGATATACAATTGTGATGTGTTTAAAAATAGGGATTAGTATATTAATAGGCTATTTAGAGACTATAATTATATAAAAGGATTGAATGGTATAAAATTTACACTTTTGTCATGAAACAACCTGATTTAGGATGGTACCTATCATCCAATTTACTAATATATTCTTTTGTATCTGACCTCAATATTAATTAATTTTAAAAATCTAAAATTGGCTACTTGGCAGGTTACATTTTAAATCCCTTAAATTTTGCGTAATTAGACTTTCTAAATTTGAAAAATATCAAATCCCAAAATCCTCCATTATTGAAAAAATTCGAAGACTTCGTTCCTCCGACTTTTCTTCTTCTTCTATTGTTTGTTTCCGTTCATTCCTTCGTCTCCGACCACTATCTGTGTTCCTTCGTCTCCATTCTTTTTTGTCGCCGGAACAATCCATCTAGCTTCTCCTTCGTCTTCGACCGCCCATCCATTGTTTCTGTCCGTTTATCCCGAGGTTTCTTTTTTGTCCCCGACCGCCTGTTGATCATTCCAGCCCTCCGTTTATCTCGACCATTGTCTAGTCGCCGACCAAAAGGTTTGTAGGTTATTTGTTTTATTGAAAAAATTGTAGAGGGATATAGTCGTATATACTTTATAGCCAGATATAAGTTATATCTCCATATAAGTGTATGTTATAATGACTATAGTTTATATCACCGTTTTTAGTGTATGTTGCTTAAGTTTATAGCCGCATATAGTTTATATTTCCATATAACTGAAAAAGGTAGTCGGATATAGTTTATATCTCTATTTGAAAATATATATATGTGTGTGTGTGTTATAATGGCTATATTATTGAAATCTGGCCAAAAAAATGTAATAAAATGAAAAAATATTTGTAATAAATTTCATTATTTAGTAGAATATATCAAGGAGTAAGTTTCGGGATTATGATAATAATTGAATATTTTGTAATAAATTTCATTTTTAGTAGAATATATTAAGGAGTAAATTATGGAATTATGAGAATGATTGATTTAGGTCATAGAATAATTTAATGTTTACAAAATCAAACTTGAAATATTAATCTTTTGCATTTAAATAAAAGATAAATTATAATAAAATATAAATGTCATAAATAAGGGCAAATTTGGCATTTGAAAAAAGTTTTAAATCCAGAAATCTAAGACTGTAAAATTTGTAAACATCAGATCATTTGTGAAAATAAGTTTTCAAAATAGCTTATCCAAGACATTATCTCTTAAAAATAAGCAATGAGCCATGATCCATATTCAAGAGTTGAAATGAGCTAGGGTTAATTAAGAGGGACTGGAGTCAAATCTGGTGATTGCCATCTACCTTATAAATTAGTAATTATATGTGTTTCTGGCACCAAATGATGTAGGATTAGGCGGTTGCTCTGTGAGATTAGTCAAGATACGCATAAACTGGCCCAAACACTCACACTTTACTCATGTGCCACCTATATTCTTATGGCAACCTATCATAACCACGTTTGGAATCACACGACGGGATCTCACCGAATGAGTCACACCTGGTGGAGACATATGCATAATGTAGGTGGCCTTACTCGACACCACACCACACGTTAGACCAGATCTTGTCCATAACACCTACCATTATTATATATTTGTTAAAAGAAATTACAAATTGGTCTATATTCTACATCAAATACAAAAGTTGGTCAAATCTATCGTTGATCCTCTTCCTTTGAACCTCAAACTTTATTCTATATTTGACCATAGATAGCTCGTCTAAAAAGTCACTTTAAAATTTATATTGGGCAGCGAAATTGTTTAAAAAAATATACATTTTGAAATATGTATTACATATTTTATTGAACGACATCATGAATTTTATATTTTAAGAGACGATAGTAAATGCAATATTTCTTGTGTCCTTGATGCTCTTAATTGTGTCACACATTGTGTGCAGAATTAATGGCTCTGATAAGACTCTAGCCGGTCATCCACAATAAATTAAACTTAATTTTGAGTGAATTATGACTAAGCGTTTGTTGAAGTGATTGATTTCTGTATCATCGAGCAAGTTGATCATCAAGATGAAAAATTTGGAAAAAAATGATAAGAATAAGAACAAAACTATATTATTTGTTGATCAACTGCCAAATGAAAGAATGGGGTTTTTGAAAGAATTGGATTGGGAAATGGGAAGTGAATTTAGTAAGGACGGAGGGCAGGATTGTTGCCTCCAGGATAGTAACTACAGATGACAAAAACCCAATTGTTTTGGCACTTGAGCATTGCACAACCAATTTGTTTGGTGTCCCTCCACACCACAGCCCTAAAATGCCCACACTCGCCCCCGACGCACTTGTTGGCGTTGTAGTCGTAGAACTTGCTCTCACTTGCCCAGAACTTCACCGTCAACTCGGCCGACGTCGTCTCGTATGCCTCTAGCAAGTTTTCCCCATAGGGTCCACCGGAGTGCTTCATCTCACAAGTAGCATATTTAGAGTTGGCGTAATTCTGAGCGTAGTCGGCCAAGGTTTGGTTCCAAGTCACTGGGCCAACGCCATACTGTGCGCGAATGGCGTTGTGGATGGCCACATACTCCTGCGGGGTGCTGTAAGCGTCACCTAGCCTTAGGCTTAGTCCCAGCAAGCACAGGGCCAACACCAACTTGGGGGATAATGCCATTTCTAAAYTCAAAGGCAAAGGCTGTGCTTTGAAGGGATAATTAATTATGTGTTATTTTGTGTTGGTTGTGTACGTTTGAGGGCTCTCCTTTAGCCTTTTTATATTGAGACCACAGATGGGGTTTGCTTCCATATTAGGGAGTTCGTTTCAAATGCTAGGAGTAAAGAGTGGAGGCACCGTAGAATTCTACAAATTTCTTTCAATGGTCTTTGTCTGCCATAAAATGTGCCTTCAATCTCTCTCTCATAAAATTAGTCTAATAATTTTGTTCATTTAATAAAATCTCCTATGTGTTTATTTTTGTTTTTAACTTAGAGTGTAGAATACACTTAAATCTTCTCAAGTATAACTTTATGTGGTTAATGTTTAATATTATGTTTATATTAGTGATATTTTTCTTATTTTGTCGATTTTTTTTTTGCAATACTGTGAAAATGTTGATTTACCCCTCATCTTGATGTCGAATCCATGGACATATGGAAACGTCAATGCAAATGTCGACATGTAGATGGAAATTTAATACCCTGCTTAGAACCAATAGATATGAGGACAAATATAAATGATTAATTTCGTTTTGAGTATGAGTATATTGATTTTAACATTTCAATGTTAATATCAACTTTTAACCTCCGACTCTTTTGGAGAATATTAATGTTTTAATTAATTGAATTATGTTCAAGGATAATTTTATAATCAATCCAAACATTTTTTTTTTCTTTCTAAGATGTTATAACTAAAAATAATTGATTGGATTTAAATTTTATTTTAGACTCTAAATTTTGAGATAATGTCTTTGGAGGGTTGTTTAAGAACGGTCTAAAATTTACTAATTTTACACTTTTAGATTTCTGCACGTAGGATTTTATTTTAATTCCGATTTTACACTTATTTATTGCATTTACATTTGTTATAGTTATTTTTTTTAATATAAAAGATTTAATTTCATAAATTATTATCATAATCCTTTAATTATTGTGGGCCCCGTACAAATTTTCAACACTAATCCCTTAATTCACTCATTCAAAACTTTAATTTACTGATTCAAAAAGATTGAATCTCTTCCCTAAAATCATTGTTAGGAACTCACTCTCCAACTACAACCGTTGGATATACCAGGATTTTTTAGGCTTCAAAAATAAAGTCACAGTTAGCAACTCACTTTTGAGGCTTCTAAAATAAAATCACTATTAGCAACTCACTCTCCAACTACAACCCTCGGATATATCCGGATATAAACTAAATTCCATATAAACTTCCTTATATCCCCATATATACAATAGTTCACACGAAATCAGAAATCGAAAACAACCGTTGGAGACTGACTACTTAGGCATGGAAGGAACATTGAAAGGGTTTAACAGTAAAAAAAAAAAAAAACAGGATTTTCAACATTGTACAATTTGAAAGAGAAAACTAATAGGATATATTGGAATGCAAACCTTTCGATCGAGACAAACGGAGACGAACTGCTCCAATAATGGAGGGGGACCGGAGACGAAGGAACAGCGACTGCAGATGAAGGAGCAGACGAAAACGGCGAGTTTTTGAATAAGAATAACGGAGACGACAACAGGATAAGAAGAACGGATATGGCGGTCGGAGAAGAAGGAAACTAGACGACGGAGGAGGCAAAGGAATGTAGAGACAGTTGGCCGGAGACGGAAAACAGAGACTGTTGGCCGGAGATAGAAAACACAGGAAGGTCGGAGGAAAAGGTTTCAAATTTTTTGAAAATGGATGATTTTGGAGATTTTTGTGGTTTTGATATTTTTTTTTTTACCTTTAGAAAGTACAATTAGCCAAATTTTGAGGGATTTAAATTGTAACCATCCAATTTACCAATTTGTGATTTTAAAAATGATTTAATAGTACAAAAGTATATACTAGTAATTTGTGTGATGGGTACCGGTTATTTCATGACAAAAGTGTAAATTCTATGCCCTTCAATCCTTTTATATAATTATGATTTCTAAATAGCCAATCAATATATTAATCCCCTAAATTTTTGTACTTATTTTATTTTAACTCCTAAAATTTCCAACAAATACTTTGTTTGCATCCTTGAACTTTACCGAAAAAGAATAGCTATTTAAGTCATTGATGTTAAATTTGAATTAAATTATATTTGCCAAATATATAATTATGCCCTTAAGGTGTAATTGCAGAATTAAGTAAAATTTTTTATCTAGCTCTAACTATGAAGAAAAATTGTGAATAGTGGACTTGTGTAACAGAAATTGCTTACTGTAAGTGTACGAGTAAAGTTTTAATAAAAATGATAAGTCAATACCAATATCGTCTTCTAGATTGAGTTTCTAGCTCACTCAAGTATCACAAATATTATTGCTCAATTTTATTTAGATAATCAAATTCGAATGAGAGAATATAACAAACATAATAAACATGCAATAATAAAGAGAAAATAAATACGGAGAGAAGTCTAGGGAATTGATTTCACCCCTGGATGTATGAACCAATTACTTAATTAATTAAGATTGAATGAGCTATTAATTATATTGGTCAAGAACTCTCAAATCTCAATTGTCTCTCCGAAGCGCAAGTTTACTATATTTGCTAATTAAGAAACCAATATTATTTCTATCTAGTTTCAATAGAAATCAAAGGCTTATAATGAATGAATCTTTTAATGATCTCTAAAGGACTTCTAATTAAATCTTCCGATCTTACAAGTCTTTCAGTTATGCATCCCAGTTCTTATTCTAAACTACCTCTCTCGAGCATAAGATTCAAATCTAAGATCAATTACTCTATGACCAAATGATTAAAGACATGAAGCATAGAAGAACACAAATAGAATATTAAAACTCATTCAATCAAGAGAACTAAATAATAATCAATCCATAAAATTCAATATCTATATTAATCCTAAGATAAAAAAATTAGCTACTCATATTCAATGTAAAACAACAAAATTCCAAAGAAACTTACATAACAACTATAAAAATAAAGGGAAAGGAGAAAACAAATATTCTTGTGTTGATTTATCGTCACTAAGCCAATATCTAGGATTCCAAGCCTTGAAAATCCATTTTCTAAGTTCCTTTGGATTCTTGTTTTCCCTTTCCTTTTGAGTTGTCATGTTCTCTCTCTGAGATGGGTATTGGACCCCTAAAAGAGGGTTGGAAAACCTGATTATACAAAAAAGAAAAAAAATGTCATGAGAGCACCATAGCTCATTAATTGGACAGCAAAAAAAGTTAAAAGAGCGCTGCAGCATTAGTCTCTCAAGCCAAAAAATCCAGCTTTTGTGTTTTTGCTCTGCAGGTGCCTTTGTGCTGTTCTCTCAGGTACTTGGACTCCAATCCAATCTTCTGTGACAACGGATTCTACTATGATTTTAAGATAATATAATGGGCAAATACAATAATCTCTTAAATCTAGAGGCCATGACAAAAGTCACTAGCTTCTAGGAACTACAACAATAGAATCTTAGGAAACAGGAATAAAAAATCTCACCAAATACCCACGAGTATAGGTTGCCAACCATGCTCTACAACCTCGGGATCTCGTCTCTGAAACTCTGCCAAATACCACTGACGCTGCCCTTTGAAAATTCGTACACCTACACGTTTAGTCGCCACTTTGGTGTATAGCAACACATGAAACAAAACCTAAACAAAAGGGCTCTATTTATAGGAGACCAAATATGCTAATCCTTATAGGAAAAACAATATTATAATCCTTTTCTTCATAGGACATTGGTTTCTAGTTTTGGCTCCATTATCCCAACAATTTCCCACTTAGAGACAAAATATCAATTTTGCCTCCCACTGCACCAGCCATGTTCCATCATCTTGGCAACCCTGCCAAGGCTTAGTTCTAATTGTACCAACAACTTCTAACTGATCAACGTCCTCTTGGTACCAACCAAGGCTGAACTCCCACTGTACCGACAATTTCTAATATCTTCTTGGCACTAACCAAGGCTCCATCTGTGATTGTCCTGAGACTGAGCAATCCTACGTGGTCTTGTCTCCTAGACGTTAGAGACACAACCAGGTGCTCCAACTCGAACTAAGTGGTCCCTGATTCTTCATTCTTCACTTGCACCCAACGACTCCTGAAGAAAGATTTCCACTCTGATGACTTGGCACTTCCACCTAAGTTCGTTGCCACTCTAGAGACCTCAACACCAATTGTAATCTTTCTCCTCAATGCACTCGCTTGCCTACACGACTTCATCAGCTCGCTAATCCGTTTAACAACTGGAGTATTATCATGATAGTCTAGTGAATACCTCATCGAGTTGTTCCTCTTTCCCTTTCCTTTACTTCTCAGTTGTTTTACTTGAATTGATGACAGATTCTCCTTATTTGTCCTGATTGTCAATACTGCTAGTTCTTTTAAGTCTCCCCTCGAACTATCTGCAACTCTGTGCATAACCTACCTCTCCGATCTTCTGGTAATGTCAAACCTCAACACTTACATTGAAGCTTCTCTGTGGCCAACAACCACTACCTCGGATCCCCTCATGACTTTCCACCTACTTTATGCAAACTCACTTCTGTAGCCTTCGTCATCCAGCTTCCCCGCTGATATCAAATTCATCCTGAAACTTGGTATATACCTAACATCATGCAAAATTAGCTCGGTCCCATTGTCAGCCCTCAAACGCACCTCCCCAAATCCTTTGACCTTGGAGAGTCTCCCATTCCCTGTCCTCACCATGTCATGACTACCTGTAGTACGTGAGGGATGTGAACCAACTCTTGTTTGAAGATACATGCACCGAAGCTACACTGTCCACTACCCCATTCTGATGATGAATCCACAAATGTCGTGTCACTCTCAACGAATGCTAACAACATGTCATTTGACAAACATTTGTCTGTATTTCTTTGGTTTGATCCTCTTTTAGCTTATTGTAGTGTTTCTTGAAGTGACCCTTCTCATGATAGTAAAAACATTCAATCTCAGTACTTCCACTCCTCTGATTATGTCCCTGTTATTTTCCATATCTCATTTTCCCTTTGTCTTTGTTCTACACTGCCAACACTGACTTCATAGAGTTCTCCCTATCAGAAGTGGATGTGGAATTCTTCCCACTTCCTTTCCCTGCGAATCTCCTTAGCAATTGCAGCGTCACAGATATCTGAAAATTTCAAACTCTTATCCCCCAACGAATTTGACAGTGCCATCTTCATTGTTTTCCAACTATCAGGTAAAGAAGACAACAACTTTATAACATTCATTTTATCTAAAAAAATGATCTCCATCGACTCCAACTAGTTCATCAGTTGAACGACCTCATTGATGTGGGAGTTCACCGTTGTGTCTTCCTCCATATGAATGTTAAAGTATCTCGTATTAAGATACAACTTGCTGTTGGTAGAGGGCTTTTCATATATGTCCGTCAGCACCTTCATCAATCCCATCGCTGTTTTTTAACTCGCTACAAGTCTTGCCACATTCATCTCAAGCACAATCTGATGATCACTACGACTTGTTCATTTATCTCTGCCCATTCATTGTCTGTCATCCCAATCGCCGGTCGTTCTTTCAGGTCTTTGTGTATCTTCTTGTATGTAAGAAGATCCACCACTTGCATCTTCCAAAACCCAAAATTTTCCTCGTCAAATCTGAAAACCTCATCGAAGTAGTGATGTGACTTTTTACTAGATCTCATGCATGATGCTGAACCTTACAGCATACCACTTATTGGGAAACTTACTTATCAAAAATATTTTCCTCTTCCATAGTTTTTCAATGAAAACTAAGTCAACCACACAATAAGAGAAATATAGGGTACAACAATAGAATCATAAGAATCAGCATACCACAAATTTATATTGGTTCACCTCAACTATGAGCTATGTTCAGTCTTCCGCGACAACGGCCACTAGCTTTTAGGAACTACAACAATAGAATCATAAGAATCAGAATGAAAAACCTCACTAAATACCCACGAGAATAGGTTGCCGACGATACTTTACAACTCCGGGATCTCGCCTCTGAAACTCTGCCAAATACAGTTCAACCGCCACTTTAGTGTGCAACAACACATGAAACAAAAGATAAACAAAAAAGTTTTATTTATAGGAGGCTAAATATCTTAATCCTATTTTTAGTTTTGGCTCCATATTATCCCAACACATGTGCATGTCTTTGAGAATCTTTAAAGTACATTACTAAATATTTTCTATTTAATTCTATATAAAATTCAACGTGGATCTAAATGTTTAATTTTAAAACTTGTTTATAATTAATCAAATTCATCTACTGTGGGGTGAATTGTTCATTCCTATAGTTAGCTTCATTCAATTTGACCTATTTCAATCCAAAATAGTTCATACAAACCAAAATCTCACTCGACATCTCTAATGAACTCTAAGATCTAATCTTCTAATCATCCTCTATTTATGTAAGGTAATACCACACTAGATTGCTAAACTTTCAACCACTTACCCCAAACTTATTTTATAATTTCCTTATTTAAATAATATGAGAGAATAGCTTATGCCGTCGGTAGTTCGTCCTCTACCCATTGGTAAAATATACTCTACTGTTTGTCCTTATTTACTCTATTTTTTTTCCTTTTCTTGTTTTTCTTTATTATTATTATTTTTCATTACTACCTCCATATTAACAAAAATGTATCACCTAAAAAAATTAAATTAGGGAAAAAGTTATCCTAAGTGAAGCATTACCTAGGATTGTCAAGGTTCTTGGATATATCAATAATTCAACTAACGGAAGCATGAAAACTACTAAAGCATAGCCAATTCAAATATAACTCAATGACGATAGAGACCAGCTAGAATAAAGCCAACATGATAATGATTAAAGCGATAAAAGAGATGATAATGTGGAGAGAAATTATAAGAATAAGGACCAGACTATATTATTTGTTGATCAACCGCCAAATGAAAGAATGGGGTTTTCGAAAGAATTTGGTTGGGAAATGGGAAGTGAATTTAGTAAGGACGGAGGGCAGGATTGTTCCCTGCAGGATAGTAACTACAGATGACAAAAACCCAATTGTTTTGGCACTTGAGCATTGCACAACCAATTTGTTTGGTGTCCCTCCACACCACAGCCCTAAAATGCCCACACTCGCCCCCGACGCACTTGTTGGCGTTGTAGTCGTAGAACTTGCTCTCACTTGCCCAGAACTTCACCGTCAACTCGGCCGACGTCGTCTCGTATGCCTCTAGCAAGTTTTCCCCATAGGGTCCACCGGAGTGCTTCATCTCGCAAGTAGCATGTTTAGAGTTGGCGTAATTCTGAGCGTAGTCGGCCAAGGTTTGGTTCCAAGTCACAGGACCAACGCCATACTTCGCGCGGATCGCGTTGTGGATCGCCACATACTCCTGTGGAGTGCTGTATGCATCACCTAGCCTTAGGCTTAGTCCCACCAAGCACAGGACGAACACCAACTTGGGGGATAATGCCATTTCTAAACTCAAAGGCAAAGGTTGTGCTTTGAAGGGATAACTAATTATGTGTTATGTTGTTTTGGTTGTGTACCTTTGAGGGCTCTCCTTTAGGGTTTTTATATTGAAACCACAACTGAGGTAGGCTTCCATTTTAGGGAGTTCTATTATTGGTCTTTGTCTCCCATAAAAAGGTGCCTTCAATTTCTCTCTCTCTCTTGAGAATGTGGCTATTAATTTAGTCCATTGAAAATAGTTTCTCCTGTATAAGAGTTGTGTTTATTTTAGGTTTTAACTTAGTGGTAGAACACATAAATCTTCCCATCTTAGTGGTGAAAGGTATGTTAATTTTCAGAGAGAAAATTGGAGAATGCATCAATAATTACTTCTTTTAATTGGTCAATTTACATAATTCCCTCTCACACAAAAGACTAAAATAACTTCCAAGATCTATTAGTCTATTAGGGATCGACTAAAGATCATACGTTTATCAATAATATATTTGATCAATGATATATTATATTAGTGGATGAACTAATATTTATTCCTTATTATATAGTATATCACTCTATATCATTGATGCACACATCTATCAATGACATAGCCCATCGATGTAAATGAGTATTATATGAGAGTAAAATAAAAATTACGCAAAGATATATCTTAGCATACGCAAAGTCATAATTGTATTGTTATATTTGCAAATATGACCATTTGAATTACCATCCATTAAAACTTTTCAAAATTAATCTAATGCACAAATTAACTACATCCTCTAATGTTATTTCCATCTTTTTTTCTTGTGTGTGAACTCTCAAAAGAGAACTTTTGATTTTTTTCATAAAAAGGAAAAACGTAACTAACAATTAATGTGTTCATGTGGGAGTAGAATTTCGAACTCACATGACATACTTTAAACCGCTGAGCTGTCGTTCAAGTTGGCGATGTATTCTAATCATTAGATATTAGTACCACCCCTTTAAGATTATAGGGTTGAAAATACTCCTTTCCACGACTTCTATCATAACTTTTAATTAACGTATTCTCTTGATGCGTGTGGCAAAGATGGAACAAAATAAAAAAGTTGTATACTCTTCAAATGGCCATCTTCTTTATGGAAAATCCTATTTTCACAAGGTTGTCTTTGTCTATACATTTTTTATTTATATAATATTATGTATTGGGTGATAAACAAATTTACTTGAAGACAATTTTTGCAATGGATTTTAAATTTGCTGCGATTAACGGTGGAGGATGTACCTTTTATGTATCCTTCGGTTGTGGTATGTTTTTTAAATACTTTTTTTTAATGAATAGTGATGCCTCTTTCAAGAAAAAAGAAAATTGGTGAGCATGCACCATTTTAAATATGGTAGTTAGTAACACGSTGTGTACATGAAATTTTGTAGTTTGATAACAAATACATAAATATATAAAAAAGAATAAGATAGCTAAAAATTATAAGATAAATTAATTTTATAAAAAATCAAGAAATTTTGTAGTTTGATAATAAATACATTTATATAAAAAAGAATAAGATAGCTAAAAATTATAAGATAAATTAATTTTATAAAAAATCAAGAGGTTGATTTAAAAGTTAAATTGAAGTAAATTATGAAAATAATGCAAATTTAAAAGAGCAAATAAATTGATAAGAAATCTATTCACGGATAATCTTCCATATTTCTAGGATTGAACTACAAACCTTCAGTTTACAAAACTGACGCTCTACCACTAAGCTATAGAGGCTGTTGTTAAATTTGATATTTATAGTTTTTTTTAAATTAGACATTTAGAGTTGTCCAACATATGTTATTAATTAAATTAAAATATCACTTAAAAAACTAATTAAATTAAAGTATATTTATTTAGATAATACAAATTAAAAATGCTAAAGAGAAACTCAACAAACTAGTCCGATGAGTCATTAATTTTATAAAATAAAATAAAAATAAATAAAATAAAGGTTAAAACCTTGGGTACACATTTTTTCATCCTCTCTTACTCTTCACATGCTTTACTTTCTTGTCCTTCTTCTTCTTCGTGCGGACACCCTCACTTTAGAAATTTAGGGGGAGTTGCGTGGAGTAGAATTGAGGGGATAAATTTAATCATTGTTTGGGAAAGAGAAATTTATATACAGGGAGTTTCCCCCAAATAACTATTCAACTCCCCAATTTGTTTCTCTCTCTTTCTTCCGATGGACTCTACATATTCTTTATATTTTCTCCCATTTCTCTCTCCACTCATCACTTTTTTACTACCATATTACTCTATCTCTACTCTTCCTCTCATTTTTTTGTTATTCATCTCAACTCACCACTCACTGAATTTGAATCTCCAACTTAGAATTGCGATTAATTCTAAAAAGTTTGATACATTAAATCTTTTAATTTTATTTAAAAGTCTACTTAGAATCTACGTTTTAAATATCGATGTGGATAGAAATATCGAGATCTTAATTTCATTTATTTAAAAGTCTACTTAGAACCTATGTTTTAAATGTCGATGTGGATAGAAATGTCGAAGTCTCAATTTCATGGAAATGTCGATTGAAATATCGATAAAATGTTGATGTCGATGGATATTTCTAGAAATGTTATAAAAATAAAAAATTTGTAAAATATATTTAAACTAACAAGTAAGCATTTCACCATTTCTAAATAAGATAAAAATGATTAATATTAATATTATGTCTATATTAGTCAAGATAATTTTCATATTTTTGTCTTTTTTTTTTGTGCAATATTATAGAAATGTCGATTTATCCTCATGCCGGTGTCGAATCCATGGACACATGGAAACGTCAATGCAAATGTCGACACGTAGACGGAAATTTAAAATACTCTTTGCTTAGAACTAGTAGATGTGGAGACAAATATAAATGAATTAATTTCATTTTAAGTATGAGTATATTGATTTTAACACTTCACTATTAATATCGATTTTTAGCCAAATCGAGTATAGCTCAACGGTAATTGACATATGCTTCGTCAAACTAGTAGGTTGTGAGTTCGAATGTCCCCCCAATATGTACTAAAAAAAAAAAAACCTCTCACCTTTAGGAGAATATTAATGTATTAATTAATTGAGTTAGGCTTATGAATAATTTTAAAATCAATCCAAAACATAATTTTTTTCTCTTTTTAAGATGTTATCACTAAAAATTGATTGGATTTTAATTTTATTTTAGACTCTAAATTTCTGTAATGATTTTATTTTAATACCTAAACTTTCAAACAAATACTTTGTTTCCATCCTTGAACTTTACAGAGAAAAAAAAGGGCAGTTACAAATCTGGCAAAAAAATTTAAAGAAATAACAAATTTAGCATCTACATTTTAGATTTGTAAATATAGCAAATTTTCTAGAAAAAACGGAGGTCCAATAATAAAATGTCAAATTTACCCTCATAGCATTGATATACCATTGATATAACACTGATATATATATATATATATATATATATATATATATATCTGATATATACTTGATATACATCTGATTTACTATTGATATACAACTCATATATCATTGATATAACTATAATATCTACTATTATAACTTCTTATATGATTATATTATTTACTATTTATTGATTTACCACTAATATATGTGTAATATATTATTGATATGCCTTTGATATACCATTGATATAATACTGATATACAATTGATTTACTTCTGATATATGTATGATATCTACCCATATAACTTCTAATATGATTTGCCATTGATATACGTATGATATAACTATGATTTCTACTGATATAGGTTCTTATATGATTATATAATTTACCGTGCTGATATATAACGTTTATATATCTGTATATATACTTGATATGTCTTTAATTTACCATTAATATTACTCTGATATCTACTAATATAACTTCTCATATGATTATATGATTTACCACTAATATAACCTTTTTTAGAATGACCACTAATATAACTTTGATACATCTATGATATATACTTAATATGTCTCTAATTTACCATTGATATAACCATGATATCTACTGATATCTAACATTGATGTATCTGTGATCTACTGATATCTACTGATGTATATCAGATATCAATTAAAAATATATATAATATGCCACTAATATACATCAAATGTACATCAGAGATACATCAGATATATATTAGATAAGATATACATAGGTATATCATTAAAAATATATTTAGTATAGCATAAATTAGAGATACATCAGATGTATATTAGATGTATAATATATATTCTAATGTATATCAGAGATACATCAGATATACATCAAACGTAGATCGGAAATATATCAGAGATATATTGGACGTATATCAGATATACATCAGATGTATATAAAATATCATAAGGGTAAACCTGGAATAATAAAAATTCAGAGAATAAAAATTCAAATATTTTGTCATATTTACAAAATACAAAACTGGTTGATATTTTTGTAAATATGTATAAAAGGTTTAGCTACCCAATACAATTTCCAAAAAAAACTACTTTAAGTCATTTATTTGAAATAAATTATTTGCCAAATATACAATCATGCCCTTCAGATGTAATTATAGAAGTAAGCAGACTTTTTGACGTAGCTCTAACTATGAACACAAATTGTGAATGGTCGATTTGTGTAGCAAAAATTGTTTACCTCGGGTGTATGAGTAAAGTTTTAATAAAAATGCTAAGTCAATACCAATATCGTCATTTGCATTGAGTTTCTAGCTTACTCAAGTATCACAAACATTATTGCTCAATTTTATTTAGATAATCAAATCAAAATGAGAGAATATAACAAACAATATAAACATATGATAATAAAGAGAAAAAATAAATAGGAAGAAAAGTCTTACGGAATTGATTTCACCTACTGAATTTATAAACCAATGTTTAATTAATCAATCTAACTATTAATTCTATAGGTCAATAACCCTCAAATCTCGAATGCCTCGAGCGCAAGTTAACTCTAATTAAGAAAAACCAATGTTATTTCCATCTAGTTTTCAATAGAAATCAAAGGCTTTATAATGAAAAATCTTTTAATGATCTCTAAAGGACTTCTCCCGAACATAAGATTTAAGTCTAAGATCAATTAACATATGGTCAAATGATTAAAGGCATGAAGCGTAGAGGAACAAAAATATATAGAATATTCAAACTCATTCAATCAAGAGAACTAAATACTCAATCCATAAATTAAAATTCAATAGCTATATCAATCCTAAGATAAAAAAAATTAGCTACTGATATTTAGTGTAAAACAACAAAATTCCAAAGAAAGTTACAGAACAAAACTAGAAATATTAAGTGAAAGGAGAAAATAAATATTCTTGTGTCGATTGATCGTCATTAAGCCAATTTCCATGATTGATCGTCATTAACTCAAAGGCAAAGGCTGTGCTTTGAAGGGATAACTAATTATGTGTTATGTTTTTTTGGTTGTGTACGTTTGAGGGCTCTCCTTTAGGGTTTTTATACTGAAACCACAACTGAGGTAGACTTCCATTTTAGGGAGTTCTATTATTGGTCTTTGTCTCCCATAAAAGGTGCCTTCAATTTCTCTCTCCCTCTCGTAAATGTGGCTATTAATTTAGTCCATTGAAAATAGTCTCTCCAAGAGAGTGTTTGTTTTAGGATTTAACTTAGTGGTAAAGGTTGTTAATTTTCAGAGAGAAAATTGGAGAATATAAATAGCTACTTCTTTCAATTCAATTCGTCAATTTAGATACAAACCCAATAATGTATTTATATTCATATAATCCAAAATCATAATTTAAACATAATTTAAACAAACAAGATCCATCTCAAACTCATTGACTCGTAAGACTAAAATAGCTTGGAATATCTATTAGTTGCAACTCTTATATTTTTCCATAGATGATTAAACAACTTCTCTTTGTCATTGAAGACCCGGTTGTTACACTCCAACCAAAACTGCTATAAGACCGAATCTATTGCATTACACCACAATATAGAACACCTTGAATTGGACAGGCTAGAAAGCACTTCACCTGTTACAATTAATGATAGATTATATTAGTTGATAAACTATGTTATTAATAAATATTTATTCATTATGATATAGTATATCACTCTATATCATCGATACACATCTATCAATGACATAGTCTATCCAATGTGAATGAGTGATATAGAAGAGCAAAACAGTATTTACATCTTAGTAGATGTGCAATTTTTTTTTTCATATTTGCAAAGTACCGTGTCAATTACATTCCATTAAATTTTCCAAAATTAATCTGATGAGCATTACCTAAATCCTCTGATTTCATTTCCACCCTTTTTTGGGTGTGTGAACTCTCCATTGCAAGAGAACTTTTGATTTTTACAGGAAAAAGAAAAATGTAGCTAACAATTAATGTGTTCCGATTTTTGGAACAAAATTAAAAAGTTGTAATACTCTTAAAATGGGCATCTTCTTTATGGGTGATCCTAATTTCACAAGGTTGTCTTTGTCTATACATTTATGATTTTATATAAATATTTATTGGGTGATAAAAAAATTTACTTGAAGATAATTTTTGTAGAGGATTTTAAATTTGCTGCGGTTTTATTTATCCTTCGGTTGTGGTATGTTTTTTAATGCCCCCATGCAGGATTGAACTACAGACCTTCAGTTTACAAGACTGACGCTCTACCACTGAGCTATAGGGGCTATTGTTAAATTTGACATTTATAGTTTTTAAATTAGATATTTATAGTTGTCAAGATATGTTATTAATTAAATTAAAACATATCACTCAAAAATCTAATTAAATTAAAGTATGTTTATTAAGATGATACAAATTAAAAATGCTAAAGAAAAACTTAAGAAATTTATCTACCATAGCTCAATAAGTCATTCAATTTTATCAAATAAAATAATAAATAAATAAAATCTAGGCTAAACCCTTCGGTACAAATTCTTTCATCTTCCTCTTACCCTCATCCTCTTACCCTCATCCTCTTACCCTCACATGTTCCACACTCAGACACAACTCCCTTTAGAAAAATAGTGTTTCCACCGAGGATCCCCTACAATACAATGTAATTCTCATAACAATCCTGCTATTCTCTTTCCCTATTGATTCTTAAACAAGGACGAAAGACATCGAATAAAGGGGAAAAACATACCTTATAATAAATTACACTTTTTGCGGATACCAAAATATGTTAGGAAAAATTTTTCCCAACAAAAAGAAAAATCAAGTTTTAGTGGGAATAAAAGTTGGAAGAAAGAAAAAGAGACAACTCTTTATATTGTTTGGGAAGATAAAAGAGTTACACAAATTTTGAAACTTCATTATTAATTATAATTGAAAATAACTCATAATTCTTTTTAGTTAATTTATAGAAATAAAAGACAAACTTTACGAATTCTGACTCTTTATATTATAATTTTTGACATTATTACACAATAAGCATAATTAGCCCTTTATTGTTATTCTAGTTAACTCATTATTTTGATGATTCTAAAAAAAGCCCTAAAAATTTAGCTTTTTAGTTTTGTATTTTTTCCAAGGGAATTTAACTTTTTAGTCATTAGTTATGAGATGTGAGCATTTATGTAGGTGGGAAAGAGAGACTAAGAAATGGAGAGAGAGAGTTAGTTGGAGGGGAAGAGACAATTATCATTATTTTAATAAAAATATTTAAATTAAAAGTACTAAATGAAGGGAGAAAGTTTCTCGTGCCTTTTATATATACTATAGATTATCACATTATTAAATATTATTTAATCTATAAACAAATAGCGAAGCGAGGATTTTTTCTAAGGAATACGAAAACTTTTGCATTGGTGATATTATATATATGTTTTGAAAAGAGTAACTAATTTATTAAGAGGTATGTGAGAAACATACACAAAAACTAGATGAAAGCGCTCTAATTTAAACAAGTTTTTCTTTTTTTTTTAAACGAATAATTTAAAGAAGTTGTAGATAAGTTATAATTAAAAAAATGGAAGATTTTAAAGACCAAGATGATGCAGAGTATTATATATATATATGATTTTTAATTTCTAAAAAATTAGGTGGATGGAGTCAAACCGAATCTACAAAATTATGTTTTATATAGGATAAGTAAACTACTAGACTATATGGAGTTTCAATTTACATAAATAGATTCAAGATTTTAAACTTTTGTCTTGAAGTTGGCAGATGGAACCCAATAGAATTTTAGAAATTTGCCCACTTATATATATATTTAATAAACAATTAAGAAAAATTCAAATATAGAAAAATCTTTAATTTAGGGAATTTTCAACTTCAAATCTCCCTCTAAAAAAAATCACATCTCCTCTCTTATTTCTCTCATTCATTCACAATGAAACTCTAATCTCTCTCTTTCTCTCACATCGAAACTTTGCCATCCCCTTCCTCCCTCCTCCAACGAGAGCAAGCGGTGCTACAATACCTAGAATCCAACCAAATCTGTGCCTACCTCCAAGGCTGTAAGTTATAACCTAGTATAAATAAGTATATACAGTATGTTCATTAGATCACTAATAATATTTTATTTCAAAAGTACACGTAACATATATGTTATAACTTATAATAAGTGTGTGTATACAACATTAACATAAAATGAAGTTAATGAAAAAATATGAACAAAATTGATTGGCATAATAAGAAATATAACAAACACAAACACACATATACATATACATATACACACTAATGATTTTAATATTTTTTTTTTGCAAAAGATGTAACATTCATTAGAGTATGTGAGAAACATACAAAAAAGAGGAGGCTTTAGAGAAAAGCACTTCAATTAAGAGAAATGGTAACAATATCATAATTACAAAAGTGGGGGGATTTTTAAGACCAAAGAGATGCGCACATCTTTATATCGTGGTGAGGAGCAATTTTGATGAATCAACAAAGATTCTATTGTTGCGCTCTAGCCAAATGTTCCATAAAATAGCGCCAATAGCATTGCTCCATAATATATGGTGTTGCCATGTTAGTGGCAAAGAGAGGCTCTCGCATACGAAGTGGTCGATGTGATTAGGAAGCACAAAGGCTATTTTGAAAATGTTGAAGAGACTGGTCCATATAGTTGTTGTGAATGGACAATGAAGAAATATATGATCTAGAGTCTCGTTTGATGAGAGGTAGAGAGGGCACTGATCTGGGCTGATATAGAAAGTAGGCAGCCGTTGTTGTAGCCTCGTGTGTATTTAAGGCTCGATGAAGGGAGGGACAATTGCTCTGATCCCCTCCTTGACTCCTTCTTTTCTCTTCTCTCTTGCTATCGACTAGTTAAATGTTGCAACACAATGTGCAATAATATTAAGGATCTGTTTGATAATGTTTCCGTTTTTTTGTTTCTTATTTTTAGTTTTATTGTAAAACTTAAGAATTAATTGACAGCAATTTATGCTTATTGTTTCCTATTTTTTTAGAAACATTTCCAACAAAATCAATTTTCCTTCCTTTTTTTCAATAACAAAAATGAAAGAACAATAAATAGTAACTAAATGCAGTTACAAAACTAAATTTGAAAGAATTGAAATAGTGATGAATAATAATAGAAGTTTACTCTAGTAATATATATATATATATAGTGAATAGAAAATCAACTATTAGAATAATCAATTATGCCAAAAGAAAAAATATATATATAATTTTAACAATTCCGATCATTCTCTAATTCCCGCCGATTTGTACATACCTCAGATGGTTAGTCTATATTTTTCTGAATATTTAATGGCAGAATCACAATTCATAATCATAATTTAAAAAAATATATTATTGAAATTAAATTTAAAGCAAAATTGAAACATCTCACGTGGTTTGTTAAAATAAATAAAAAAGTCATTATTACTCTAAAATCTGGATAGAACTGAAAACAATTAACAACAAAACTCTTTTTTTCTCCCTTTTTTTTTCTCTTGGCTCTTTATTGAAGGTCCAATCCCAATGAACACATTTCCAAGTTTAGTAAGGAAGTTGGTCTGGATATCCCCCTGGAGGAAAATAGTTGCAAATGGTGAAAATATAATTGTTTTTGCACTTCACCTCAGCACAACCAATATATTTTGTGTCCTTCCACACTACATTCAAAAAATGGCCACACTCATCATTCACACACTTGTTGGCCTTGTGGTCGTAGAACTCCTTCTCACTAGCCCAATACTTCACCGTGGCCTCCGCCGTCGTTGATTCGAATGCCTCTGCCAAGCTTTCGCCATAAGGTCCCATGGAGTGCTCCATCTCGCAGGTATCAACCCTTGTCTTCGCGAAGTTCTCGGCATAATCAGCCAACGTCGTGTTCCAAGCCACGGGGCCAACGCCGTACTCGGCACGGATCGTATTGTGGGCATCGACAAAGTCCTTCGGGCTGCTTTTCGCAACCGCTACGATTGCAGTCAGGGTTAGGGTTAGGGCTAGAGTTAGCCCCACCAAACAAACGGTCCAGACAAACTTTGGGGCTGCCATTTTGAGAGATGTTATGTGGTTGAAGGGGTTGGTTGCGGAGATTTGGGTTTGGTTTAGAGTATTTATATTGAGAGGGGAGAGATGGGTATGTTTCCATTTTAGTAAATTGGTTTCAAATGAAGGGTAGGAAAAAAAAAAGGAGATAAGAGTGGAGGCACCAATGAAATTCCCTAAATTATTGCTCACAATGGAACAATGTTGTTGTGTGTGGATGGTAATAAAAATTTCTAGTGACAATTTTACACCACTAAATTGAGTTATCATTTATCTAACCATTATAACAATTTAAAGGGAATTATATATTTCATCCATAATGTTTGATATTTCCATATATATCGACATTTTATATTTTTAAGAGTTCGATATATCAATACTGAGGGTTGATGAATATATAATGCGAGTTTTGTAAGCAAATGTGTAGGATTGTAATAGATTAACTTTCTTTATCATTCAAAATTTTGAAATTAGGTATTAAGTCTTTTTTTTTCTTTTTAATGACGACTTCAAAATGAAATAAATTGCTTTATAGTTATTTTTTAAGAAATTTTAATTATCTCTCGGAAAGACATGTTTTTTTAATTGAAAATGAAAAGATAAGAATAGAAAAAAAAATATTTTCAATCTAATTAACTACTCAAAACATATATCATTGACACATAAAATCAGACATTTGAATCTCTGTCTCGCAAGTGTAGAACTAAAAAAAATAGAAAAAGTATTAAATTTTAATTTAAAAAATAAAAGAAAAACGAAATAATAAATAGAAAATCATGCTGTTTAACTTTCATTAATTTTGAGGTTGGAAGTTGAATTTGAGTCAATTTTGATTTGATTACGATTTTATATTTTTGTTTTAAAATTTATGTATGAAATATTAGCTAGTTTGTAGGGAAAAAATTTAAAAAGAAAAAAGGGAAGAACAACCTAGGTTTCTCAAAAATATTTGAAAAAGAAGTCTTGATAAAGATTCTTAAAATATCTAAAATTTATTATCATTTAGTTTAATTCTAGAATATAAAATATTACTTCAATTATGTGATCTTCATATCGTACACCATCACAAAAGAACTAGGTTCAAAATGTTCGCTCCATATATTAAATTTTAATTTTCGTCGATATGTTGACATTTCATCTACATTTTCGTATATTCAGGATTCAAATTTCAAAATCGAGGAGTTAATCAACATTTCCATAGTAACGTAAATGTTTTTTGACAAAATATAAAAAATAACAACAGAATATCACTAGCTAATATGGATATAATACTAATAATAATAGTTTTTAACTTATTTTAAAAGAGCGAATTATTAAATACATTGTTATGATTTTTTTATTTTTATAATTTCTAAAAAGTTATGAAAATAAAAAAATCTGAACAAATATTTAATAATTCGCTATTTTAAAATAAGTTAAAAATTATTATTATTAATATTATATCTATATTAGTGATATTTTGTTGTTTTTTTTTATATTTTGTCAAAAAAAATTTACATTAGTACGAAAATATCGATTAACTCCTCGTGTCGATTTTGAACCATGAATATATGAAAAATGTAGATAAAATGTCAATATGTTTGACGAAAATTTAATATATGGTGTCAACATTTTGAACATAATTCTATTGGGATGGTGTACAATATGAGATCGCATAATTGAAGTAATATTTTATATTCTAGAATTAAACTAAATGATAATAAATTTTAAATATTTAAAGAATCTTTATCAAGACTTTTTTTTTTTTTTTGAGAAACTTAGGTTGTTATTCTTTTTTTTTTCTTTTAAAATTTTTTCCCTACATAAATTTTAAAACAAAAATATAAAATCGTAATTAAAAGAAGTTATATGATCAAAAGTGACTCAATTTCAACTTCCAACTCCAAAATTAACGAAAGTTAAACAGCATCATTTTCTATTTATTATTTCATTTTTCTTTTATTTTTAAATTAAAATTAAAATTTTTTTATTTTTTTAGTTCAACACCTGTGAGGTAGAGATTCGAATGTCCGACCTTTTGTGTCAATGAGATATCTTGAGGAGTTAGATTGAAAATAATTTTTTTTCCATTCTTATCTTTTCATTTTCAATTAATAAAATATGTCTTTTCGAAAGATAATTAAAATTTCTTCAAAATTAAAATAACTATAAAGCAATTCATTTTATTTTCAAGTCATTATTAAAAAGAAAAAGAAAAAAGACTTATACCTAATTTCAAATTTTTGAATGATAAAGAAAGTTAATCTATTAGAATCCTACACATTTGGTTACAAAACTAACTTTACATATTCATCAACCTTCAGTATTGATATATCGAACTCTTAAAAATATAAAATGTCGATATATATGGAAATATCAAACATTATGGATGAAATATATAATTCCCTTTAAATTGTTATAATGGTTAGATAAATGATAACTCAATTTAGTGGTGTAAAATTGTCACTAGAAATTTTTATTACCATCCACACACAACAACATTGTTCCATTGTGAGCAATAATTTAGGGAATTTCATTGGTGCCTCCACTCTTATCTCCTTTTTTTTTTCCTACCCTTCATTTGAAACCAATTTACTAAAATGGAAACATACCCATCTCTCCCCTCTCAATATAAATACTCTAAACCAAACCCAAATCTCCACAACCAACTCCTAATATCTCTCAAAATGGCAGTCCCAAAGTCTGCCTCGACGATTTGTTTGGTGGGGCTAACCCTAGCCCTAACCCTAACCATGACTGCAACCGTAGCGGTTGCGAATAGCAGCCCGAAGGACTTTGTGGATGTCCACAATGCGATTCGTGCCGAGAACGGCGTTGGCCCTGTGGCTTGGAATACGACGTTGGCTGACTATGCYGAGAACTTYGCAAAGACAAGGGTTGATACCTGCGAGATGGAGCATTCGATGGGACCTTATGCCGAAAACTTGGCGGAGGCGTTCGAGTCGACGACGGCGGAGGCGACGGTGAAGTTCTGGGCTACTGAGAAGGAATTCTACGACCCCAAGGCCAACAAGTGTGTGAACGATGAGTGTGGCCATTTTATGAATGTGGTGGGRAAGGACACAAAATACATTGGTTGTGCTGAGGTTAGGTGCAAAAACAATTATATCTTCACCATTTGCAATTATAGCTAGCTTCTCGGATGCAACACAAATATTATTTGAAGTATAAATAAATAATATTTTGTACCTTTTAATCTTCGAGTAATAACTTTTTATTTTTTTTATTTTTCATTTTTTTACAGCATCACTTTTTTTTATTTACTTGTTTCAATTTTTCTTTAAAATTTAATTTTAATAATATATTTTTGGAAATTATGATTATGAATTGTGATTCTGTCATTAAATATTTAGGAAAATATAAACTAACCATTTGACTGGGGTGCAAATTGGTAGAATTATAGAATGATTGGAATTGTTAAAATTAGGGATATAATATTTTGTACCTTTTAATCTTGGTAATTTTAGTCCCTGTATCCATTTTATTTTTTCTAATTATTAAAATTGTGATACAGGTCGAATCCTAGTTTGGGGATGGAGAACTCCACCAAAAAAATTATGGATTTAGTAATTAATTTTAAATATTTCATAAATTAATAAAACAAAAAGTAATAAACATTTAAAATTATTTTTATTTTACTGAAAAATTATTATTTACTAGTATAAATCATAATTTTTAGAAGGTATTTAATATGTTATTCATAATTTAGTAAAATAGTTAATAAACTATGTTGACGACGAATTTTGGAGAGGTGCACATGTTCCTCGGATGAGAGTGTTCACCGAGGAGCAAATAAGCCTGCAACCAAAAAACTCGACGCTGGTGCGGTGTCTACACCTTGAGGTTTAAGTGACAGGTTTTTCACTTGGTGTTGGTGGAAGTCTTTCCCTTTTATAGGCGCAGATGGCTAACCGGTAATCGGAGCAAGAAAATATGACCAAATGAGTCGTCACTTACTTGGTGTATGGTTGTAGACATACAGGTGCACCGAGCTGTACGTTGGCCTCACGGAGAGGTGAGCCCACAGTCAAATCAAGCCCATGAAATACCCTATAAATACAGACGTCCATTCACCATCTAATTTATCCCGAAAAGATCAAAATCTTGCATAGGATCAAAATATATCGATCCACCAGAGCGAGAAGGTCGATCAAGATCCACCAGAGCGAGAAGGTCGATCAAGATCCACCAGAGCGAGAAGGTCGATCAAGATCCACCAGA
>NW_019104540.1:313495-340880 GCF_001995035.1 Momordica charantia | reverse complement strand
AGACTCGGATTCTAGGGCTCGATCTTTCCAGAACTCTCGAGAAACCTGCAATTCTTCCATCTCCTCCCTCACTTGATTCAACATCTCCTGCATTTGAGACCATTGATCTTTTTCTGCTTTAACTTGCTCCATGATTCTTCGAATAATCGCCTTGCAATGTCCTGAGCATTGATTTTGTTCTTGTGATGTCCAGTCCTGAACGAAAACAGATCATTCATGTTAAATAGACTTGAATTCTATTCAAATTAGGTTGAAATCGATTGCCTGACTAGAGAAATTTACCTGTCTTGACATGGAAGAATCAGGATGTTCAGCTCTGATTTTCGTGGTAGCTGTAGTGGAAAGCATAGACCTACATTCCTCCCTCATCATCTCCAACAAAGTTCCATTTGACAGGTTTTCCATTTTTCTCCTCAAAACCTCCACCTGAACATTCTTCAAAGTTGAAAACAGATTAGATATGGAAAAAATTAGGATCGGTTATTAGATATTTGCGCCATTCTTACATTTAACTTTCCACTTGATACGAAGCTTTCATGATCCCTACAAGACTTGTTCTCTGTAACAATCGGTTCATCCGAATCCTCCCCAATTTTTTCCAGCTTTCTCTGTAGTAATGACGCTCGTTTGTCAAAATTACTGCACTTTCTAACCTCCATTTGTTTATCTCTCGAGCCCCTTCGCAATCTCTCGAGTTTCTGACCCAAATAGTTGATCTCTTCCTCCAACACCATCTTCATGTCCTTGCCTTCATATATCTTGTTTCTCCCCTGCATCAAACTTGGTTTTCAGAAGATGAAAAATCTGGTGCCAATATTTCTCAGAAAACTCAAATCCAACTCCAGTTAACAACAAAATCGCTTTGTAGAAGAAGTTACTAAGGATTGAGGAGCAACCAAACAGTGAAGCATGATTATTGAGGATTGAGTTCATTGATTAGTTTCTACTGTTTCAGCTCAATTTCAAATGCGGAAATCAAAAGTTCTAGTTTAGAGATTTTGAGTTCCATTCTAATTAGAAAGAAAACAGAGAACTGAAATGGAATGGAAATAGAAGACTATAATACTCACGGAAACAAGAGCTTGAACTGCTGATTTCAGAGTCCTCTCCATTCGAAGCTTCATCTTCTCCAATTTCTTATTGATAATCTCTCTCTCCATCCTCAGCAAGTTGCACTCTGCCCTCAACATCTCCGCCTGAAACCTCCACTTCTCCTCCACCGGCGCCGCACCGCCACCTCCACTCTTTCTCTCCTCCAGCAAACTAACCGGAAAGCTCTCCCTCGAAAACTCCCGTTCCTGGTCAAACAAGGCCTCCAGCTTCCCTCTCCCGTCAGACCCCAAAATAGATTTCCCCGGCGCCGGCAGGGCCTTGGACGGCCGGCGCCTCGTCCTCGGCCTCCTCGGGAAGTGGAGGATCCTCGGAGTCGGCGGCGCCGGTTGCGGGTACTGCCATTTCGGCCTTCTCGTAGCAGTCACTGTCGCCAAAGATGACATACGAACCTAAAGGCTAAAAAATCGCTCTTCGTTTTTTTCCCAATGGGTTTCGAAAATGGAAAACAAAAACCAGAGAGAGAGAAAGAGAGAGAGAAAGGAATCGAGGCGTGCAACCTCGTGAAGTGGGTAACTGGTAATAAGAGTACAGAGATTTCAAATGAAAGCTGCTGCTGTAGCTGTAATGTGTGACTGTGAGTAGTGTGTTAATGTTTTTTCCTTTTGCATGGCCTAATTTATTTCCTTGAATGGTGAGAAATGTGAGTGACACAACACAACACAAGCACCACCGGTTTTCATTAATGGACATATATATGAAGGAAAAAGGAAGAAGGATTCGGATTTTGGGCAACCAAACCAAAAACCACTAAACAATAAAGTCAGCTCAGCGCCACAGACCACGAGTTCTTTCTGCTCCAATTTAAAAACAAAAATATTTGTTTAAGCAATTCAATGCACAACGGTCAAATCCTTAAACCCAAACTCAAAACACACCCACACTAACTAATTTGTTTAAACATACTTGCCCTACTTTATTTGCCATTCTTCTAGCATTAACTTTTTTAAATGTTGGGTTTGGTTTGAAGTTGTATTTAATTAGGGTTTAGAAATTAACTGTATTTGGAAGCTTGACATCTAGCTACTATATGTTATATAGACATCTATCAATTAAATAAGTGGACTACGGATGTTTCTTTAGGCTGATTAGGTATTTTTAAAGTTTTTACATCTTTCATAGAAAGTGAGTAAATTTGGAAGAAACTCGACACTTGCTCTACTTGTTTGTGTAGACATTTAGTCCGTTTGGTAACGTTATGTTTCATTGCTTCTAATGAAGAAAAATGTATTGTATAGTTTCAACCTCTAAGAATTAAAGTATGATAAAATAAATTTTTTATTTATTATTTATGTTGGAAATAGGAACAAAAAAAAGAAACTTGCTTTGGTTGTTTCAAAAATTTGTATAGAATTGTGAAAATGTTAAAAAAAAGGAGAGAAACAAGAAACAAAGTTAATTCTAAAATGCATAGATTTGTTAAGAAAATTGGAAACGAGAAACAAGAAACAGTAATGTTACCAAATGGTCCCTTATTAATCAAATAAATATTGAACAAAGATGTATATGTATCAATTTTCTAGTTCATTAAAACTAACTAATTATTATAACTAAAATAATTTTGGTTAGATTATAAGTGTTCTCTATACTTTTGTGGTTGTGTACAATAAGTTTTTAATCTTTCAATATTGTGTTCGATAAGTTCTTAAATTTTAAAAAGCGGCTAATAATTTTTTTAACTTAGATATTTGTGTTTATTAAGTACTTAAACTTATAATTTTAAATTAGGCAAAATTGTGGATCAAGGTTGTAATTTAAGATTTTTTTTTTGTTACAAAGTTGATAAAATAAAGGTTTAGTTACTATTTTTGTGTTTTTGGCTTTGTTTCAAGTAACTATTTTGGTATTTTTATTTTTATCTCACTTCTTTTTATCACATATTTAGTATGACGCTTTGATCACTAATTTTTTAAAACGTAGCTATAAATTTGTATTAAAATGATTTTTAATATGTATAAAATTTGTGTTAAATTTTACAAATAGGAACATTTGTGTTAAATTTTAACCATAGGAACTAAAATGTCAATTTTCAAAAAATACAACGAAAAAATGCACATTTTGGAAGTAAAACGATTAAAAAAAATCGAGGTTGAAAATAGACTAAAATAAATATTTTGATAGTGTGTAGATGGAAAAATAACAACAACAAAAAAATAATAATACAGGACATAAGTAGTATTTAAATCTAAAATAAAGTAAAATATATAAACGTTTAGGGAAAAAGAATAGAATTCAAAAAAAGACAAGGTAAATATTTTAATGTTAAGGAAACGACAGTCACAGATAACAAGGTGTATGTGTCAGCCAAATTTCATATAAATATATATGATTGGTGGCCTATTTTACCAATAAAAATATTTGTATTTTGTACGTGCCGTTTAAGGGAATTGTTGGTTTGGTCGGGTGGCTTGGATTTTTTTTTTAAATTATATATTTTTTAATTTTTAATGTGATTCCTTTTATTATGGGGTTCAAACTTTCCACTGACAAATAACAAATGACAATATCTTCATTCTTCTTGACAGAGAGTGAGACATTATTAGATTTTAGAATTATACACTTAATTATTTAAGTTTAGATTAAGTATTGCTAGGATTCTGCCTCAAAAGAAAAAAAAAATTGTTAAGATTAATAAATTAAAGCAGAACCTTCTAAACAAAAAAAGTTAAAACAGTAACTACATAAATAAAATTTTCAATTGGTTTTTAACTTCCATTTGTTATTTTTATAAAATTGTACGTGGCTTAATTTAATATTGAATTCTGCAATTTGGTCACGCAGTTTCATGAATTTTTACCGTTGTAAATGTACCACACCCTCCTTCAAAATAATAAAATCACTATATAATAAACTTTGTTAATTTAATTAAATCTAAATCTCAACTCCATCTTCTCCAGCCTATTTCTTCAGCATCAAGTTGTTATTTGAGAAATGTGTAGAAAAACTGGTTTGTAATATTTTAAAACAAAGTTGCACTTTTTAAAATTCAAAATGCTCCGATAGACATATTTTTCTATATTTTTGTTTTTTTAGTATAACATGTAAGGTGGGAGATTGAATTTACAACCTCTTGATTGAAAATATTTATCAATTATCATTGAATTATGCTAGCGTTGACATATTTCTCTATCATAAATATTTGTAACGAAAAATTTGTAATAATAACACAAACACCTATGTTGAAATGGGAACAATTTCATTAAAAAAAATAAATTACACATAATATCATAGTAAGGGTAGCAATTGGGAAACACCCTACATCTTTTACAAAAATTAGAATTATTGGCATTTAAAATTACAAAATTCATATCGAAACCGAAACTAAAATCATAATTCAACAAATATATTAAATACCAAAGCGAGCATAATTCAACGGTAATTGACATATGTCTCAAACCAAGAAGTTGTGAATTCGATCTTCCACCCCACATATCATACTAAAAAAATAATATTAAATTAATGTCTGGCATTTGAATATTTTTGTCAACATTTTCATGTGTCAATGAGTTCAACATAAGGCATGAGAAGTAAATTGACATCTTGATGAGAACATATTATTAGAAATACAAATTTTAAAAATATTTATTAATTTAATTAATTTGGATGAATGGATTGATTTTCATAATTTTTTAACAATATCCATGAGTATCGATATTTTCATGATAAAATTGAGACATCGACGTGGTATCGATATTTCAAATGTTGAGTAGAACCAATAATTCTTGAACATTCAAAATAAGAACAAGAAAATTTTGAAAAAATGGGAAAGAATAATTGAAGGAAAGACTGTAAAAGAAAAAAAAGAAAAATAGTGCAATGGGCAGAGAAGTTGAGAAGAGCGCACCAAATGAAGAAACTCACACGAATGATGTGACCGTTCTGACCCTAACTATCACTCTTAGTTACCGCACATGATTATTTCCCAAATCTCTTAGCCAAAATTTCTCTCTTTTCTCTTTCCTAATAAACAATAATATATTTATTCCAGAAAAAATAAATACGTAGTTTAAATCAAAATTTTAAAAATCATGTTGAAATCTCAATTCGATGGATATTTATAAAAATATTATAAAAAACAAAAGTGTAATATATATTTAAATTAACAAAAAAAAAATCATATTTTTCAAATAAATTTTAAATTATTAATATTAATATTACGTCTAAGTGATATTATGTCAATTTTTTTGGAACATTTTAAAATGTCGATTAATTATTTATATTGAATCTATGAATATATAAAAAGATGGACGAAATGCGGACATGTAAATTGAAATTTAATACCCTATTTAAATTTCTTTTTTTTTTTTGAAGCAATACCTTGATAAAAACCAAATTTCATTTTATCCATATTTCATATTATTTCTGCCTACAAGTACAACCAAAAATAGCTATCATCCAACTCTTTTTGTCTTAGTCCTCAGAATTTAAACTATACTATTCTTTTTCAAAAGAAAAAAAAGGAAAAGAAACTTGAGATGAAGGCTCGAACACAGGTTTTGGTTGAAGATGCGGGAGACTTGAACCACTGGAGCAATGATGAATATCTTAACAATTTATGCATTTGTATATTATTACTCTACATTATTAAAAGTTCGGGGGGCTCTCAGCCCTTCGTACACCCGCCCCTGGTTTCTTGTTTCCCATTTTAAAAAACGTTTTTATGCGTATAAATTTTGGAAATAACATAATGAAGTTTGTTTTCTAAAATTAAGTTTGTTGTATGTTGTATTTCAAGGGCACTGCTAACAGAATTTCCAATGTTTCTATTATTTTTTTTAATTTTAATTTTTGTTTTGATGCATTCAAAATTGAAAAAGAAAATAAACGAAAAAAGAAATAAATAAAATAAAATAACGACATGTATTTACAAAAATGCCCCTTGAAAAATATTAAAATAAGGTGGACAACTGGTGAGTGAGTCGAGGGCTGCATGAAACGTGGTTGGTTAGTTGGGCGTGGGGCCCAAGTCCAGTGGCCCGTGGGCCGAAGCCCAAAAGAGTCCGATTAAAGGCCCAATCTATTTTCCAAACTTTCAAATTTTGAAAATGTCGCCCTGGTTATCGGCATGGTAAAAGACGACACTCTGCTATACCTATACCACACAGATACTCAGGTTTACGGTCCAAGTACAGTACCATTTTTTTTTAATTCTAAATATTATATTTTAACAATATAATACTGTTAAGGGGTCAAGAGGACCCCGGGCCAGAAACGTGTATCCATGCCTCAAATCAGACACGACGAGGACGAGCAGTGGCCCACGTGTCCAGAAGCATAGCTCAACTCGACTCCGACATGAGGAAGTTTGATTGGCATTAAATCCGCCAATTCTACTAGTAACGAATCTTTTGATTATCGGCAGAAGCTACTGCTAAATGATAGGTACAACCATCGTGATGAGAGAACCATACTTCCTAATACTTTTAGTATAAAAGGCGGAGTTTCACGTTCTAAAAGATACAGAATCTCTTACATTTACATCAAGCTAGAATTAAGTACTAACTTAATTTTCTAAGTATACGTGGTTGAGCACCACATCGATGCAAGGTTTTGTTTGTTGGTTCCTAGCTAAACTTATATACGAGTTCATATCAAATCGCCGGTTGACATGTCATGCAAACTAGAATCACGCAATAATCCAGTAAAAAATTAATCATCCTCGTACTTTCCCTTTTTATATTTTTCCAATAATTTAGATATTTCTTTCATATAAATTTAGTGAAATGAAATTAAGGACGACAACGTATAATTGACTATATCATAAATACTGCTTAGGTTGGTTTTGGTTTAATAAAGACTAATAATAGAAGATACCATCAACTACTTGAAACTCAAATGGCCAACATAAACTTATCTTAGTGGTTTCATTTGCTCATTTCATCGAAGTTGGAGGTTCAATCCCCCATCCTCATATCTGTTGTACTAAAAAAACTTGAAACTTAAATCAAACTTATCTAAACAATTTGATAACTCAACCTCATTCTAACTTTTGATAGTCTATAATAAGATTGAGAATGAGATTGATGAAATAGTAAGAGAAGAATGAGATTACACCATTTTAAAGGAAGTGATTATTACAAAGTTTGAGATGTGAGAGATTCGAACTCATGACTTCTTGGTCATGATGCCTTAGTTCAAGTTGTTATCTATGATTTAGTTAAGCTTTATAAATAATCCTTAAATTATTTTTCACCTACTTGAAAACTCACATTTTCTCTTGTTTTACTCAGTTATAAACCCTAATACAATTAGCGAATTCAATTACACTAGCTAAAAAATATGTCACACATTCAACATGGTAATATCTATAATAGTAAAGATAATTTGTAAAATTTGACGAAACTAAGAGTCAAACGGATGAAATTGGTATTGAATCCAATCCAAACCTTTATTCTCATTCAATTATGTGGTTGACTGGAAACCAAATTTCATTTTTGAAAGTAGTAGGGTATTTTATAGAGATAAAGGAAAAAGACACGTGGCAAAGAACTAGTGGTTAGAATATCTGTTTTGGATAAGGAAATGGATGATGGAAAGAACATGAACCTTGAACGAATTGGGCACTCTCCCACTCCCAAACATTACCACTATATCCTTCTTCTCCCACTCTCTCTTCTCTCTCAACACAAATCCAATTTCTCCAAATCCCCAAAAATGGCGTCCACCGCAATCGCAGCCTCCTTCCTCCCCCTCACCGCCAAGCATCCCTCCGCCGCTACCCGGAGAGCCCTAATCGTGGCCAAGGCCTCCGCCGCCGCGAACGACGCGTCCAAGCCCAACTTGGAGATGAATAGGAGTGTGCAGGTGGAGAGCTGGCAGGGGCGGCGGGAGTTGGTGGCGGCCGCCGTGACGGTGGCTGCGGCCACCTTGGCCAAGGCAGCGATGGCGGACGAGCCGAAGCGCGGCAGCGCAGAAGCGAAACAGAAGTATGCTCCGGTGTGCGTCACAATGCCCACTGCGCGCATCTGTCGCAACTGATCGAGAGAGATGTTTTTCTGCTGTGTCTTCTACTTCTTCTTCTCCATTAAAACCATTTCGTTTGGTTTCAGTGTTTGATTGTAAAATCTGTAAAAGAAAGCAATGAATTGCCATGAACCTCTTGATGTCTTTCTCTACTTTTTCTTCCTCGAACTCAAAGTTTTTGAAGTATTCAAACTGCATACATACAATCTAAAAATTGAGGAGTTGTTACAAACTTTTTGGAAGCTTAAATGGACAAAATTTTGGTAGTTCATAGGCCAAACTTATAATTACCAATGCAATCTAATAATCAGATTAGATTTGGTTTTCCAGAATTTTACTATGGATTGCTTGTTTAGTTTCACTTTCAGTCTGGTGGAGGTTTACAAAAGGAATTAAGGACCCAAATGACTCATCTTTAAGCACATTGAAGATCAAGATTAAAAATGTTAAATTAAAAAAGTGAATAATCTGGAATGCATGCGTATCATCATCAAAGTTCATACATTTATCTGTACATCTATGAATGGATTTTTTTGGTGGTCTTTTGTCTGTTATACTATATACATCAAGCATTTGAACTATTAATTAAAGCCATGTCTGCAGAAAATAATGAAAGAAAAACTTTTTCTCCCTCTCTAAAAGAATATGAATGTGGAGGAGTCAATAATGGAGGTTGGAATTGGCAAGAAGATCCCACAAAGTGTTAACTCTACTTCAGCAAATGGAAGGGCAAAATGGTAAGTTCACAACAGCTCTACCTTAAAAAACAAGCAAAGCTCTAATAATAGAGTGATTTGGGAGGAAGAATATGTTCACAGTTCACACACTTGGGACCTCGATGATCCTCCAATGGTTTCACTGGGAATATATTTTAATAGATTATAGTATTAATAAATAATCACAAATGAATTGCAGAAAACCCAATATAAATATAAATATAAATATAAAAATATATATATATTCCAAATTTTTGCATTCTTCAAATATCATTTGATTCATTTCATCTTTCAGACGGTTCATCTTCATCTACCTTAACTAGTATGTTTCAATGACCCTTCTCTGAACAACTTCAAGCTAAGGCTGTTGAATCTTTCCCGTGAATATTGTCTCGACGCTTTTCTCCAATCGGTGCCCGCCTTCATCATGACTGCAAACTCTTCATAGCTTATGCGTCCGTCCTATACAAGGAGAATAAAAGGGTTGGAAGAACTGGCCTAAAAGTTTCCACATCTATAAGATCTATGGAGCTGAACAACTTTCAGATGTTCGCCAAACAGGAACTATAATTTTAGGAATGCCACTGGGAGTGTTTGTTTATTAAGATAGCAAGTCCATATTAGTAATTAGCCAAGGAACATGTTATAAGTAGAGGAGGATCTAAGTACCTCGACTACTTGGGAAGTCGCTGTCCTCTAGTTATGGTTTCTATCATAGAATTACGAAGCGTTCTAAAAACTGGATCGCGATGCTAACCTTATCCGTGTCGACATCATGCATAATGGCAATGATGACATCCTCGCTGTTTGTTTCTTCTTCATCATTTAGCACAGCTCGAAGCTCTTCGATCTCAATGTAACCACTCTGATCTTGATCAAAGAATGAAAAAGCTTTATGTAGATGCTCGTCGTTGGCCATCCTTTTAAGGTGGATTGAAATCGCAACAAACTCTCCGTAGTTCAGGGTTCCATCGTCATGAACACCAGCCTGTAGAAAGCAAAAGTTGACTCAGTAATTGTGTCTCAAAATCTGATTACTACTCCAGAAAACAGACTGACAAGTGTTTTTTCCCTTGCTTTTCAGTTTCATTTTAGAGAATATCACCCTCTACACCTTCACTAATTGAGAAATTATACAACTCCAAGAAAGAAGGAAGATTGCAAATTCAATGTACCGCACTGAAGGATATGAAAGTAAAACAAAACGGGGAAATGTACATACTGCTTCCATAAGTATCTGAAGATCTGAGTCTGGAATCTGATGTCCAAGCTTTTGCAACCCAGTTCGTAGCTCCTCGAGATGTATCTTCCCTTTCTTCTCAACGTCCATCGTATCAAATGCCTCCTTTATGCCAGCTACTTCCTCCACTGACAAATGCTCAGCAATCACCTACGGATAATCATCAAATGGAATGTCATTTATAACTCAAGAAATCTTAAATCTAGAGAACACCCCGAATGACTTTCTTTATTACCCTCAGAGCTCGTTTCTTCAGCTTGTTCATCACAGAAAATTGCTTGAGTCTCGCTTTCACCGTCTCGCCTAGTGGAACATTAGGGGCCTTCTTAGCATTTTGTAACCATGGGTGGTCTGCACAAAGCATTATTTCAGGTACTGTTTGCAAATTCTCATATAAGAGCTAGATCTATGCTTGTGAAATCAGTGTACATAGTACCTAGAACTTCCTGAGCAGTAAGGCGCCGCTTGGGATCAGGATTAAGCATTTTCCTTACGAGGTCCTTTGCATTATCAGAGATTCTAGGCCATGGGTCTCTTCTGAAGTCAATAACCGAGCGAATAATTGCCTGTGCTACACCCTGTTCAGTTTCTACATAGAAAATTGGAATGCAACTTATGAGGAGGAAACCTGAAAAACTAATTACAAAAATTACACACCGACCGGCTAGTTGTGTGGAAGATTCTAGCCACGAGTAATAAGAACTAAAATTTAAACAAAATGGTACATGAATTCATTATTTTTTTCAAAATATGACCTTTACCGTTAAAAAGATGGTCTATTAAGACCTGAACTGACTGAATAGAGAACAAAAATTCAAACCTGCCCAAAATGGTGGGATGCCACAGAGTAAGATATAGAGGATAACCCCGGCACTCCAAACGTCTACTTCTTGACCATAATTCCTTTTCAGGACCTCTGGGGCCATGTAATAAGGACTGCCTACTATTTCGTTAAATTGTTCGCCTAATCCAATAGAAACATGAATGTTTAGTAGGACTCTTCATGACATTAGCAAATAGAAAGGTGTGGCAAGAGCAACAAAACGATAACATGAATCGCACATGTCGATTGAACACAAGCCGTAATACCTGGTTTAAAAGTGATGGACAGCCCAAAATCAATTGCCTTCAATGGGGATGATTCCTTCTTATTTGCAAAAAGAAAATTCTCAGGTTTGAGATCACGATGCATCACTCCATGTTTATGACAAACCTGTAAAGCGAAATGCAGGTAAACAGAAAAGATTGAAATATGCCAAAAGCCTTGATATTAACATTTGCTCATTTCAGATAAATTAAGACAGTTATAAGTTATAACTAAACTAAACTTACAAAAAAGATAAAAATCTTCCATGTTTAAGTTAACCGACATTTTCTTTTCACCTGAACAACTTCAACAATCGTCCGCATAACAACAGCTGCCGCACGCTCTGTGTAATGCCCCCTTGCAACAATTCGGTCAAACAACTCCCCACCCTCGCACAGTTCCATCACTATATGAACTGCCTGATCATCCTCATAAGTGTCCTTCAGTGTAACAATATTCGGATGCTTGGGCAAATGCTTCATAATTTGAACCTCCCTCCGCACATCCTCAATATCAACAGCAGTCCTAAGTTTCTTCTTCGATATTGATTTACAGGCAAACTTTTCACCAGTATTAGTATCTGTGCATAAATACGTTACTCCAAATTCACCTCTACCGAGCTCGCGACCGAGATCATAGTGAGCTGAAATGTCATGACCAGTTGGTTCTTTCAAAACCCGAAGCTTGTTACCAGCACCATTCACTTGTTTCCTGTTGTCGTCAGTTGGAGACCGATTACCTTTCTTCTTGTGCTTGCCTTTAGTCTTAGTCTTAGGCTTAGCCGAAGGAGTTCCAGGAGTAGCACAGCAATTACCCATGGTCAAGATCCAGAAATGTCGAAATGCTCAGGCCTTACAAGAAAACACATTCAGGGTCAGAAACATAGATGAAAAGTAGCAATTCATAAACGACACCAAAATACAAGTTAAGATCCAAAGATTCTTTTGTCCTCAGACGAGAAGCTGGCAAGTAAATACTCATACATATAAGGAGATAGATAACGGAGACGATGATTTCCACTAATATACATCTGGAAATTCCACAAGATATCACAATTTTCGAGAGAATAAAACAAGAATTACAAACAGAGAAAGATTTTGATTCATGTTCATAACAATCCCACGTGGTCCAGAACGATCTTTTCTATTGAGAGAGAAATGCTACCAAAACAAAACAAAACAAAACAAAACGCACCTGGAATTTTCAGTTGAAGCACGGTGACATTGGGAGGAACAGCCGGAGAAGATGGCCGGATAAGGGGAAGAATGTGGCGGGGAGGAGAATTGGAGGATTTGAATCTGGAAATTGAAGGAGAAAGATGAATCTCAAGAATGTGAATGGGGATTTGATTTGGAATTGGGTTTCAGAATCTGTGTCTCCCTCCCTCCTCCAAAAATCTTCTTCCCCCCACCTTGGATTCAAAGTTTCTTTCAACCCAGACGGGAACACCAACGAGACCCTCCTCCCCCACCTCTGTGCTTCCCTCTTTTTCAATCCACCACCTCCATTTCTTTTTTTCGTTTTTCCTAATTTTAAATTTACCAACAAATTTACCAATAATCATTGCATTTCAGAAAAATAATTCCATTGGATAATAAGTCAAATTAATGACTCATTTTCCAATACCATCAAAATTAATTAATTTTAAATCTTAATTTAGAGTGTACTTCAAGGTATAATCTTTGTAGTTGGATTTGGAGGGTTATTTATAACTCTCTTTTATCATATGGAAATCTTGTTTATATTTTAGATGCAATTGCTCAAATTAAAGGTTCGGCATGAGATTGTTGTTGGGCGGCATAGAAGAGAGTTTATTGAGGTCCGAAATTGAACACATCATATCCACAAAGTCGATGAACCATACTTTAGAATCTCGATTGAACTCCAACTTTATATGCAATGAAATCGCGCTCGACCGATCATCCATCTCATGTCGCAAATCTCGAGGCCGTGCTAAGTGGCTGGTGAGTGAAACCAACCTATCAATGCTTATAATGTAGAGATGCTCTAATTGTAGAGGCCTTTAAACACTTCAGTAATTCAACCCCTTGAAATTCTTAAGGTAACCAGAATTCTCCAAAAACAATTGTACAAATTTTTCATAGTTGTAATTTTTGCATTTTTTCAATAACACAGAGAACGTATTTTCTATTTGTTCACATTATAACAAAGTTAGAACCTAAAGGTTGCTGTTTGCCTCCAAGTTAAAGTTTTTAGGACATAAAACTTCCTTATTCTAAGCTAGAGTTTATTAATATTACGAGTTACATTAATTGAGTTTACTAATTCACGAACTTGCTTGTTTACACGTTTTATTTGGCTCAACTATCAATATACTGTAAAGTGTAAACAGTCATTTTCATCACTTTTTTCTTGATACAAATTTAACACCCATGTTTAATTTCTGTAATATCTTCTTTCTAGTAATATAAAAATTCAGCTAAGAGGTGAAGAGGGTATGAACTCAGATGAAAGTGGAAGCTGCTGCAAAACTGGTGGCTCAGTGGGTTCTCTCTCAGAACTGATAGAACTTGTTAGTGGACCATCAATGGAAGGCTTTATGACTGTATAAAACAGCACATTGTAGAGAATGGAGAAGATGAAGAGAAAAACAGCTGAATTTGCTAAAAGGGATCCTGAAATCTCTGACATTTCTCCTCTGATTTGATTTCTTGGAAGCTTCATGTCCTGAGCTGCACAAGTTTTTGCAAACCACATGCGTATGTTAGAAACACTCCCACAACCCAGCATTTCATATTCTTGATTCTCACAACAGAAGCAGATCATGGTATTTTCAGGGCATCTGGGAAGAAAAGAGAAACTAGCTACTAATTTTTATTGCCGCAGAATTTTGGTCCAAAAGCAAGAGCTTCCACAAACTACAAATACACCACACTAATGTTCTCTCGATATTGCCCTTGCTTCGAATCAATTCAATCAACTCTTCAACCAAAGTTTCGAAACATCAAATTTTACTTAGAATTAGGAGTCTAATCCATATCGATATCGTCCCTCATCGAGTCAGTTCAATCAACTCTTCAACCAAAGTTGAGCAGCAACAAATTTGACTTGGAATTAGTATTGAAAAGAGGGGGGGTACCTTTCATCTTGGGAGGAGTGACTTGTTTTTTGGAGAAAGATTGAAGCTGCTGATCAAGCTCTTGAAGGGCTTGCCTGGCCTTATCTGGGTCCATCTCAAATTGCTGTGAATCTCTCTCCCTTGCACACACAATGCAACTGCGAGCAGCAGAAGAAGGAAATGGGTGACCATTCCTTCTCCTCAAAACACCATAGCATTTCTTGGTGGCTGACAATGGCGGAGATGAGAGTGGCCACTGGTTCTGATTGAAGAGAGAGTGAAGAGAAAGCATCTGAGTGCTGCTAATTAACCACAGTCGCAAAAGCGGATGCCCTTCAGGATAGTCTTATGTCATTTCCCCGAAGCCACAAGAATCTGAAGCGGCTCTCTGCGTGATCCTAAAGATGAGACCGGAGTGTTTGGCAACAAGTATTAGCAGGATCTTGTCCAGAATATGGCTGTCCTCACTCCCGCCAGAGATAATATTACTCCATCTTAAATATCTGACAAGATTAGACAAGAGAAGTGAGAAGAACATTCCTTAAAAAAATAACGGCTTGTTTGGAAGCTATTTCTTAAAATATATATATATATATATATATATATCAAGTACGTACGAATAATTGCTTTTCCTCTTAAAAGGTATTCAGCATTCCACAGAATCAAAAGAGAATTCAAAAGTAACTTGGGGAATGACAAGCGAGAACCCGCTGTGTTTGACTTTACTTTCTGAACAGCAAACAGCTTGAGTTGAATTCATTTCGTTCGCATTTTTCAAAGTGAAATCAGTGTTCTTTCACTTTCATTTCCACAAGTGGAAATACACAGCTTCAAGTTTTAATCAAGCATACATGAAACCTGCAATCCAGAAAGCACATCAGATCTAAGTTCCTCCCACAAATCGGAATCACCTGAAATGGTTTAAAACACGACCAACTCGGGATCCTCTCAAGGTGTTCAAATAATCAGTTTTCAGGCATAGTTCATTTTTCCAGTCTTTCCAGAAAAGGCTGAAATCAGGATTCATACAATAGCAAAGAATCATGTTTGGAACCTGAAAGGCTTGACAGTTCGCAAACTTTGCAACTAAATCAAGAATCACAATTCAAGCTTTGACACACTCACAAGTACACAACAGTTGAACATTTGATCTAGAAAGGTGGTTTGGAAAATAAAATAAAACAGCGTCTGAAATCTATGGAGTGTTCTATACACAAGTTAAAAATGGGGGAGGTTGATGAAATAAAGCATCCAAGGACTTAACTAGAACTAGGGTCCAAATGGCCAACTTAGATCATCCCATCTCCTTTGGGAACATGCACCAGAACAAAGCCAAGAATGATTTGCCGCCTAGCAGAGGACTGCCAGGGAATGTAGCCCCACAGATATAACCAAGGGGTACCCCATATTTTCAGTACGTTCACTTAATGGCAAGACGCCTCTGTGCCGCCTGATTTTCTGAGATACTTCCTCGTTGCTGTCCCGAACAGTCTCCATCTTCACCTCTCTCGCCAGTACGTAAAGCATATGATGAAGCTTGGAAGCTACTGTAGTTTTGAAAATGGCTACTGCCATTTACATAAGTACGAGCTTCATATGTCTCATGCAACTGCGTCCTTGCTTCTTGTTGACCATTGGAGGAATTCCAGGTTTCAGCCAAGACACGAGGCACAGCTTCAGAACCAGATGAACTAGCTGAGTGCGATGAGATAGCTTGACCAGATCCACATTCCTTATCCTTCATAGTAGAGCACGAAGAATTAACTTCACTCTTCTTGGCAAAACGTCCTCCACTACCCCTTGCCCTTCTCATGGCATGCTGGTGACGAGACTCATGAAGATATGGCTGTTAAACATTGAACACAAGCTAAATATTAGAGATACTTCAGAAAAATTTACCTGCATTAGTTTCTGACGTGAAAAAGAAGAGGTGGGGGTGAACAATCATCACTCATCAAACATACAGAACCAACAACGAAATGGCATTTGATTTTTTAAATCAAACCCTGGCCCATATAAGCTAGCCAAGCCTTGTGTCTCAAAGGGTAATGAATTAACTATGCAGAACAATATACAAGAAGAAGAAATCCGGAAATTTTGAAAGACAAATTTTGACTCATCTTTATATCAGTCTTTTATGGTCTTGAGACAATGACTTGGTAATTCATATACGTGTTTGTACTAACAACATTCATTTTAGCGCTCAAGGATCCCTAGAGTAAGTTAAGCTTGTAAACTTGGGTTTCTTCCCACTTGCACTGAATCTGATTATTAGATAGTAGCTGGAATATAATCTATATGCCATTAGCAATATCCTAAACATCCAAGATAAGAAGTCGAATAGGAAAATAAAGTTATGTTCCCAGGAAAAATAACCAATGATAAAAAGCTTATACCTATTTCTTAACAAAGCCTATGTGAGTACATCCACTTCACTGTCCAGCACGACAAAATAATTTTTCAGTAGCCCTTAACACACATGTAAGGGTTCGAACAGTTTGAGTAAAAACTTCTCAGTAAGAGAATTTAAAAGTACTCAATCAAATTTGCAGTATACATGAAGAATGAACTTCATTAAAAATAAAATACAATTAATAATGATGTTGGTAGCTTGTGAGTACAATGAACAAGAGAGCCAAATACCCAGCCACATTAACATCGATAAGAGCCAAGCTGTAGTACATGACAGACAATTACTCGAATAGCAGTTGTACCTTTCTAACTTTTATCAGTTTATTCTCGACCTCTGCTTTAGCACGTGCTTGTCTTCGCCTTAGAATCCCTTGGTATTGTTTGGCATTCACAAAAACTGGCTCCTGTGTCACCTCAAGGGGCAGAGCCATTCTAGCATGTGGCATCCCAAGAAAAGGAGGATAACCCTGCAATTAGAAGTACTTGTCAGGTGCCAACATCAACTCTTACTTATCAGGAAAAATTGATAACATTCCACAATGATCTCAGATATCCTTTACATAGACGATAGACCTTTTCATTGTGGCCAAGAAATATATTTACAGGCAAGGATAATACAATAATCATGCTACAGCCTCTTCCAAGAAACTGGAAAATTTCAGTTAGTTCACCAGATATTTGCACGCTATTCTACTAAGATGGTTTGAGAAAGTGAAAATCTGGACAAGAAACAATCATGAAGTTCCTGACTAATTGAAAAGGCAAAGAAAAAGAAAAAATAAAAGTACACATCCAGGTTACCAGGGCTAAAATATATACCTTAAAAATTTGTGATTATGGTGCAAAAGTTACCAGAAAAATATATATGTATACAAATTGTCACCTTATCTTTTATGATTTTAACCTGTACTACATACCAAAGGTTGATGCCCATAGGCAGTCATCAGTCCTGGATAATAAGGATCTTGATATGGATTTGATGCACACGCCTGCAAAAAATAACAAATACTAGTAATCCCACTAAATTCAGAAATATCTTAAATCGGATGAAAATCCAATGTTATTCAATATTAAAAAACTGGACTCTAAGAGTCAGCAAGTATACTATCAAGATGTCTCTACAGTAAGAAAGAAATCAACCAGACTATAGCAAAAAAAAAAAAAAAAAAACTCACTATATTGTGGCCTACAAGTTCCAGCTGAGGAGGTTGTGTGATACATCCACCATGCACTGTAGGTGCAGTTGAAACAGCACGCTGGGTGTTGTGCTGTTCTTGCCCATAACTTGCAGCTGAGTTTGATAATAACATGTTTGTTATTTGTTAACAATCCAATAAGCTAATATTGTCCTCAACTTCCAAGATAATGTATAATATTTTCAGCTCATAACTAAAAAGGCTAAAAACACCAAGTGCCTTGCTTAGAGCTATAATAAGATTCACAAGCAAACATGTCTACATTATTGTTGAAGGCCATACCTTGTGAGTCTTTTGTGTTATCATCATCGTCTTCTTCATTCAAATCATCATTTGACATCGACTGACCCTCATTAGATTCGGAAGCACCATTAGTGCATTCCAGTGATGTTGAATTGGACACATTTCCTCCTGCTGCTGGCGGGGAGATAGGATTGTACCCAATACTGCGCCACCAAGGTTCAGAATAACTACCAGTCTGCTGCATATTTGGTGGTTCAGATTCTAGTTGATTCACACTTTTAGATTTTGAATGCATACCTTCTGGACAATGATGCCTGTCAGATACCATAAAAGAATGGAGTCGACTAGAATAAACAGATCATGCATGCAGAACCAGTGTTTGATAAACAGGGGAACCACTCCCCCTATGAGAAAAGCAGTAAAATAAGAAATTAAAGGGGGAAAAAAAAAAAAAGTGAAGCATCATTCTTAAGATTAAAAAAACCTTGGAGATCTTCCAGTCCATTTTTCTTTTCTGAAGAGAAAAGGGAAATAGTTTCACTCCTCCTATGGTTTAAAATAGCACGTTGCAAGAGAAGGAAACTAAAAAAAGAACATTCAATAGCCAGCTTGGCTTACAGCTTAAATTTTATGGTCCCAAATGAGGGAGAAAATATTTTTCTGTAAGATTGGAGAGTGGCTTGGTATTTAAGAGGCTGGGGAGGAAACATAGGGAAAGGCCAGGACCAGAAGATAATCACCAAGAAAAACTTAACCTCAAGCAGCAGCAACAGCCATTCTTAACAATTAACTATGCTTCTTATTTCCTTTCAATAATGATTATCTAGTTCTTTCCCAGAGCATATACAACTATATCCAATCCTTGTGTAGAGAATTGCTCATCATTCGCTTGAATGAGGCTCATCACCTAAAGAAAGTAAAATTCTCTACACCTTTACATCATTCGCTTCCAAGCTGAGCTGGTTATCTATCATTAACTGGGTTCCATGATTTGGAAGACAGAAACCAAATAAGTATCTAACTTGTGCTTGCCAGAACTTGGAATTGCGAATGCTTTACTGATAGCAGCTAAATCACAACTTGAAACTCCTAGGTTTTCAAATTTGAAGAGATACAAGTATAAAATGTCGAACAAACTCCAAAAATTCAAGCCAAGATCATCTTTAATCTTTAATTCAAAATATAAACCAATTCCTGTAATGTTGAGTGGAAATCAATTTATTTCCATGCACAAGTTTCAAAGTACTTGTTTAATCTACTTCCACCGTCATATCTTATTTTGGAGCTCAATTATTTCCGTGCTAGACTAGAAATTATTAACAGGTGACCTTCTTTTATCACTCTTTCAACCACAACTCGGAAGTATAAAAAATGAGAAGGGAGTAAGTTGCAGGATAATATTGATGAATCCTCCAAAACGCCCCAGCCTCAAATATCATATCAAAATTTAGAGCCTCGTATTAAAATCTTCTCTTCTCTCTAAATCAGCTCTTCTTGCCATTTCAGTTGAGATGCAAATGACCCACATGCAAGGGCAGTGGTTACAAAAAGGGTTCGATAAAAGACGTTCAGTTGGATATTTTGGCTCGTTTTTAAGCCGACAACATTCGAACCTAATTCGCACGAGAAGTCAATTAAAATTAGAAAACATAAAAACAACTGCCAGGATTGCGCCGCAAGTTGATTCAATCAATCTAAAATTGGCAATTAAGAGGTGCGCAAACCAGAATCCCCACATGCAATGAACAAAGAGAAACCGAAGCCCAAAAAACCGGGAGACTGTATAAAAATTCGAAGAGGCAGAACAAAGCACGACGACTTCAGTTCAATTCTAAAAAACTGAGCAAAAATCGCCGAACTCATGACTTCTAAATTCCCGTCGAGATCTCAATTCCACTCGCACTCCATTCCCTAAGCAAAGAAAACGCACACAGTGAAATTTTCCACTCTAGTGGTCCAAATCCTAGTCGCATGAATCCAGAAACCCAAGCCGGCGCGATTCCATGCAACGAGAAGTCAAGAACAATACTCGAACAAAATAAAAACAAAACAAAAAGGGAAGAAAGATAACTGAATTGAGAAAAGCCTAGAGTAATAACAGATACGAGAGAAGAGAGGAGATAGAAGACAGAAGGTAGAAGAGAAGAAGAATCTTGCAAGAATCGAGTCAGGGGAAAGAGGAACTCACTCACTTGCAAAGAAAATTCTGGAAATTCGAAGCCCTAGATTCAGGAACAGATGGTTCGGAATCTGGGAAGAAAAATTCAACAGTCAATTCAGTTCTTGTGCGATTCTAAGACTTGGGTCTGTTATTACAGAGACGAACAAAGACCTTCGGCAACTCAAATTCAAGAGCTACGGCTACTGTTCCCTCACCCACTGCGGGACCCGATTTCAGTTCCAGCTACTCTTCCACCGGCAACCTCCCCCTCCGGTTTGGGAGTATTCGCCTCGGAAGCTAGCGGCTTTCCAAAAGGTGAACCGGCTACAGCAGGTTCCCAGTTGGGCGTGGGTCATTAATTTGTCAGACTCACGGCCGGGTGAGGCTATCATAATTCCTTTTTCAGGATAAAAAGCGAAAAATGGGATAATATAATTTGACCCACGTGACACGCACTTGACGAGCAAAGTCCGGGAAACGCTTGGCGCATAAGTGGGACCACAGCTTTAAAGCAGCGACAGCAGCGCATGCCACGTCTCCCAGCTCCAAAAGTAGTTACTGATCTCTACAAATCTCTTATATCACCCCCGGGTCATCGTATCAGTATAAGCTTCCCACCAGGCTACGTGACGCACCACCCAATTCTTAAATAACATATTTTATCATTTATATTATACCTTTCATTTCTTTTATTTTTTTTGTTATTTGATCCTACGGTATATTTAGTTTGTTTTAATTTGAATATCAGAAGAATGAAGATATAAATTTTTTCAAATAAATTTTTTATCCATCAATATTTTGTTTATGTTTTAATAAGATATATTGATATTTTAAATGTATTGTTTTTCATTTTGATACATAATATGGTTTAAAATGTTTTCAACTACAACGACGCATAAGCAACTCTTATAAAAATAATGTATAATTAAACCATACAACAGTGTCATATATGGTGGAGTGGGGAAAAAATAATTATGGCTTGTACTAAAAATGATTGTTGATAATTGAGTCTAGGACATGTGGCATCATGTAAGTGGCTCAACTCTCAAGTTTATTGGGATTTAGATAAGCATGCAATGGTACTTTAAGTCTTGAGTGGGTGGTACCAAGCCCTCAAAGGCTTCCAAGAATAATCATGCCTAATTATTTGGAGTAGTCCAAAGGCCAACATAGAGTTATATTTGATTAATATTATTGTTTTTTATCACAAGATAATCAATATGGTTATTTAAATCATCAAACCATGTACTAATGTAGCTTATATTAAACGTATATTGGTGCTTGTGAAGGTCGCAATTGGGTTGGGTTTACTTCTCCGTGATACCCATGGAATTATTCTCGCGACGGGTTCAATTTTCCTCCCAACTGATTTGCCTCTCACTTTGTTGAAATTAGTGTCTTTCTAGAAAGTCTTCGTTTAGCTTGTGCTCTTAATTGTGGCTATCTTCATGTTAACTCTGATTGTCTGGTTGCAATTCACCTCATTTGCGGAGAGACTTCAACCCTAGGTGACGAGATTAATTAGTTACATGATATCATAGTCTTTTGTCATGCTCCTTCAACTCGATTTCTTTCAATAATTTTTACAGAGAATGTAACCGGTCAGCTGATGCCTTTGTCAAATTTGACTATGAGTAAGAATAACTTTTTGAGATTCTAATTTTCCAATTTGGATTCTGTTGGAGGTGATACCATCTTCCTTCAATACGTAGCCAAGTGGCATTTTCACCTCAAAGTCCTCTTTCCCTACAAAAAAGAAAAAGAAAAAAAGAACTACTGTAACTTAACTAGTACCAAACTACAATAGGAGAAATCTTGATTTAAAATTTATTTAAGATACAAATTTATGATCTGAATTTATAGTCTAAAAGGCCAGGTTTAATTCAGTTGGATGGTAAGATATAAAAAAAATCTTAATAGGTGGCCGAAAATAAAATAAATCCGTAAATTTAATAAATATTTATCATAAATGGAATAGGCCGCGAAGAAAGAGATATGGGCCGTGCCGGATATTGGGCTAGGCCCACCATGAATTAATGGCTATTATACTTTTGCAAGGCCTGGATGTCCATGCCTATGTTTTTGGCAGTTTATACTTTGATACTGAGGAAATTTCTTTTTCTTCTTAAAAAGAAAAGAAAAAAAAAAGGAAGAAAAAGCACCTTAATTTGAATGTGGAAATAAAGGAAGAAAGTTGGAGAGACCAAATAAAGAAATCTCGAGTCAAAACAAGGATGAAGAGTCTATTTAAGTCTATTTATTTACAACTACTACATTTTCGTCATTCACTAATAGAGTTTCTTTTTTTTTAAATTTAACAACATATGACGATTTGTACATGAATATTCCATCTTTTTTAATTGAGGATATATGCTTTTTTAATAAGCTATGCTTAAATTGGCTGTTAATAGACTTGTTATGGTATGTAATAAACTCTATTAAGAATATAAATAAAATATTCAATCTAAAAGGCACGTATCTCCGTCTAGAAGGTCATAACTTCGAATCTTCAATTCACTCCTATATTTTGTACTAAAAGAAGAATATGAATAAAATAGTAAATACACCCTAACATATCCACTTAACTTGTGAATCTAGTTAGTAATTTTAACATATTATTAGAGAAAGAAGTAGTTTATTTGAGTTATTGTAACATCATTTCTTCCATTAGTTTAATTTTTTAGTTTCAATAGTAATTTAACCATTGTCCCAAATACGGTAGGAAAAAAAAAACAGTTGGATTGAAAAATAATAAATTAAAGGTTAAAATTATCACAGGTTGACCTAAGAATGGTACTTAATAGATCATTGGCCTTTAAAAAATATTGAACGGGTCTCTAGCCTATTCTAGAATATTTAAAATTCATGAAGATGTATTTAATAGGTCACTGAACTATAAAAAAGTGTCTAACTAGTCTCTAACCTATTTTACATTATTTAAAATTCACAAACTTGTATCTAATAAGTCCGTGAACTATAAAAAAGGGTCGAAGAGTTCTCTAACCTATTTTTTACATTATTTAAAATTTATTGACTTATTAGACACAAAATAAAAAGTTAATGAGCTTATTCAATACAAAATTTAAAGTTAATCCAAGATTTAGACACTGATCTTGTAATTTAACGTGAATGAAGCGTATTAAAATGAGAGCAAGAAAGTGGGATGTAAGAAAAAATGAATTTAGATGGTCAAAAGGAAAAGGAAGGGAAAGCAAATTGCAAATTGAATTTGGGGGTGCAAGGGAATCCAATTGATTATTGATCCATTCATCCATCAGAATCAAAAGGTTTGGGGAGCAAAGAGTTGGCCTCTCCCATATTGCTTTGCTTTCTGCAAAGCCTCCAAGCAAAGTTTAGACAAAAAGCTGGCACAGATTTTTCTACATTACCCAAAAGCTGCCACTCATGTTTCTAAACACCCTTCACTTCATTCACACCTTTTTTCTCTCTCTCTCTCAAATCATTCTAAGAATTATTCGATTGGTCGAGTTATCTAACATTATCATTTTATTAAGAATGGAAGTGTAATTCAATCAGGTTGTATCAATATTTATGGAGTCGGGTCTCAAAACCAATTGACGTTTAGAGGTTTAATGTTCTTAAGATCGTAGTTCTTTTGACTCATCTATCTCGACCAAATCCTATTTTTGGATCGGATACTCGTTTCAGCTTTTGGACTCTGACACCGTATCGATATTCATTGGATCCCATCACAAAACTAATTGGTTAGAGAAAGAGTAGTTCATCTATATTATAAACCTTTATCAGGTTCTTATTTTTTAAATGTGGGATCTTTAACCATGTATTAATTTTACATTTGAGTTTTGATAATTAAGGGATGATCTGGATATTTCTTTTCCATTTTTTAATAGTGCCGGAGACTGGACTTTGAGAAATTTTTTTAATAATGWTTTTAGTTTTAAAACTTATTTTGACAAGTGTTTTTTATTTTTTTTCACCTTATTTACTATTCTACCTTAATATGTTTAAATCAAGTTATACTTTAAAAATACATAAAGATTGGTTATATGTGAAAAATGTAATGTAGAAAATATAAAAAAGCAAATGAAAAAAAAAAAAACTATTTAGTATAGTTTTTATTGTAGTTATTTTGACTCGTAAAAGGAAAAGAAGAGCTTAGATTTCTTTATTTGAAAAATAACCCTTTGGAACAACCTCGGATTCCTCAAAAGTTCCGATATGATTTTATGTTTTATAAACTGATTAGATTGGTTAATAAGACTATTTTGAAACATGCATAAAGTTCTTGCTTCATCACAAAATTTCATCCTAGAAAAAACAAAAAAACCATTTATTCACTTGATAAGATTCCCTTGTTACAAGATAGGTTTGTTTGGGCTAGAAATTATATGATTTTTATTTTATTTTTGTTTTTAATTTAAAATTAGGTAAATCTTCATATAAATTGTTTTCAATCTTAATTATTAATTATTCATAAATTGTTTTTACATATCTTTTAGTTTTATTCATGTATACGTGTGATAAACAATTTTTTAAAGCAGAATTTTAGGTGACGAAACAAGATAAGGTTTTTGTTAAATAGTTATGGAAAATATACTTGTCAATTATTGAAATATTTTTTAATATAAAGTTTAAAATCCACTGAACGATAATTTTTAAGTCTAAAACACCGAAACAAAAAGAAGAAAATTCAAATGAAAAATAAATTTAAACCCTTACCACATTTAATATTGCAAGACAAACGCCAAAATTAAATCACTAATTTTCTATATTTCCCCTTTAACCTTATTATAGAGGCTATAATATATAAATGATATTCCGAGTTCTTCCATTATCCACTTAGTTTTATAATTAAACTAGGTTATTTGTTAGATATATATTTAAAGTTAATATAGTATGAAATAAGATGTTCATAAATAATATAATAACCAAATAAAATTAATTCTATTAAAATAAAACAAAAATATATTAAAAATATGAAAAATGTATTAAGCTACCAACTATTTATAAACCATAGGTGTTGGCTTTTGGAAATGATGGTATGATTAAAGAAAGAGTTGGGATGGCCGGCTTGGATTAATTCGACTCTCTAATCTAATTATAATGTCTCCATTAATATTAATCAACTATTGCAAGAACATCCATAGTTTCAACTAAAACTCATAATTTGTTCAACTTATTGGTTAATTATTGTTTAATCTATATATCTTATCCTTATTTTAATTATTTTGTATCATATAATATATATTTATTTCAATAGACTTTGGTAGGTTAAATAAAAACATTTCCCAATGCAATCACATGTGCATATATTCTTAGGAGGTTTGAGAAATAAAATAACTTTGGGATATAATTGGTTTTTAGTAATGATTCATTTGTTAATTAATTAACAATAATATTTTTGTATGGTTAATTTCCATAGGTCCCTATAGCAAGCTGGACATTTGTCTTTCCTATAAAAATATTTGTATATATCACTCACATGCTTCATTAACTCATTTCAAAATTTTATCCTGTTTGACTTATTTTTGTAGGTATTAGATAAATAAAATGTCGAATACTTTATAAAGTAAACAAAAAGACACGTATGTTAGAAGTAAGGAAAGATCACAAATTTGTATTTATATTTTTTCTTTTTTGCCAACCTGATCCTGAGTTCGAATTTCCCAATTCCTACGTATTAAAAAAAGCAACTACCACAGGACTTGTTTTAATTAGTTTTTGTTATCCTTTTTTGGCATTTATTTTTAATTTTTTTTTCAATGTAGAGATGTTGCCGTGAAAAGAATAGAATGTGCTCTGTTTCGATTTTAGGGGTGAAGTGTCTCTTTTCTTCTCGATGAAAATGAATATGATAACGTGCAAATCCAGCCCTACCCAAATGATAATTGGTATCAAAAGAAAAGCATAAAAGAGTGGAAATAAAAGAAAGGGTATATGTTATTATTTTTGTTTAATGAAAAAGGAGAAAACACATCATTTTAAAGAGCTCTTATTATTCATCATAAAACCAAAACTGTCCTTTTCCCCACATTTTAAAATTCCCTAAAGCTCCAACAGATTTGATATATTCAAAGCCAATCTCTCACTCTCTCTATTCTAATATGTTTTGAGATTCTAAAAGATTGTGCCAAAAACACATGTGGGGCTTCCATAATTTCACCAATTTTCTTTTTTTTTTTCTTTTCTTTTGGGAATAAATATGGAAAAAGGGAAATTTGAAAAGAGAAAAAAAAAATGATGAGATTCCATTTGGTAACATTATTTTAGAGACAGTGATTCGGAAGCCGCACGAGTTTGATTCATTGGATTCTCTTACATTGTTTGGAATTTGGATGAGGTTTTGTTTCAACTTCAGACAAAGTGAATATGTAAATAATAATAACTCTTTCCATTTTTAATTTTTATTTTTTATCTTTTGTCTTTTTTTAAACGTCCCCTTATTCATTATTCCCTTTTAATCACTACTATAATACTTTCAATTATTAATCTGCGTTCATCATTCTCTCGTTATTTATTTTAAGTTACTAATTAATCATATTGGTTTGCTTTAACATGTGGTTTGAATTACTTTATTAAACAAATATTTGCTTTTTATTTTCTCAATATATATGTGTGTTTTTTATTCCTCAATTTATGGTCAACAATTTTCAACGTATGTAGTTTAGGAAATTTTAACAAGTATAATTTAACTTACAATTATTTAGGAAAATTTTGAGGTCAATTTTTAGTGTTTTTTGGCTGGTAAACTTTATATACTAAAAAAACCTTTTCATTTGGATGATTATACTTGTGGATAAAATGATATATTTTGCACAAAATAATACAAAATGCCACTCTATATTAATTACTAATTTCTTGGTAAATTTTTATAGTATAATCATAAATAAGTTTTATCCGTTTTATTCTCTCTACTTCTAAAATATCTATTTCAATCTAGGTTTTTTATTTTTTTTTATTTCTAAAATTTTTAAATATATATTTTAGATCCAAGACTTTTTTAAAAAAATTATTCTTATGTTTTGATTTTGATAAACGGATAACATGCCTTCAAAAAATATGTATTAATATGTTGATTCTAACGTGTACTTGACCACGTAAATCTACTTGAGACGAGTATTAAATATATAAATGTATTAAATAATAATAGACTAAAATATAAATACGGATAAATTTGAGTGTTTACTAGTAAATAG
>NW_019104540.1:272498-313255 GCF_001995035.1 Momordica charantia | reverse complement strand
ACTCTCTACAAGTGGAGAATGTATGGAGGAAAGGGAAACAGAGTCCTGCTCTTTGCGCAGTCTTCTGCCACATCCTAACACGACGCCGTTTTCTCCTCACCTCGGAAGGTGCACCGTAACTACCATGAACCCTCCTCCACTCCACCATCCCTCTTCATCTTCTTCCTCCCGCCACCGTTTCTTCTAGCCCTAGGCCAAAATTAGCTTTACAAACAGAGAACCATTAAAATGGCAGTAGCCCACCATCACTCCCATTGAATACACTTCAAAAATCAAAAAAACAAACAGAAAAAAGTGACCCATTGATTGAAATTATCGCAAGGGGAAAGTAGTGGCACATGGACAAATTAAATTAACCCTACACAGTTCAAATTCAAAAAGAAGAAAAAAAATCATGATAATATTACAGAGCAAACCTAATTTGAAAAGGGAAAAAAAACTGCATTTCCAAGCTCAAATTCTCACACACAGTGAAATGACTGGAAAAAGAAGAAAAAACCCCAAACTTATTGAAACTAATATCTAATAAAAAAAGAAAAAGAAAAGAAAAGAGAAGAAAAATCAGAACTTGGTATTTGATGATTGATATCTCTGTAAATTTTTGTATGAACACACGAGCTTAAATTGGGTTTAGCTTTCAGACTGGAATGTCCGGCAGCGCGAAGAAGAAGAAGAGCTCTAATTCCGGAGGGGCAAAAAAGGCAATTGGCGATCGCCGGAAAGAGCAATCGGAAACGGGTCTTTGCTTCTTCGGCGCCGGCGGGCATGTTACAATCTCCGGAATTCTGAATCTCTCTGCTCTCGGCGTGCTGCAGCCGCCGTCGATGTCGTCGTTGGAACACTGAACGACGTCGTTTTCTGTCGCTGGGGCTGGAAGTTTCTGTTGCTGCTGCTTCTTCGTCTTCTTCATTTTCTTCAGCTTCAAGCTCTGGGAGTTTCCTCTGGTTCTTGCCGCCATTCTTCCTCCAGAAGGAGCCATTTTTTGAATTTGTTCTCAAAAGGGTCGATTGAGGCACTGGAATTTGACTCCAAAAAGAAGAGCAAAAGCCAAATGGAAGAGAACAAAAACAAGGGTCGCAAACAAATTGAACTTTTTTTTTTTTTTGTGGGTTCTGTCAATGGGATTTGTTCTAAAAGAAGAAGGGTTTCAGAGAATTTTGAAAGATACCCATTAAAGAGAAGGATTGAGAATTTGAGGGAGGAGTTTCAAAAACCCACAAAACCCTAGAGAGAGAAACAGGAGAGAGAAAGGGTCAGCCGCGTTCGTTTTCGTTTTGCCCATCTCGAGCTGGTTATAAGTAGACATAATTAGGGCAGGCTGCCCGCTGCCCGAGGCAATTATCAGAAGAGAGGGAGAGGGAGTTCAAATTTTTAGGCACTCTTGGGATTAGTATTACTGCTTATTTGATTGATTAGTTCAACTTTGAGCAGGGGGCTGCCCGCTGCCCGTGGGGGAATCAACAGGGGTGATTAAATAAATTAAATATATAATACATTTTTATATTTATTCTTTTTGCGAAAATAAAAGAAAAATCAAATGGTAGTAAGAAAAAAAGAAATTAAAATGTTGTACTTTATTGTGCTTTTTACGAAGCTAATAGTGTTTGTGATTTTTTTTCGGATAATTATGAATTTTATTGATATGTGGTGCTGGTGCTATCGGAATTGATTATTGTACTAATTAGTTTTTTTTTATGAAGATTCCTTTATTTATTTGATACAAATCTATTCAGAAAAACAGAAAATGAAAACGAATTATGTACCTTTAATGTTTGACATAATTATAGAAACTTCTCATAATCACCTTTGCCAAAAAAAATATCTACATTTATATATTATATCATGATCAAATTATATATTATGTAGGCTCTTAAACAAGAGCCGACCATCCATTGCTTTTCGAATAAAATATTTATTTGGATAACAAGAGTTGCTATTGAAAGTGAAACTAAAAAATTGAAAGAACCAATCAATATATGTAAGTTTGATTTTCTTTTATAAAATTTATGAATCAAGAATATTCTAGTCTACTTATATGTTGGTTCCATTTAATTTTAGTTGGGTTAGCCACTTTAATTGTTTAATTAAGTTGATTTTGATGTTGATTAAAGAAAAAAAAAAGTGCTTCAAAACCATAGTTTAGCGGGAGATAGATTAGTGAGACAAAATGACAATATACTCCCGACATGTTTAACTAAAACCAAATTTCATAATCTAAGAAAGTTAGATAAAAATTTGGAATTTCAACATGAACCTCATTAATTTTGTTCTTAATACAAATGCATAAAACAATATTTTAAACTTACTTTGAAGGTTTTGTTTCTCACAATACTTCCTGCATTCTCATGGGGTTGATTATAGTTATAATTAAATAGCTTAAAATGGAATTATGCTTCCCACCATATAATATGTACGACAAATAACCAAACTATTATAATTATAAAACATAATATTGATTAAAAAAGAGGAGCTATTCTTTTCATACGACAATTATAAACTTTATATTAATCCACGTTCCCATGTCCTTTTCCTTTTCCAACTTTATCCAAAGAAAATCTGTCTAGGTTTCAGTTTTAAAAAACATATCGATTGTTACCTACAGATACAATTGCCCATCTTTCTCTTCAACTTTAGTTTAAAGATAAAAATGTCATGGAGCAATAAATCAAGTATTACCCAACATATACATATGAACTCACCATGTGAACTCTGTCAAGATTGAAAATTTTTGTGAGAAAATTTTCACAGAACCTTGAGATATTTTAAGCATCTTCCCCAGATAAATGGCCTACCAACCAAATTCTTTTCACAAATTTATGCAGAGGAGAGCGATACGACCCACTCGCTTCTGACAAACAATGGTCCTGAAAGTAGAGTGTATGGTCACCAAAAGCTTACAATCAAACTTAGCTCCTATTCACTTGTAAGTAACTCCATAAACATGGATCCCTGCTGCAAAAGCAAAACAAAATAGTAATTGAAGAAAAACGGTGAATAGAATAGCTGGTGGTCACCGCCCTCTAGAGATTGCTTCGTCGAGCTCTTCCTGTGATGATGGGAACAGCTCTATGTATCGACTACCTAGCGTCATTCTGTCCTTGGCCATGGCTGCTTTCGAGTCTTGCACGTTGGCGAACTCGACGAATGCCTCCCCACTTGGCCTCCCCTCTGAATTCAGTGTTAAATGAATCAAGTCCTCCGATAAGTTAAAACCTTTGAAGAAGTCCAGTATGTCATCCTTGCCAGCCGAATATGGCAGTCCCCTCAATCGTAGTACACCCGTGTGTTCAGCAGAGTCTTTCACCTCGTTGTTTGGCTTCGACCAGCTGGGTGCAGTTCTTCTTGGTGAACCACCCCGGGCATCGAATACTTCATTTGCTAAAGCCTTGTAGTATTCCTGCCGATTACTCCTGAAAATCTCAACATATCTCCTGCCCATGTTTTGCCTATTTCTCTGAAGGGCAAAATCAACCTGCAGAGGGTAACCCAAAACACAAAAACCTTCCCCTGTGAATTTACCATTCTTGTGCACAAAAACAATGTCAACTATGTCCAGACCATGAAAGAACTCAGCAACATCAGTTTCCATGCAATCGAAAGGAAGACCTCGAAGTCTGACAACAGGAAACGGTGGTGGCTGACTAACGTATGCATAGGGACTTGTATTATACATAAAACCAGAACCAGGAGAAGTCCCGTAATAAGAAGATCCCTGATCAACTATCCGTTGCCGCTTTGCACCCATTTCACGACCATTGCCACCATCAACGTATGAACTGTGGTCAAAACAAAAACATGAAATTCACAAAATTAGAAACCGTATGAATACCCCATGCCAAAAGATTAAAAAATCAATGTATAACAATGTTAGGAAATTTTCAGGTTCTCCCATTCATTGGTATGCAGGCGCAAAGAGATGGTTGATGGCTCCTATGCATATCAAATATTTAATTATTTAGGGTAAAATTTCTTTGACTATTGAAAGATAAATCTGCAGTTTCAAGTTTCCCAAAAAGAAATGGGCAAACTTCACTATTTTCCCACTATAACACAGCACAGCCAAGAACTTGCTTTCAAGATCCACCTGTAAGATACCTTGAAAAGTATTTTCTAGCAGGGGACTGATTTAAATGAACCACTTGAAAGAATGTCAGGAATTTTCGCCATTCCATGGTTTCTAGCTCAGTCAGGTTCCTTCTAAAGAGTAGATTCCTCCCTTAGAGCACCTTAGACCATCAATGAAGAACAGGAAAGTAGTGCAGCAAGTTGGAAGCTTGATGAAATCTTGTAAAACAACTCATAAAGGCATCTCTCCTACATAAATATTTTTCCAAACAGAATCAAATCCACTAAATCTGAAGGAATATCAGCTGTCAACCTTTTGGTATCAACCAGAATTGAAGGCACTACTAGCCTCCAAGGAGAAGCAGACAAGGGCAGGAAGCCATCTGGTCAATTGGACATTGGAGTTTGATCTATATGCCTGAGCAAATGATTGGGCTCGGTATTGTTGGTAAAAGCTAAAAAAGATTTCTCCATTATCCAATAAGAAAATCACAGGCACGCACTCATTGGAAAAAGGGAGTGGAATCTTGCATGCAATTTTTCTTAGGTGTCTAATTTTCTCCAAAGAAGAGTCCAGTGGAAGCCTTTATCTTTTCGGGAATCTTTCTCCACCAGAATCAAATTGCCATGGCTTTTTTTGGTGGTGGGACGAGAGGCAGGATGAGAGCCAACAAGACGATGACAAAGCGACTTGCAGGAGAAATTGACATATACGTCCAAATACCAAATTCTCCTGTCTCCCTTCCTGTATGGTCTAAAGGAGCTAATTTGCAACAAAAGGTCTAAAAATTGTAAGACTTCCTCATCCTTCAGACATCTTCAAAAGACCAGGTTCCAGGTCATTGTTTCTTTAATCCTAACAGTCAGTTATCGTGCTATTTTCATTCTTCACAGTAGTATAGAGGCATGGGAGTAATCTGCAAGAGAGGTGTCAGTGAAGGGCAAGGGGGTAGCATTCCTCCCAAGATCAATTTATATTTCCATTCTCAGCTTTGCAATCCACTACAGTATTCAAACATTTGTTTCTCTACTCTTTATAAAGTGCCCTGGGCTTCGGGAGACCATCCATTCATTTGAGCACTGTATTTACTAGAAGTGACCAAGTGGCAGAGAGAACCTTGTTCATTTGGGAATCTCTATGACCATTTAAAAACGAGAGCCAGATTATGATTGATTACATTGTCAATACCCAAATCACATTTAAAAATATGAAGCTCGGGAATGTTACAAACGACACAGGAGCCACCTGTTGACTTGGAATCATCATGCCAGGAGAAATCACTAAAGTACTTCTCCAGAATTTTGGCCATAGCAATAGAGATTTTGAAAAGATGCATGTAGCAGGTCAAAATTCTAGATAAGACATGCTGAATAAGAGTTAGTTTGCTTCCCTCAGAGAATTTGCTATTCCTACACTTGCTATCTACCACCAATTCCCAACCCCAATGGGGGACACCAAGGTAGGGCATAGGCCAAGAACTTTACTACACCAGAAAAGGTTTGCGCTCTTGAAGCTTTAATTCTACTATGAGGTTTTCAATTTAGAAAATTGAGAAACGTAGTAGTGCTAATGCAACTGAATACCAACTTGCTTCATTTTATGTAGAAGCCCCTTTTCTTCAAGAAATTCCAACCAGTCATTTCAAAGGCCATCTCCACGTCAATTTTAAAAATCCAATGAACGCAGTTCATTCTTAGCAAACTTTTGAAAGACCATTCCCAATACTTCCAATTTTCTGTAATCAGTAGTGCATTTCCTTCCCCCTAATATCATTGACATTATATTTAAACTAGTCATGGATCAAAAACCTGAGAGTAAAGCAAAAACTGTGGTTCAACTATTTCATGGCAGCTTTTTGACGGATTTGGCATGACAGAAACAACTGAATTTTTTGTCAATATCTTTAGGGACGTACAGGAAGTCAAGGAGAGTATCATCTTCTCGGCCTCCTCCAGATGGTATACACTTATGGATTTATAGCAATTCATCGTTTTTTATTCACACCAATGGTGGAATTTTCATGTTAGCCTTCTTTGGTGGTTGAACTAATTCGACAATCCAGTCTTTTAAATTGTACAAATATGCCAACCAACCATCCCCAATCACTCAAACTTAGTAAAACACCAAACTTGACCTGCAAAATTTTAAAGTTAAAACTTCTATTTTACTTTACGCGCTAGTTTAACCATAGATCATATTCAAGCTGCACACGCCTCCTCTCGAGCATGCACGAAGGGTTAAGAACCCAAAAACAAAAGAAACTAATCCCGAAGAACAACATCCACTCATATACGGTCATTCCCAAAATCGGTGATATTCTAAGTAACAAAAGGTACCTCTAAACAATCATAATCCGATAAAAGAAAGAACGAAACTCTCTCAGTGAATGATAAAAGGAAACTGATAACCGCCGGTAGAAACAATTAACAAATAGCAGCTCAGAATCCCGATCAGTTCATAAATAAAAAGAGATGTAGACAAACAGAGACTCAAATCGACGTGAAAAATGTAAGAATTGAGGGGGGAAAAGGCATAGAAATAACCCAAAAAAAACTTGAGAATAGAGATCGGAGAAGGGGAAAGTTACCCTCGGTAGAACATGTTCACGCTGATACCGGATGCCCGGTTGTGAGGAGCAGCTTCAGTTGAATTGTGAAATCTGAATGAAAATTCCAAGGTAATACGTGAGAAACTGAAACTGAGACCTCCTCTTAAGCCTGAATGGACCCCCTAGCCTTCAGATTTCATCCTTGGCCCATACAAGCTTAAGAAATTATTAATCATTTCAATTTAATATATATTTTTCTCTAATTCTTTAATTAGAACTTTTTTTGTTTTTTTTAAATAAGTAATTTCTTAACCGGTTGAATTATAGTCATATCCGTTAATTAAATTGGTGAGAGATTTCTAATAACTAGTAAAGAGATGGTAAATTATAGATGTGACCTATGAGTTTTATGATGGGATGACCAACCTAACCATCAACTAGTTAATGTATACATGGTGGCTAATAAGTTGTCGGTTCGAATCTCCAAACCTTGAGTAGACGGTTGATGTATCATACTCGATTCTATCTTTCGAAGCATACATTTCCATCATTATTGCAACTGATCCGGCTATGTACTCGGTGCATGAGGAACTGTCTTTGATCTCCCAAATCGACTTATGACTTCCAGCCGTCCAACGACCTGTAACGCTAGTTACTATTCCAACTGGGGCTAAAAAGTAAGCCCCACAAGTGAGATGTACTGAACAAAAAAAAATTGTATATCTTTCTCTTTGGAGCTATAGCTCACGACATCATAAAACCATACGATTTTTTCGATGCTAGTTTTACGTGAAGAAGAGTTGACATTTCAAGTATCCATTTTAATAGAAACATTCTAAAACTACCCATAAGCTATAATGATAAGAAACAAAGTTATGTTTTTTTAATGATTTTTTTATCGGTCTTTATCTTGGGCCAGACCGGAATACATTCTACTTATAAGAATGAGTATGAGTGTTTCGTATTTTTATTTTAAGAAAAATAAATAAATTTTCGAATCTACACTTGTTTTCAACTCTCGAAGCATTTTGTCACTAACAAAATGATTTTAAACCACCTAATAAAAGAAGTTTCCAAATCGTTGACTCAAACCTAGGAGGGAAACATGTGTGATAACAAACATTTTTCTTTTATGGGGTTTGAATTAACGGATGCAAAAACAATTTTTTTTTTTATAACCTAGTGTATTCACATATCTCCATTACGAGCTATAGACAATTAAATAAAACTTAATCCACGAAATCATTTGATATATGGATAACATTGTTGTGGTAAAAGTTCACAGATTTGAAAATTTATCGTTTTTGGATTTATTGACTTATTGTGAAAGCTCAATCAATTTGACTATAATGAAAAAATAGCTATTAATCCATAGTCCTCACTGAAGTACATGCTCCACCCATATCAATCTATTACTTCTGTCTCTTAGAATATGACCATTTGAATAAAAAATCTACATAGAAGGATTCAAAGGAAATTAAATCAACAACATAAGTTGAACCCTTTATTTTGCAAGTTCTAAGCCGCTGGATCCAAATCTCAAATCTAATAAAAAAAATACATCAATTCATCCCTTCCTTTAAAAATTATTTTAGTAATGCTGAAACCATATTAGTTTTTGTGCCAAAGCATAAATTAAATTGTTGGAGTATCAAATAACTTTATGCTAGGTTAAATTAATGAGTAAAAGTTGCCAATCTGCTTAATTGATTGAGGTATATCTATACATTTTCTAAAAATTATTTTCATTATAAAGATGGTCCAGAATAAAATCTGGCCATGCTAATTTTGGGCCCAATAATAATATAATGGTGGGCTCACTGGGGTGTGGTTGAAGAGTAGGAAGCTGAAATGTCATTTGGGCTCCTCCATGGCCCATATAACGGGAAGACCGCGTTCATTACGCCACGTGGAAGACAAATTAAATTCACGTACCTTTCATTTTCGCGTTGGGATTTATTGACTTATTTATTTATTTTTATTTGTTGAAATTATTGACTAGAGTATGATACTTGCTCACAGAATATTCATTTGCCCATTATTCTCACGCATCTTACAGTGAACACCACTTTCCAAATTTGTTTCAAAATTTTAGAATATTATGAATCGTTAAGAATTTTAAATTAAAGATAGAATCACACTTTCTTTAAAAAGTAATATATTATATCGATAAAAAAAGTAATATATTATAATTATAAATAAAGAGAAGATATTTCAAGTTATCTTACAGAGGTTCTATTTACTTGACTTATTTCTAAACAAATTAATAGAAACGATTAAAATAAATTTTTATGCAGATTTATTTATTTGTACAACTGCGTGGCTTCCACGCGCGAACCTGCGAATGGGAAAGTTGGCGTAATTCTAAGGTTGAACCGTGTTGGTTTTGGTGTTCAATCTTAAAAACATATTTGAAAAGTTTTTTTTCCAAATACTCCGACGTGGCTGCCAGGGAATCCGCCAGATTCCACGCTAACCGTCCTACCGGAATGTTCTAGATTTTCTAACTCGATTTTGTTACATAAGGGATAAAAAATAAAGAAGAAAGGTGAAATCTCATTTTTGCCCTTATAATGAATAATTTATAATAGTTTACCCTCTATTTAGTGTTTAAAATGAACATATTTTAATGACTAAACTAAACAATATTATCGTTTTTTCCATGGTCGAAAGTTCAAATTTATAATATAATATTTAAGAAAAGGTTGAACCTTCAATTTTAAAAGAAAGATAGATATGAATATTTCAACAGATCATAATTGAGAAGTTAAAATCTTCTTCTTAGCAGTATTTAAAAAAATAAAAATCAGTAAATTTATTTTGAATAATAAAAAGGAGAAAAGTAAGTTTTTATAATTGCAGTGTTGGGACATTATTACATGGATAATTTAGGACCTCAAAAAAATTTATGGTTTACGTTGGCAGTCAGAATGCGTATACTGGAAAATGAGAAACGAGAAAAATGCAACAGGAAAATAAACCGCACACGCACACGCCCCTCCGAAAATCTCAAACCTTTTCTTTTTTTTTTTTCATCCCTTTCTTGTACAATTCCAAATTGAATTCTCTGAAGTTTGAGTTTCCCACGGTAGGTGAATCTTTGACCCGCCACCCATTTCCCATTCTTCTTTATATTTTATTGGGTATCTCCTCGATTCCTCATTGCAACTCCCAAATTCTTGCTTTTTCAGAATGGTGGCGGTCGGAGCTTCATTTGTTGTGGGTGCGCCGGTGCTGGACTCGCCGGCTTTGTGTCTGGACTCGCCGCCGATTACCAGCATGAGTCTCAGAAGTGGTGGGGATTTGGTTCTGCGTAGGAAATCCAAAGCTAAGAATCGCTTGGCCATGCCTGGATCAACGTTGGATTTGAGAAGTTCGTTCGTTAATTCCGGTGGCGAGTGGCGGCTCTCCGCCGGTGCCGTTGGCCACCGGAGCCGGAGGAACCAACGCCGGAATCGGAGGCTTGTTATTGCCAATGAATTTGCAGGGCAGTATGAGGACAGTTTTGACGATGTCAAAATGGTATGAATATGATATGACTCTTCTTCAATGGAAATTTTCTCAATCTTTGGTCTCCTGAATGTTGAATGTTTTTGGAACTTGGATTTTGCATTTTGACAATGGCTGTCTCTGTCTTTGCATCTTGTTCTAGATATTTGATGAATAAAATAACCTGAAAAGGGACAAAAGGAAATAAGCAAGAGAACTTATTTTAGCTTCCATCTTGTTTCTGTTTCTGATAATTGATGTCTTCCTCTGTTTCTTAAGTAGAGTAAGTTTTATAGAACATGACATTATTTTAAGCTTACCAGAGGCCTTCTACTTGCAGCAAATACAGAATTATTTCACATACAAGGCTGTGAGGACAGTTTTGAATCAGCTTTATGAGATGAACCCTACCCAATACAGATGGTTTTATGAGTAAGTGAAGCCTTTCACTCTAGTTTTTGTGAAGTTAACTCATCAAGACTTCCAATGTGAATGCTTAAACTATCCCTAACTTTCTGGAAATCAAAACAGTGTTTCCACAACAAAACACATTTCCATTTCCAAACCTAATCTTGAATTTCGTTTTACTACATCAACAGTTTTGTTACGAATCACAAGCCCGGGGATGGAAAGCGTTTCATCCGAACCCTCGTAAAGGTAGTATTGAAATCTTTAGATTCTTGAGATCTGAAAAGAGCACTCTCTTTTCATGTAAATATATTGGATGTTTATGCATATGTTAACAGGAGAAGCAGGACTTGGCTGAGAGAGTGATGATAACAAGGCTTCATCTCTATGGCAAATGGGTTAAGGTAAGGACAAGCTTGACATTTTGAAGACCAATTTATTTGTTGGAAGCATTTTAAGAACATGTATTGATTATGTTTTACTGTTGTTTGTTGCATAGAAATGTGATCATGCTGAAATATACAAAGAGATCTCTGACGAGAACTTGGACTTGATGCGAGAACGACTAATGGAGACCGTGATATGGCCATCGGAGGACAAGAGCTTTTAAAAGATTGGCTGACTAGGAGCTAAGCAGATTGTTTTTTTCTCATTCATTTTCCTCTAGTGTCAACCAATCTGGTTATATCCTTACTTTGTCATTCTCATTCATATTATTTTCCATCAACTAATAAATATTCTTACATCCACTATACAACGATTGTCAATGTAAATACTTTCAACATCTTATACATGTTAGAAGTATCAATCTTATTGAATATGTTGCTATAAAGAGTAGGCATTTTGGAGATTGGGGCACCTGCATCCTAACTGTTGTGTCAACAACCTTCCATCTGAAAGACAGTCATTTCTCATTTTTAAAGCAAAATTATGCAGGCATGTCATTTACTATGGTTAAACATGATTAAACCACCGATGAACCCAAAAGCTGGTGGGTTGAGGTAAATTTAATCACTTATTGGGTATCTAACACTCCCTCTACTTGTGGGCAATTTGCATAGGTCCAACACCATGTTAAACTACTAATGAACCTAAAAGCTTAAGTTGATGGGTTGAGATGAATTTATTCACTTATTAGATATCTAACGACTATCTTTAAGAGAAATTTTATTTGGCGATCCACTGGTCATCAAGGTCAAAGGTTGTTGGCTCATGGTGGTTGTTTGAAATAGTTTCTAATCATAATTTGCACTAGAAAGTAGAATGGTTTGTTTATAACCTCGGTCCATTTTACAATTCAGTTAATTAGACTCATGAAAAAGGAAACGTTGGGTAAGAAAACAAAGAAATTGATATAATAATCTCTATTACCTTTCTTGAAGCCGTTCAATCTTCCATTCGAGATTTGGTCTTAGGTTAAAGCCTCTTGTCTCCTATTGTTAACCTGGAGTAGATGATTCTCTGAGAATCAATGGTGGTGGACCATGTGGCCTAGGCCTTGGATTATTACCAAATAAAAAGTATCTATGTTCATCGTATATTAATGGGGTATTGATAGTACTGTTGAAGGTGCAGACATCAATGTTCACAAACAATGTCCGTCCACTAGCTGAGGTCAAAAAGCCTTGGGAAAAGTTTTTTAAGAATAAATCCCTTGATGGGGAAGAAGATGGGTGGAACAGGTGAGCAGATCATTCCATCTCATTTCTGTCGTTTTATTTGCATAAGGTTCATCCAACAAAAATGGAACTTGTGGCTTTCTGACATTTTCTTCACTCGACAGCATGTTCTTTCAAGAACTGCTGCCTCAAAGGTTGTCTGTCTATTGATGTTCTCTATTCTACAACCGTCCTCCCAAAACTGTACATATTTGCCCAGTCAACACAATCAACGTTAAGGCTAAAATGTTTTAATTCCCTTAACTCATTCTCCTGCAAGCAAAACTCGACACGATTTCAGCCCATATCTTTGATCAATGATGTCAAAGAATTCAAATTTTCGTAAATCTTTTCTGATTGAGGGTGTGATACGTCAGTGGCAGTGAAGTAATGGACCTGACTTCCAATTACAATCCAGCTAGTTCCTGGAGGCTTCCCTAAACCTTTATCTCTGAGCCACTTTCTTATTTCTGCAACCTCTGACCAAAGACCAGCTGCAGCGTAGATATTAGAAAGCAAAACATAATTTCCCGGATTAGTGGGTTCTAATTCAACAAGCTTTCCAAAGATGATCTCCACTAGCTTTTTATTGCTTTTAACCTGACAAGAACTAAGCAAAGCTCTCCAAATTGATGCATCAGGTTCAATGGGCATCGAGTTGATGAAACCTACAGCTTCAGCTAAATGGCCCCTGCGACCAAGCAGATCGACCATACAACCATAGTGAGCAAGTTCTGGAGTAATACCGAAATCCCGCACCATGGAATCGAAAAGCTGCAAACCTGTCTCGGTCAAACCAGAGTGGCTGCAGGCAGATAAAACAGACACAAAAGATACATTGTTTGGCTTGAAGCAATCATCCAACATCTGTGAAAAAACTAGAATAGAATCATGGCCACGACCATGCAAGCAATACCCCGCAATCATGGCATTCCACGAGACGATATTTCTTGCCTGCAGGGTATTAAATATCTTCTCTGCATATTGTATTTTACCACATCTTGCATACATAGTTATAAAAGCATTTGCTAGAGAAGCATCCAATTCAAGAAATTCTTCCCTTCTAGTTGTGTAAGCATGCAAGCATTGGCCTAGTGGCAGATGGGCAAGCTGGGTACAGGATGTGAGAATATTTATGACTGTCACAGAGTTAGGCTCCAGCTCAGAAATCATATGGTTAAAAAGCAATAGAGCTTTTCCTGCATTGTCATTCTTTAGGTAGCTAGAAATTAGGGAATTCCATGAGATTAAATCTCTATGAGGACATCTACTAAACAGATTTGTAGCCGATCCTTCATCACCGCAATTGATGTACATTTCAGTCAGTGAAGTGTTCAGAGAAGTATTTATTTCAAGACCGTATTTTATCGCAAGGCCATGAATGGATTGCCCAAATCTTAGATCATTTCCATCTTTACACGATGCAAGGAGAGATATCAATGTGTATGAATTAAACTTGGTTTCAGATTCACACATCATCTGAAAGAGTTCAAATGCTTTGGCTCGAAACTTACTCTGAGCAAATGCCAAGATCAATGTGTTCCATGAGATGACATCCAAGTCTCTCATCTGATCAAAAACTTTCTGTGCAGCATCGATTTGATGGTGTTCGACGTACATGCTCAACAATGCATTGCCTAGAATTACTTCGAGTTCCATTCCAATTTTCAAGGCATGAGCATGTAAGCATCTACCCTGTTTCAAACCATCGCTTAGACCTTCACATAAAGACAACATAATCACAACAGTTCGATCATCTTCTTTTGAGCCTTCTGAACGCATTTTAATGAACATAGCTATAGCTTCAGCATAAAGTCCAAACGCAATGTAAGCAGATATCATAGAATTCCATAAAGCAGCATCAAAGGTAGGAACAGCATTAAACAACAGACAGGATGACTCCAGACTTCCATTATCACTATACATTTTCAATAGTGAATTTATAATAAACAAGTCATCAACGAGATTGAACTTGATAGCCAACTGATGCAGTTGCTTGCCTAATTGGAGAGATCCAGATTCTGCACAGGCTTGAATTACCACCAACATTGTAACAGCATCAAATTTAATACCCTCAAGTAGCATACTAATGAAAAGCTTCAGAGCTTTTGTGTAATCTCCAATATCAAGATATCCTGTTATTATTGCATTCCAACTCACTACATTTCTCACCACCATCAAACTAAATACATGGTGTGAAACTGCTGCATCAAATCTCATATAAAATCCAATCAAAGCAGTACCAACATGAGCATCCATATCAAACAAACCATTTCTCAAACAATAAGCATGAATCTCTCGTCCTAATTTTAGTTTCAACATCTCAGCACATGCCAAAAGCAGAGCCACTATAGTACGAGAACTGGGTGTGAAGCCTGCCTTCTGCATCTCCATAAACAACAAAATTGCCTCACTATAGCACGAACACCTCACATATCCAGAAATCAAAGCATTCCATGACACCCCATCTCTTTCAGGCATTTCATCGAACACCTTACTGGCCTCTCCAACAAACCCACATTTACTGTAAAAATCAACCAACGCAGTCCCAACCCGAACATGTCTGATCAGATCCGTACCCCTGATACGAGAATGAATTCGTACCCCTTTCTCAATGGCGTTAAGCCTCTCGCAAGCTTTTATAACAAGAGGCATTGTAGCAGAATCAGGTGCAATGCCAAGAGATTCCATCTGGGTATACGTGGAAAGAATGGCATGGTCATTCTTAAGCTTAATTTGGTGCTTGATAGTTGAGTTCCAGTCCTTCGAAACCTTGAAATGGCCCTGTTTTGTTGTCGGGGAGAGTCCTAGGATGCTTAGGGTGACTGCAATCTCCATAGGCAAAGACCCACAAACATTTGGCGGGGAGAAAAAACAGAAGTGAAAGGATAAAGAATGGGTTTAACTTCACGTAGCTTTGACTTGAAACTGACTGTTGAGAGCTTTAACTGTCTGAGAGGGATACGATTAAACTTTTAATAAATATTAAAAAAAAAATCTCTAAAATCAACGTGGAATGAAATTTACCCTTTTCATTTTATGATCCAACGCTCTAAAAATAGCTAGAGAGAATATAACTTAGCGGTAATTAACATATATTTTTAATTAAGAGGTTATAAGTTCGATCCCCACCTCCACATGTTGTACTAAAAATGAGATATCATTCAACCTCTTTTATCTGTTATATATCTAACCATTTTTAAAAGTCTAGTCTCATAAACAAGTCCCCAATTCAAATTTGGGCTCAGACAATTTGATTATTATTTTAAAAATATTTGATCTACTTGAATAATTGAAAGAGATTACACGAACTTTAAGAAAAGAATATTAGAGAGAATAAACAAAATTAAAGATAAATAAAGTTGGTAACAAAACTTTAGAGTTGAAAAAAAATCTCAAATTTTAAAGTGAAAATTAGGTGAAATAGAAAAATAAATTTTAAATTTTAAACAGTAACCATTTTAAAAATTAATTTTCTATTATTATTTTTTTTTAATTTTAAATTTAAAATTTTTTTTGACAAAAATCACTGGAGAATCATCTCAAGTAATTACAAAACATATTTTAAATGGTCGATTCTAACCCTAATAAAAAAGTTAATTCTAACCGTGCTAAAATTACTATCAAAATGTGCCGTTAGTAGTGCCAACCAAGGAGTGGTACTCCTAAAAATTCAATATAGCACGTACATATATAAAATCGTAAATTATTTTGGTTTTTATTTATTACACTGATCTCAACAATGTCATTTACAGCTACATAACACTCTCATTTATATCTTCTATTTTGTTGTATACAAGCAACAGCATGTGCTCCCTATGCCTTCTCTTGTCTGTACATGAAATCAAAAGCTTCAGAAATTGAAGGTTTTATGCTAGGTGTCCTAATGCAACCCAGTAGATGAAGGTATTTTTTGGAGACAGATGAAGGATATGTCGAAGAAACGCAATCTGCAGCTTATCGATATCTTAGTCTTATGAACAACACGAATTTAGCACCAGAGAAAGTACCAAGGTCCTGTTCCAGTGCCTACCCTGTAAATGCAGGCAAACATCAGTTCAAAAACATTTTCAATATAATCCAGTTAGTTCAGCTGATTCTTCAGATGGATTACTCATTAACGAACGACATGAGTTACAGTTAGTAGTAGTACCTCCAGAACCCGGCTATTGTTCGTAAGCTCATGTAGATGGTTAAGGCGATCCAGATACCGATAAATCCTCGAGTTGAGGAGAGGATGAACAAACAGAAAATGCTGATGATAGCCACCAGAACCTGGAGAGGACGAGTATAAAAGTTATAATGATTGATGGGAGTGATTCATGTTTCGTTTGGGCGATCAATTATATTGCTTCACTTGGTATCTTACAAAAGCAACATGATAAATTCCATGCTACAATCTTGTTCATTTTTCGCTGGAATTAGTCTCTATTTGTATCATTGTTAGATCCTGACTTGATATGAATCACATGGCCGCTCTACCGTGGCCTTATTGATCGGACATGATTTTCAATGACGATAATTTGCGAGAGTGAGAGAACAAAGGGACAATAGACTTACCATGGAGTAAGCTGAGTACGCAAAATCAGAAGCTCCAAAGTTGATGCCATCAAAGACAAATGCCAAGGCGTTGATTGGTTGTGTGACAGCGACAAACTGCATCAATCAAAATAAAAATTCAGTTTCAATTCCATTTGAAATTGAAGTGAGTTATTGTTCCTATAGTTTGCTTTTTCAGGCAGACAAGATGACATACTGGAATTCCTATGCCAATAAGGTGTAGGACATTGACATCATTTGTAAATAACTTGGCCCCGAAACTCAACCCGACTCCAAGGAAGACTGCAAGCGCCAAGCCCAGAAACAATCCCAACTGCACAGTTCACAGTATAATTTTATAGAAATATGTATATATTAGAAGCGATAAGATCTATCAAAAAATGATTACAAACCTGTAATACTCGTGACGCTGCAGCCGTTGCCTTATTGTGGTCATTTTGGGCAAATGCACTTGCTAATATTGCCTGAAGAACAATACAAATTCTTAACTTGTGTGCAAGTTTATTTAAATGAAAGCAACTTAGGAACATGAAAGGCTTTTAATTCTTCGTGTCTTGGAGAGGACAAAGTTATATTGTGAAAGAGATCATTTCCGAACCTGCCCAGCAACGGCCAGCCCGTCTGCAAGTAGAGACATCGCCAACCAAACCTGCAAGCAAACCTGGAAGGCAGCCATTGATGTTGATCCCTGACGTGCAGCCAATGATGCAGCAAGCGTCACACAGAACGTCACAGCTACGACTCTCATTAATAATAGAAAGCCTGGTGAAAATTGAATATGGTTAATTCATAATCCTGGAACTTCAGATCGAAAGTAACTCAGTATAGATCTAAAAACTAATCTCAGCTAATTAAGCGGGATCATCCTGCTAATTGAGCTTATGTTGGTAACACCAAAACTTATGCATGGTTTTGGAGGAACTAATGATATTCATTTTAGTCAACCACTATTTACCATTGGCCTCGAGTTAGAGGTAAAACACGGAATGTATTTTAAAGAAGAAAATGAAAACAGAGAGGTCTCAAAACAGAATCCAGATTGCTCTGTTAGAACATTTTCCTTATCATCAAGATTAGTACCTGAGGCTCTTTGATCAAAATTTTAAGCCATTGGCTCAACTTTTTGTAGCTAAGAAATAAGTATTTACAGCATGGTTCACAGTACAAGTACACATATCTCGTCCCTTACCATTTTTCAAAAACCGACTAAATTGCAGATGTTTGATACTAGGAGGTAAGAGATTAACTTGTCCCATTAATCTCCAAAATAGTATCAGTGCAATTAGGTATCTACAAAAGGAAAAAAAAAAAAAGTAAATGTAAAACGATAAGTAGCAAATCCTCGGATGTCGTGGTAAAATAGAAGTCGAAGGAAAATCGTGGAGTCAGCATATAACATAATACTTACTGCGACATAACATGTGCAATGGCTGCACCGCTGACGCCTAAATGAAAAATGAAAATAAATATTGGGTCCAGAATAATGTTTGTTGCATCTCCTGCCACTGAAGCAGAGGAAGGGAGAAAATGTAAGTATCAGATAATTCAAAGGTTCCAAAAAGAAAAGGTGGTTTTGAAATCCTCTTTGAGTTTTTCCTTGTGTATACCAGTTGCATATAAAGGGGTCTTTGTGTCCTTAAATCCACGAAAGACCCCTTGCATGGCCAACGAAAGAAGAACTGCTGGGGCACCTAGGGCTCTCAATGTTAAGTATTGCAGTGCGGGAGTCATCATCAATGAATCCTACATTCATGTTATGCAGCTAAAGTCACAATATAAGAAAGTCTAAGGCATTAATCTAAACAGCAGATCAAAGCCTCTAGTTATTTTTTAACAGCAAGTACTTACAGACTTGACTCCCATAAAGTTTAATAGAGGCTTTGCTCCAGATATCAAGAAGATGGCTTGAATGAGGCCAAGAACACCACCAATAACCAAAGCTGATGAGGCTGATGGGATATATCTTCTTTCATTCTCTCCTCTACCACTGTCAAATCTCCTATCCACTGAGTTTGAGTGGTGTGTGTTCTCACCTTTCCCTGACAGGTATAACAAATGAAATCGGACTAAGAAAACACACTCTAATCAGCTTTAATCTTCAAAATGTGGGAAGGTTGAGAAGTGGATGAGGGAATACATACCATTCTGTGGTATCATCAATTTTTTCTCATCATTTGTATATGAACCCGTCTCCATGTCGTCATTTCCCTCCACTTGATTGTAAACACTTCGAATAGTATCTTCCTCTGCAACAAAAGATGTAGTGACACTTACAAGGGGGAAAATTGCAATTCTTGAGACTTGATTGAATAATGCAATAGCAACTCCAACAGCAGCAAGCTCCACAGGACCTGCACGGATACAGAGAATATGAACACACTACAAAGTCTTGAAAGAAAGGAAAATACTTAGGTCTTCACTAGTGAGAATCTATTTTATCCTGACCATATGAAATGCAAAAATATAAATTTTTAAAAAGATCATGAGTTGTCAATTTTTCAGTAGTGATGAGGATAGAGATAGGTCCTCATCGATCACGACCTAACTATTTTCCTTAAAGAAATGACACAAGTGCTACTACCCCTACCAACCAAAACAATACTTTCTCTATACACCTATTAGTAGAATCTTCATTTGACATTTTGACACGGTGGATTTTCACAAGTCTATTTCTAGTAGATTTAATAGATAAGTAGATTATACTAATAAAAATTAACGACTAAGAATACACCACATCATGGAGTCCGCACTGACCAGTGTGCTAGCAAGTATTTTTCTACTAGCAAAATAAAAAAGATTAGAAAGTATTTTTCACAAGTCTATTCCTCAAAGTGGTACAATAGTATTACCAAAAAAAAAAGGAAAAAAAAAAGAATAAGAAGAAGAAGAAGAAGAAGAAGAAGAAGAAGAAGAAGAAGGAAAGATTAGAAAGAAAGGCAGGGTTACCTATCTGTCCAATGAATGCTGTATCAACTAGGGAAGCTACAGGGTCAGCTGCCAAAGCCAGTGCGGCGGGCAAAGCAATCTGGGCTATTTCCCGACCAAGTTCATCCAACTTAAAGACATTCCTGTTTCACAAAAAGAACAAGAATTACCTATCAGGCTCTCACGTAAAGAAGGGTCCTTATTATGAACATTCTAGATCACAACTAAGAAACCTGAAATCTAAAATACAGTTCCTCATTTGATCTGTTTCTAGAAAGAGCATAGCGACCCTCTGGCTTTTTAAAATTAGAAACAGACAACAAATAATTGATAAGTTTTCAGCGGCTTCTTAACCTGGCATCCTTGAAGAAAATACGAATAGGAGTTCTCGTTTTATCCCAAGATGGATAAGGATCATCTTCCTCAGACATGATTGAGAAGGCCATCCACCGAACTGTTTTGAAAAAATCAAGATGCTATGTTCTCAAGTAACACAGGCAGAGAACTACAGCCCCCAAAGGACTTTCCGAAATCGATTCCCAGAGCCTGCAGAATGAACGAAAACGTCGACAATTAAGTTGTCTCAAAACCCAAAACCGAATACAAAATTTTGAGGGACAGAAGACGATATATAATGATGAAACCCATCCCATTTACTGGGTCTGTCAAGTAACTTAGACTCTGGACACCTAACTCAGAGACAGAGATTCAATTATAATAAGATAGCTTTTGCACAAGAAAGTCAAGGAATCGGGCCAACAATTCAATGTACGGGAAGACGTAAACAGTTGAATCCTCAGACTAAACTTCCTAATTCGTAACCTCCATGAAACTTCCGATGAAAAACATTTTCAACCCACAGTCTAAACAGAAGGAATTTCGAGAGAAGTTCGTGGGTGAAAGTGAAACAGGGCGTCACAAAGACATTTCAAAGTTAAATACCTAAACTCCGACGGCGTGGAAAAGACCCACTTAATTTTCAGTGCGCAGAAGAAAAGGGGGAGAGGGAATTTCTCTTCCCGCTCGAATTTAATCTCGACCCAGAAGCCGGAAAGCCAGATTCCGAGGAGGAGAATATTTAGATACAGAAGAAAACCCACGAGGCTGCCATTGGAGCAGCTACAGAAAATTGGGAAATGAACTTTGATTAAAATTCCCAAGTCTTGTTTTCCTGAGTTATGGTTTAAGTTGGTGAATGGAGGCAAAAGCAAGTGAGGCACTTTCTAGGGAAGAACTACTCGACTCACAAGTCACATGCACATTGACGGGGAAGCGCCAAGCGGCAAATGGGGGGCCCTTTTCTTTTCCGCCATTGGAGAGTAAGAGGGTTAAACACGTAATTTCACTTTGCGTAATGAAATAATTTCGACGCATTTAATACCAATAATAACTAATTTGAGGTTGGTTTTTCAGGAGGATTTTAAAATATGTACTATATTCGTACCTATCTATTTATTTTATGTTATTTATTTAATTGACTTCTTTTTTTATGGAAAATTGTAATGAGGGTAAAAAATATTCCAAAATATGTCAAAAACAAATATAGTAAGTAGCATATCAAATACTCATATCAGTAGTATATCAGACACTCATATTAATAGTATATTAGATGTATATCGCATATATATTACATAGACATTCATATCAGTAATATATCAGATGTATATCACATACATATTGCAACTATATTAGTAGTATATCACATATATATATGTACAAATAGAGTTATCATTTTAAAATTAGACTTTTCTTTAAGAAATAGTGTTCTATTTAAAAAAAACTAAATGTGGTTACTATTTTGCTAATTTTAGTAAATGTTTTTGACATATTTACAACTATCAATTTCTTCATTGAATTTAATAACAGAGTGGTAATTTAAGCGTACTGCTTTTTGGTGGATGATATATGTATCTTTTTTTAACCTAATATATGTATCTTAATTAATTATGTAATTGTTATTTTTGTTGTTTATAATTTAACAAATATATCACATTAATATTTCTTTTAGTTGTACACATGAATTTAGTTCATCAAACTACAATACACCTCATCAATTAATACATTTTGATGGGTCTCGGCATCATTATTAAAAAAATAAATTTCAAAAAGTACTTACGAACTTTACCTTTACTTTAAAAATACTCATATCATTACAAAAGTTTTAATAGTAATATTAAAAATACAGTGCCGAATTTATAACAACATAATATTTGATGCTCAATTCTATTCTAGTACCCTATTTTGACGGTCTTCCTTTTTAAAATGATAATTTCTTCTAACATTTTCTTTCTTTTTAAACTTAATCTAGACCCACCTCTATTTTAATTGTCACATGGTTTCATATTTTCTCATATTGACTTTTCGTTCAAAATATGAATAAATATTTACTCCAAAATGTACATAAAAAGTGAAAGTGAAGAATAGTATTTAAACTTTTAAAATAATAATAACAATTTTTCAAATAAATGATAAAATTTTAGAGTATATTTTGTAATTTAATCCTGTAACTTCGGGAAATTTCCAACTACCACAGACAACGTTTTCAATGGTTTATGATGTGACACGTGGCATATATTAATTGATACTGGGACAAGTGGCAGAACCAGATTCAAAGTTTGGCAAAATGCCCACTTTTGCACTGGGAATTGGTTCATTGCGAAAATAACTATAATACCCCTATCGAGAATGGGAAAGTTTTTTCATTTTTGATCGCGTTACTATTCTTATTTATCATCGTTATTTATTTATTTATTTGTTTTAAGTTGATATTGAAAAAGGAAAAAAGAAATTCTAATAAGATGAGATTCGTCAGCAAACGAGTATTCCAATTTCATTTTTCACGCAATGCAAAACGTACAAATCTTACATATATTCTCAAATACAAACATTCGAACACTAAAATTTGGAAGAATCAAACTATAAAAAAGAATAATTTTTACAAACATATCAAAATATTTAAGTTTGAAAGTATGTATGATATTAGATATCTTTCGACACATCGATATTTCCATGTATCCATAAATTCGCCATCAAGATGGCGGATAAATCAACATTTCCACTATATTACAAAAAATCGACAGAATATAAAAAAATATCAACAAAATTTTGTTAATATATGCATAAAATTAATAGTAATCATTTTTAACTTATTTAGAAATAAAAAAAATATTTATTGTTAATTTAAATAATTTTTTACGATTTTTTAATTGAATCTAACTTTTACATAAACATCTGTCGCCAACGACATTTTGTCGATGTTTTTAAGAAATTGAGACCTCAGACATTTAAAATTTTGCTTGAAAGAACAATCTATTAGGAGAATATAATAACTTACAAGGCTGTTCAAATTCTATTATATTTTGGCTGACAAATTTTTTTGAAGCCTATACTTTCTTTTTATGAATTGCAAAATGTTCATGAACTTTATTATAAAAGTTGGTCTAAAGTTTGAAAAGTTAGTTGAAACTGACACTAGAGAGAGACGATGCTTTTAAGTGGCCACTGAGTTTGATCTTTATTGCACACTTGACTTAGTTGCAGCTCTACCAAATTAGTTGAGAATTTTTTAATATATTATGATAAGTTAACCAGTTAAACCATGTTCAGTTGTCGAACACGCCAATATATCAGTAACAAAAAATAATAATTAAATATTGTTTTTTACCTGGTAATCTTTTTATTATAAAAATTTGGCGATGACTATATTTTAATTGGTTAAAATGTTAATAATTTTTACTAGCTCAAATTTCTATATTTCTGTGTCTATAAAATAGTTTATCAATTTTAGTTTTTTTTTTAAAAGAAAAAAAAAAACTAACTATTTTGATTCTTAAATGACCAGAAGGTCTATTTAAGTTCCTTAACTTTTATTAAATAATTTTTAATTATTGTTATAATTCTACCACCATTACTTAATATTTTGCTTCAGCCAATTTAGATGGGTCCATATCAACATTTGCAGTAATGATTAAACATAAATCACCTAAATTAAAATAGCTATTTTTTAATTAAGGGACTAAAATAGATATTTCGAAAATTTATGAATCAGAATGGAACATATCTAAAAGTTTAGGGATTAAAATATACATTTTGAAAATTAAAAATTTTGAAAAAGATAATTATGATAAAAATTGAGAATATTTGTAAAAATTGAGATTGCTATATAAATGAAATTACTATGGGATATCTTATGAATTTTTTAATGACAAACTTTAAAGTATTCTGAAAAGAAAAAGATTGTTTATTAAAAAATTAATAATTAATAATCAAATAAAAGATATCAACTCCTTCTAAACATCGCAGTATTTTATTGTCAATATGACTTTAACTTAACTTAATGGTAATTGATATTATCTCTGATATAGTCATGAGTTCAAATTCCTCGCCCCGTTTAGTACTGAAAAAACAATAATTTAAACATATTTGTATTTGAATGATTTTTAAATTGTTTGAAATATACGAGGATGAAATTAAAACTTTTAGATTATTGCGGAAGAAATGGAAAAATAGTGTATATTTCAAACATAATAATAATTTCGGCATATTTATATAATTACGACTAGCTAGTGGTTGAATAAATTTTAAATTTCATTTCTTTCTTTTTTTTTTTATATCAAATTTCATCTTTTACCTTTTATGTTTTTAAGTTTTAACTATTTGTATGCAGGTATGTCATGTGATGCCTAGGGTACCATTCCCCAACAATAAATATATCTAGTGTGCTAAGTTTTTTTTTTCCTTAATTATTTTTTATATAACAATAAATATGAAGTCAGAAAATTTAAATTTCCAACTCAAAGAAAATAAATGTTATTTACGACTAACTTTTATTGAAAACTTGCAAATTTACAAGTCGCACTAATTATTATTATTATTTTGGTTGAAAAAAATATAAATGGACTAAGGCTAATATTCTTATTGATTAAAAATTCATATAATAATGGAATGGAAGCAATATAGCTTTCGGAGATTTAAGAAGATAGAGTGAAAATTAATCTCTCCAACTTTAAAAGATGTCATGGCAACTTAAATTTTATTAGGCTTCAAGAGTCAAAAAGTTTGAGTCTTATTATTTATTTACATGTGAAATGTAATTAATGATCACGATGCGAAAAGACAACTTTAGAAAACAATATTATCATAAATGTCAATTACACCCCAATTTATTTTTAACATAAAGTTCTAAATGCCTCGATTATATTCCCTACATTTCACTTTTCTATGTAAACTTTCAAAGGGGTTTGTATAAATTATTTGTCACATAAAGTTGCTTTTCACATTTATCAAACATTTTTTCAAGAGGTGGTATAAAAAAATGATTACTGAATCATCGCTACCAACGTCATTGTTAATTTTCTACCATCTTTTTGAAAAATGAAAAAGAAAATTTGAAAAATATTAATGTTGTATTGTATATTACGTAACCGATATTATTTATTGTTATCAAAAGAAAAAAAAAACCGATATTATTTCTTCAAATCATTTATTGTTATGGTTATAATTATTAGAAGATTTCGCTTCAATAGTCACAAATGAAACTCCGAATTCTCGACGGAGTTCATTTTCTTCAAAAGGGAAGTTTTAGCCGTGATATGCTATTTTTTCAACTCCTTAGTCATTGTGTGGGAAGCTTCATCCTCACTCGTATTTTCAAGTTTGAACCCACAAGGGTGTTTTGAAGATGAGGCATAAATCTTCCACCCTTTATATAATTAATTATTTCCCTTTGAAATTAAGTTAATATGTTCACAAAAATAATTGCAAGAACTAGAAAAAACTTGCCTAATAGTACATCAACTCAAATATCTTCGAAAAAGTTTGATCAAGTGGGGAAAATGGTATTATCACATCATATTTATATGGGCCTTTATTGAGTAAAGATATTGTTTCAAGTTTTAACGAATAAAGAAAGTTCAAATACTATTTTCGACCTTGATTCTATATATTTTTTGTCTAAAATAAATATGTTAGAGGTACAGCCACGAAAATAGTATTTTGTAACAAAATTATTATGAATAAACAGAAATCTAAAAAGGAAAACAGTTGATGAGCTTTAGAATAATCATCAAATCGTGCATGCATTAACAGCATTGTTATTAGAAAGTTGAGGCTCCACTAACAAAGCAAGGCTTGGTCAACATCATCTTTATTGATTCCAATTGGAGGTTTGTGTTATGGTACACGTACATTCCACTTCCATCCATTCCAATTCCATAACGCAACTTTACTTCCTTTCTATGCCTCAGAATTTCTCTGCTTCCATTCCATAAAGGTGGTGGGAACCCACACCCCCTAATTCTCACCATAAACTTCAATTCTCTACAACAATTTCTACTGCCTAACACTTGAGTTTCCTGCGTATCCTCCTCCTCTTCTTGTTTATCTCAATTATTTCATCATTCAAATGAAAGACACACACACACACAGTTGCGGATTGACCAACAAACTAGAATCATTCAATTCATGGACAAAATAAGAAGAGATAGCAACACCAGCCTTCATAGCCACTCCTCGGGAGTTCTTCGTCCCATTTTACGTGGGTTCCCGAGCAACAATAAATGAGAACATTACTAAACGGTCCTGTACAATTCATTTTGCAGGGGGCGATCATGTGTGATATGTCACAAATTGCAAACAATTAATCTGCAAAGTCAAAATTTCTGGTACACGTAAATTATATCTCCAGTAACATCTTTTGTAGTTTCCAGATTACAAGCTCATTGATGTCACTAGAGGATCATTTCTGATGTGAAAATAATAATTAAAAGAAAGAGAAACTACAACATGCCTCAAAGGCCTAGTAAGAAAATTGCACCTTGAGACATTAACAAATTCAGGGTGGTTTAATCCTTCTGCTAGATCAGTTGCTTTACCATAAACCAATGGCCTTCCACCAGATGCCCCCAGCGCCGAGCCAGATAATGATGTTGACGACCGATACGAGGAACCCGTAGCCCCACCATTGGGCAAGAGGAACATAGTTGGCACCATAGAAAACAGGTGCTGACCCAATGCCGTAGTGGGTTAGGCCACCCATCAGATTAGATAAGAAAGAAAGAACAATTGCTCCAAAGTAGGGGGGAGTCCCCAAAGCACTGGCAACGGATAAGAAGGCTGTAAACATCGCGCCAATATGAGCAGCTCCACTAGCAAAGAAGTAGTGGGAGTAGAAATAGAGAAGAACTAAAATGCCGAATGAGAGCTGCCATGAAAGACCAAGTCCACCAACGAACTGTGGAAACAACACAAACTTGTGAGAACAGACTCATCCATCGTGGTACAATAATAATTATAGATTGCCAATTGTGACAGCAGCATTTTGAATGTATAAGAAGATTAAGCGGTATAACTATGTGCAAGGATTAGAATTGGAGCCTCATATGCAACATCTGGCTAGTTTTGTACAAAAAGTATTGATCAATGGAGAAAATCTTGAAGGGGTTACTACTAAGCACAAGCAGACATCCATCGGAATTCAGCAGTTGGTAGTTGATGATATTACACTTGTTACCTCATGAAGCCATAAAATATGTAAGTTAGATTCAGAGATGAACTGTGTAAAATTTTTCTTTACGGTTTCCTTTCTTTTCCCTCTTGAGGCTTTTCCTTGGGCGAAGGAGGTGAAGATTCAAGCATCACTGATGGCATAAGTGGTATCTTGAGGTACATGCCGTGGACTGAGTAGTATGTCACTTATTTTCATTCCTCAGATGTGTGGTGTCATTAGTTAAGATCTGTTGTTAGTTAAAGTTCCACCATATGGACTCCACTAGACACGATCCTCCAAGTGTTAACTGTTAACTGGAAATAGTGATCCCTACTAGACACCATCACACTCCCTTCACTTAACCATATTTTTATCTCGTGGAATGTTGGTGGCCTCCAAAACCTAACCTAATATCCTGCTCCCACATGACTTTCTTTTGTGCCTATAGAGACTATCTTCTGGTTGTCTCTCGAAAAAAAAGAAAAAAAAATTGTCCCAGAATATAGTATGTTTTCCTTCCATAAAATTGACAAGAGTACCAATTTTCTCATGCAAATCTGTACTGAGGAATATTGAATTAAAAATTAGAGGTATCTAGGAAAAAATCGCATGGATAAAAGCCAAATACCGTGAACCCAAGCATACATAAAGTAAGTTTATAATGAATTTTGGAGATAATACTTTTGAGTGAAACACTTTTTTCTAAGTACTTTACAAAAGAATCCTAATTAATCCTGTGCTTTTTAAGTATGTTTAGAATTTGGAAAGTCACTTAATTAATTAAAAGCATTTTTCTTATTTTAAAAGTCAAGCCAAACACAATTTAATCATGCAAACATTCATGTCGTCAAATGATCAATTGCCTAAGCAAGGACATATGAATAAAGGGAATCTGAGGCAAACCTTCACAACAGTTTGGCTGAACCAGGAGATGAGACCATATTTGTTGAGATACCCTGCCATTGCAATGAGTGCAGCAAACCATGTTAGAGTGTCCCAGGCAACAGCTTCTGCCAAGCACTCTTTCCATGTCACGACCCCTGTCACAAGGAGGACGGACAATCCCAAAATGGCAGCAGTGACAGCATCTACATTAAGAACCCCTCCAAAAATCCAAAGACCCACCTAATCCAAGGAAGAAGACAGGAAGCTGTTAACATGTCCACAATGCAATTTAAAGCAATGGAACTTTCCTTAGTACACAAAAGATTGTAGTGGGAAATACAACTACCACTTGATAATTAGGCAGCAAGTATTCAGAGCTGCACAAAGCAATACAATTTGGGCACCAAATATTGACAGGAGTAAAAAGTCAGTACTAGAGTTTGACGTCACAATTATGAAAAGAGTATGACAGAGTAACACAATTTGCACTTGCTGATCAGCTAATTACATTAACATGACCATAAAGTAATACACCCTCCTCTACATGTTCCAGCGCAATCAATAGTCTTCTAAATTTTAAGATAAGTGCTTTTCAGAGTGTAATGATAACAATTAAGTAAATGTAAAAACAATGGAAAGAACATAAAATAGTTATAGTTATAAAGTAACTCAAGAGTCGAGTAGTGGCTTAAGATATAGGACATGAAGTTCCCCTAGTTCAACCAACTCGAAAGGAAACACCAAAAAGCAAAAGTTTTGAAAATGATACAAGCAAAAGAGTAGGGACACAAATGTTTATACCGTGAGAAGCAGAGTTCCAGACATTATAATCTCGTTCTTGGTCATTGGTCCCATCTTTTCCAACTTCTCTCTCGCAAGCTTTGGTGCATCCGGACTGCTCTTCACCGTGGGTGGATAGATCACATACAAAAGCAATGGCACCACAATCAAGGAGATCAATCCTGGAACAATCGCTGCTTTAGCCCAGTCGGTCCATCCAATCGTCTGCTTAATCGTGTTATACGTCAGAGTCGCACTCAAAGGATTGGCAGCCATGGCCGTCAAGAACATGGATGATGAAATCACCGATGTTTGAAAGCAAGTGAGCATCAACCACGATCCCAACCGGCGCTCCGTCCCGTCACCGGCATTGCTACCGCAAGCAACACAAAGCGATTTCACCAATGGAAGGAATATTCCTCCTGCTCTGGCCGACACCGAAGGAATTGCCGGCGCCAACAAGGCTTCGCTGAACACTAAACTATACCCTAACCCTAACGACGAACTACCGAATAGAGAAACAAATTGATAAGCAATTCGATTACCAAGTCCAGTCTTAATAAACCCTCGTGCGAAGAAGAAGGCGAGAGCGATGAGCCAGGGGATGGGGTCGCCGAAAGCGGAGAAGGCAGCAGAGAAAGTTAAGGTTTTAGTCAGAACGGAGGCGCCGAGTCCCAGCAAAGCAACGGCGCCGAGAGGCAGTGGCTGGGTAATAATCCCAACAATGGTAGCGAGGAAAATCGCGAGCAATTGCCATGCGTTTCGAGAAACACCAGACGGAACCGGAAGAAACCACATAATGATACCCGTAGCAATCGAAGCTATAAGTGGCTTTATCGCCGCACCTTGCCATGGCTGAGATGCCGGAGCTACAGCAGCTGGAGTAGAGGAAGCTGCTCGGACAGTAAAGGCACCGAGATTTCCACGAGAACTTCTCGAATCTAGAGTTGGTCTAATGAATTTAGCTTCATTGGATAGAGAAGACGGAATGCGGATGCTAGTTCTGACGCCGCTTCCGAAAATGGCGGTTTTGGGAAGACTTGGACGGAGAGAGCAGCGGATTTGGGGATTCGATTCAGATTTCGGAAGGCGCGACCGGAGAGAAGGGAGATATGAGGAAGTAAGCGCGAGAGAGGCCATGAACCGGCAGTGATCTAAGGCGGCGGCGGCGGCGCCTAGCGGTCGGAGATTTCAGAGGAGCAGCCTCGGACGGAAAAATAAGCTCCGGTGGCCGTGGAGATTTTAAAACAAAAACCGACTACTGGACATAGATCCGACGGCGGAGTTTGCGATTCGATTGGAAAGAGATCGAAAATTGCAGTGAAAAAAGTTTAAATTGGCTTCGAAGGGTCCGCCGGAGTTGGTTAATGCGGCGGACTTTTCGAACCGGTAGCAAACCACGTGGTATTTCTAAATAGAATCCAGCTGATGACATGGACGAAGGGAAGAATTTCATCCAATGAGAGAGACCGTAGTCCACGTGGCAGTATATAAATGGTGGATGGTCCGGGAATTCAGATCTGACATGTGAGGTCAGGAACCAAGTGATGTAAAATGACGGAAATACCCCTTGGATAGGGAAATGTTGAGGCACGTGCACCACCCAAAAAACAAAACAAAAACAAATTTAATCTGTGGGTGAAGTGAGAAAAAGGAAAAGAGAAAGTGGGTGAGCTGACTCAACGGAGTGGCGAAGGGGCGTGAGAGGCGCGTGACGTGACTGTTTCCAAGTTCTAGGCTCCAGCTTTCAGCCAGCGAGGACAAAAATGTCAGAAGATCTCATTCTGAATCTGAACTAGTGAACCATATTTTCATGAATATAATATGTAAATTATTAGTATATATTTAACAAAATTAATCTGTTTCTTTCTGAAAAACAAAACAAAACAAAATTAATCTTTTCTTTTTCTATTCTTTTTCAATTTTATGATCAATGATCGCTATATTATGTTTGAGTATAATTTTACTATTTTAACAAATAAAGAATTAGCCCCCGTTGGCTGATTTTTTACTCATGCATATCAAATGAGTTTTAGAGAATGTTGATGTAGTAATTTCGGTTTGATCTCTATCATCCATGGCTCCAACAAATATTTGTCCACACAAGAAATCTCGACATTGATGTAGTGTTAATTCCAAATATAATCTCATGTTTAAGTTGGCAAAAAAAATTGTTGGAAGTAGCAAAAGAGTAGAGTTGTGAAGAGCGTATTATATCTTAGATCGAGTTAGGGACTACTATAGTCTAGTTTGGTTGGGTGATTCAACTTGGGTGGTTTGACTCGAGTGACTTGATTCCTTTATAACTTCAATTAATTGTAATTTCACCCATAACAAAAAAATATTATTTTTATAAATTTGTAATAATTAAAATTCTAAAATTTTAAATATTAAAATTAATTTTTTTTGTGCAATATTGTTAATCAAATTGTGAGCTGTTAAATTCTACTATATTTGCTTATATTGATTCCATTCTTGCGAAAAATATCTATGATGATTACACAGTTAATAAAGTTCCGCTTCCGCATTTTAATTTTAAATAACTTCTTTGATGCATTATAAGTTCCTGATTTCTTTTGTAAAGAAGTGTGTTTTTCATAATAACATTAATGTTGAATATTAAAATTTTGTATGTTATTTAAACCACTGTCTTCGTAGATCGATTAATAAAAATTATTTAGACCAACACAATTCAATGATAAATGATATTTCTTTTCTTAAAAATTCAACTTATCATAGTCTATAACTTATACAACTTATACAGCTTGAGTAGTAATTGACATATATCTCAAACCAAAGATTATGAGTTGGATCTTCCATCCTCGTATGAGTAATAAAACAAAAAGAAAAGAAATTCTCACTACAACTACAAATTAGGTTGACGAATATTTTTCCAATTTTTTATATACAACAATAACAAGCCATTTTTCAATTTAGAAGGTTATATTTTGTAAATTACTTTAATAAAAGAATAGTATTTACATGCCTGTCAACAACTTGTCGCTTTGGCCGAGTGGTTAAGGCGTGTGCCTGCTAAGTACATGGGGTATCCCCGCGAGAGTTCGAATCTCCCAGGCGACGTTATAATTTTTTAATTTTTTTAATGTTTTTATATGTAATACTTTCTCCCGGATCACAAAGGAATTGAGGCCCATTATTCGGCCCGATATCATAGCCCAACTTAGAAATTTTATCAGATATTATGCTCGATATAGTTTAAGCGAAGGGTACCAATGTAGATTTTTTTTTTCTTTTTTTTTTTTGAGGAAACTGTGTAGGGAGATTTATCAAATATTATTGTTCCCCATGAATTCTAAATTTTTTCTTTTGGAGAGCTTGATAGTATGTATGTGCAAGAGAGAAGTGACTTCTAATTTGGGGAGAGCTTGATAAATGTTTGCGTAAAATAAGAAACAATTTTCTTAGAAAAGTGAAAAATATATGAGGGCAATTTCTTTCCTTTTTATCGTAATTCAAAAAGTATATATAAAATATTTTAGATTTTACAATTTTTCTCTAGTTTGTCATCCTGAATTTTTTAGAAATAAAAGATTATGTATATAAGATTAAAAAGTAAATTTTGCCTACCTCTAAGAAAATTTCTGACTCCACCTCTTACTTGGAGAGAAAAATAAAACATATGCATTTGAACTATAAATTTATGTAGATAGAGAGTTTAATGGTAACCTATTGCTTGGTAAAGAAAAAATAGAGAACTTTTAAAACAAATTGTTTCATGAGAAGAAAAATTGTAACCTAAAATATTGTGTAATATTAAAGTTTAGATCTTAAGTATTATTTTCCTATTTACTCTAAAATATTTATACTATTGGGACAAATGATATGAGGTTAATATTATTAATGTAGATTGAGACTTTGGACTATACACTGAATGTGTAAAGCTTTTTACTATGTGAAAAATGCACTATATTGGCTAGTGTTTTTTAGATTAAAAGAAAAGGGGGAAATAACCATAAACACCCTAAGGAAAAGAGCATAATTTTCAAATGAAAGTTAGTTTCTTTCTTCCCTCAATCACTCTAGCAACTAATCCAAGACATGATCAAGTGTACTTTATTTGTTCTTCAAGTTAACCAAATATTTAGTTTTCCAAATTAAATAATTAATAGAAATGCACATGTTAGTCATGCCATTAGCCTCCAAAGTCATAAAGAAAATGATTGGTGGAAAAAAGGATATTCTTTTATCATTCATTCAAGTGGAAAAATGGGTCAATTTTTTTATGTCTACCTATGTGATCTAAATTGTGTAAAATATTTCAATTGGGTAATTTTCTAAGCTCTAGCTTCATTGAGGGAATTTGGGAAAATATAATGATATCACAATTAATATAATTTTCCTACGGGGGATCCGTAATAAAATGAGAAGAGTGTACATATGCCAAAACGAGCATAGCTCGGTGATAATTGACATACATCTCCAACCAAAAGGTTGTGAGTTCGATCCCCACTCCTAGATGTTGTACTAAAAAAAGAGCGTATTACTTTCTATTTCTATATTTCACTGTTAGATAATATCTTCAAAAGACTTTATTTAATTATATATCCTCCAAATTTAGTACTAATGGAATGGTGACTATGTGAGTACATTTATAAAAAAATACTTTTATTAAAGATGGAATCATTTATTTTATCAATATTAACTATCTATATTTCACTCTATCTATTTTAAAAACTCAAACCAACTCCGTTGTTTTTTTTTCTGTGTTAAACCAACTTAATAAAGTAATTATTACATGAATATACTTCATAATATCTCACCCATTTCTAAAGAAAAACTCCCACCCATTTCAAAATTTTGGGATGTGGCATTCTTTCTTTGTGTAATCCAAAGCAAAATGTCACATCATAATTTTTTACCACGGTAGATGGGAATGAGGTTAAAATTTTTTTATACCTTGAAAGATAACATCAAAACGTTTAAAATCCTAAAGACGAAATTGGAAAAATGATATATTTATATTTTTGGGTATAAACGAAAAAGAGATGGGGGAGGATAGTGTGTTACATAATGGCATTTAGAATAGAAACCAAGCATGTGCTAACTAATCTCTAATTGACATAATTAGTTATGAAAATAAGCCAAAGTCACTAACGAAAAGCAAAAAGATCTACTTGGTGATCGAATATATATAATTATAATTTGATAGATATATTAATGGTTGAATTCCATAGTGGGAGAGAGATCCATTCCCTCAACTTAGTGATCATTATTAAACCCCATTAATAGAAGAAACGACAATCATACAACAAAACCAACCAACCCTCCATTTTTACACCATTATATTATCATTCCTTCCTTTGAATGGAAGCTCAAACCCACAATTTTAAACCCAATTAATTATATTAATTGACAGAACAGATCAATATTCAATAACAAACTTCCATTCATTTCACCAAACATATCTCCCATCTTTCTGTACATGCATAATATATATGTATATATATGTTACAAAATATATATACTACATATACAGTTTAATTATACAAATATTATTGCTCTTTCTCTAGCTTAAAGCATAGCTCTTTAATGGAGTGCCTTTCAAGGCTCACCAATGTCTGTGCCACAACCTGAAATCTCAGTCCTTTATTTTCCTTTTTACTTCTCATCATAAACTTTTTAACAGAAGAAAAAGTTTACAGCCAACCAACAAGATGATGAGCAATATTCTAACCCAATTCTACTGTGCCCAAAGTGTTAAAAGGGTAAATATTATACATATTTATACCTTGGAAAAAAAGAAGAAGATGAAAATGGGTTTTTTCTGATTCTTGACTCATGCCCGATATAGTATGATTCTCGCTTCCGATAGTTTCTCTTGTATCAGACCGTATAAAACTATCAGCTACATTGTCGCAACTTCTTATGGTTATTGAACTTGAAAGTTAAGACATGGGAAAGATGAAGGTACGTCTTTCATCAAATCGTCTAAGTCCCATTCGCCAATTGAAAATTCTTCTTGAAGATAATTATTATTCCCAACCCCACCATTAATAATGCTCTCAACCTTGGGATTATTGTTGTTGTTATTATTATTATTGTGATTAGGGAGGACGCTGTTCATGTTGTTAATTAAGTAATTACTATGGTTAGTTTCCTTAATTATGGTTTCGGTTTTTAAGCTTCCCTCGGTGGTGTTAACGTTCTGCAGGAGAGGGAGGTTGAAGAAGCTATCTTCATCCCGGAAAAGAGCTGGCTCAATCCCACCGGTGAAGGTTGGGGCGGTGGCAGCGGAGAAGAATGGTCCACCATGGGCCGTGGCGAGGAGAGGGAAGGTATCGAGGGCGAGAGCGGAAGGCGAGGGATCGGCGGTGTAGATGGGGAAGTCGAAGCCTTGTTGGTCTTGAACCGATAACAAACCAGTGAAAAGAGTGGATTTCGAGTCGCCGGAGGGGGACCCGGAGCTGGTGTTCGGCGACGACGTCGAGGATAAATTCTTGAGTCTCTTTTTAATGGTCGAGTTCCAAAAATTCTTTATTTCATTATCCGTCCGTCCCGGCAGACGCGCTGCAATTTGAGACCACCTGCATTGAGGAGCAAACACAACACAAGAATACGTTTACGTATGTGTAACAAATCCTCTGCATGCATGAGAGAGCATGCAGCTATAACTAAATTATAAGCTTAATTTTTAATGAGTTAATGGATTATTAAATAATTTAGCTTGTCAATCTTTCTGCAATGTTTATAATTTTTAGTGTTAAAAGGTTAATTAGAAGAGCAGGTGTGAAATTTGGTGACATGTCATGTTTATAAACAACTAAAGCTGATTAAATGAGAGAAAACCCCAGAAATTTAATGACTTTAATTACTTCAACTTTTTAACTTTCCCATCCATATGCTATACGATAGAAATTAGCGTAGTTAAATATATAATAGTAATTTATTATTTTCTTAGTACAACGTGTATAGGTTGTAATCGAATTCACAACCTTTTGATTTGAGATATATGTCAATTATCAATAAATTATGCTCGCTTTAATAATTTAACAAATACAATGATTTATCAGTGTCATATATTTAATGAAAAGTGATTTACAATCTAGCACTTTTTTTTTTAATTAATCTAAATCCTTTGCCAACATATTAAGCTTTTCCCCAAAGCCTAGGCTACCTATAACTAAACTACTTGTTTACTTAATTAGGTTAGTGAACAACTAAACAAAATTTGAAAGTTGGTTTAGTTGCCATAAACTCGAAGGCTAAAACATTAATATCAACTTTTAAACATCAAAATTCAAAAGACCACTTGATATTCTCATTAAAAAAAAAAATCTAAATATACAATGGGCAGTTACGTACTAAGACTGAAAAGGCTTCTTTTCTTGGTTATTTGTATTTGAGAATATAGCAAAATTAAAAGGATAGGAGTTCAATAATAATTAACCTATTATCTTTATTGACTATTTTTGTTTTTATAGTCACTTATTTATTATTTATTAAATGTAATAGAGAAGTAACAATATGTTGGTGTTTATAATAGTTAGCACTCACATTTGTAGTGACAAATTTTCTTTTAACTTTTTAAAAAACAAAAATTATATATTTCTCTCCATATTAATGGTGAATAAATAAAGGGAAAATACAGTAGTTTAGGCCGGTTGAAAAATGCTAAATTTTTGCATTTATATAATTTAATGAGAAGAGAAGTGGTTTTAATTACCTGTTGCCGAGAAGAGAATGCAAATGAAGGATGAGGTCTTCTTCTTGGGGAGAGAAAGCGCCGCGCTTGAGATCGGGCCTCAAGTAGTTAATCCAACGGAGGCGGCAGCTCTTGCCGCAGCGCTGGAGGCCGGCATTACGGGCAACGTCGCTCCAGCAGCCCTGCCCATTATTCAGCATGTAGCTCATCAGCTTGTCGTCCTCCTCCGGCGACCACAGCCCCTTCCTCAGCTTCCCGGCGGCTGCGGCAGCGGCGGCGCCCCCCTGATCTGGCTTCCTCATTATAATGAGTTATTATTTTGTTGTGGCCTTGTGGGTGTATTACGTAGTTTATTTGGTTGAACTGGGTTGATGTGGATCTGTGTGGAATTTATAAAAGAGGAGAATTAATTTAATTAATTAAAAAATAAGTAAAAGCATGGAGATTATTGGAGTAGGAAAAAATAATGATGATGATGGGGATGGTTGTGGGGTTTGCTTACAATATTGGGGAGAGAGAGAGAGAGAGAGAGAGAGAGAGAGAGAGAGAGAGAGGGGTTGTTGAAGGGTCTTTGGTAGAAACGGTTTGGAGGGGGACCTGAAAAAAAGTTAGAGAGAGAAACGGGTGTCGTCTTGTCTTTGACTCCATAACCTTTGTCTTTTTTTTTCCTTATATTTTCTATTCCATATTTCTTCACTCACAAGGGAATTATCATCCATGAATCTTGAAACAAAAATGTTATAGCAATAGAGAGAGAGAGAGAGTTTGTTTTCCAGCCAAGCCAAGATATTTGCTTCCACTTCACATCACCTCTCTCTCTCTCTTCCACACGTGTAGTTCAAGATAGATCTTTTTCTTTAATATTTAATTTTAAGTTTGATAAAAGGTTTAAATATTATTTTAGCTTAAGTAATTAATTTCATTTTCTTTTACTAATTTTCATGTTCTTTCGAGTCTCGTCCTTGGTGTCCCTTATTCGTCCTTGACAATCGTCATCCTGAATTTTTTTTAGTATGTCGGAGAGGGTGTCTCACCTTTCTCCCTTGTTCTTAAAAAAATTTTGTTAGGTCTCTGTAAAACAAAATGAAAAATTGGAGTGGAAGCACAAAAAGAGAGAGGAAGATTTATTTATGAATGCGTTCTATTTTGCTTATTAGTCTCTGTAATAGTTTTAAAACTCCTATTTTGATTATTATTGCACCAGTAACAAATTATAATTTTAGTCATTTCAATTTTAATTTTATATCATTTCTATCGATCATAATTTTAATATGATATTTCACTCATTAAATTTCTTAAAATTTAAGGATAAATTTATATTAAAGATTTTTCTGGTTAAAATTTTGTAAATATTTTGTAAATAGAAACTAAATTATTACAAATAACAAAATAAATATTTTGGGAGTACCACGACTGAAATAAACAAAAAATAAATAAAAAATTGAAATGAATTAAAATTAAAAATACATGCGCTAAAACAGTATTTAAATCTTAAATAAATGATGACGAGATGTAATTGTGGTGGTGCATATATATTTGGTTTTGGCACGATCCACCTCATCACCTCTCTTTCCGTATGGAATTCTAGCTAGCTCCCAAACATTCCAATTTGGATTTGCAAGTCATTCATGTTTTTCAAACATCTCTTTATTTTATTTATGCCGTGTGTAAAAAGTAGAATTATATGTGTATTATTTCAAAAAATTCTCAATAAAATGTCTTAGACCTTCCAATATATACTTATTTGAGATATTATGTTACTTTTTTTTTTACAAGAATATAATAGAGAGGGTAAACAAGTCGACTTAACATGCCCCCTCATTTTTGGACCGATTGTTCGTTTGAACTTTTAGACTCTGATATCATATTAATATTCATGGGTTCTATCTCAAAATCAATTGACAATGAGAGGAGTAGCTCATGTCTATTATAAACCATTGTTAAGTCCTCTCTCTTTTTAAGGTGGGATCTTTAACATAGTTGAGATACGCACAACCCTCGCTCCTTAATATCACAAAAAATAAAAAGATGAAAATTTTAAGTTTAACCGTGGAGTTGTCCAGCAGCCATGTTGTTCCAAAAAATATATAGTCTTTTTGGTTTTCAAATTCATTTTACAATAACAATATTTGAATGACCGGTAGGGTTAGTTGAATTTGGACTCCCTTTTTTCTTTTCCATATGATTAACGACTTTTCTTTTTTTAATAATTATAATTAAATTTCAAAGTGGCTAGGATTAATTAAGAGAGAATGAGTTCAAATCCAATGATGACCACCTACCTTAAGAATTCTTACGTATTTCCTGATATCAAACGTTCTAGAGTCAGACGGTTGTCTCGTGGAATTAATTTGGAAGATTGGCATGCGGATTTAAAAAAAATTAATGAATTCAAAGCATAGATATAAAGAAATGGCATTTTTTAATGATATCAATTTAATAACTGAGTCTTTATATTTTTCCTCCATCCAAAACCTCAAACTAATAATTATGAAAAATGTCTGATGTTTTGTATTTTTATAAATTTTGTACAAAAATTAAAATTTAATTTGTGCTATATGTTTGTATAATTAGGGTCACATATCGTCCTCTTCATAATAATTAATAATAAGATTTCATTTTATCTTATGAAAATAAATAAAAACAATGTCACAAATATTTACTTAATGCTTAATTAATTATATTATCAGCATGATGCGGTGATATGAATCAGCAATTAAATTTGTGTTGTAATTAACAAAGACACATTTTTAGGAGTCCAAAAAGCGTACGGCTTTTTGAAATATTTCACATAAAAGAATGGAAAATTGTGTTTTAAGTTATTATTGTATGAAAAAGTTTCTTTTTTTCCCCTTCTTTTTGCCTTAGAAATGAGGTTTTTCCATTTGACGTATTTTATATGCAATCAACCTAAAAAGTCGAAAATAGGCTAAAAAAACAAGAGAAATGCCGAGTAATTGTCTCTTTGTTTTGAAGATGTTTTGATGTAAAAATTGAGACACCGTTTTCATTACAGAAAATATTAGAAAACAAAAACAATAATAGTATTTTCTTCTTGTTAATTTACTCTTCACATATAATCATTAGTATGAATCCAAACAACTCTTAAGAAGAAGAATCAAATCACGTACATACGATAGATAGTAGGTCCTCCAACCTTGATCTGTCAGGCTAGAATCAATTAAGTAGTTACAGACGGCTGCATGAGATACCTCAGCAGCCTTTATCTAGGCAAATAATGGTTTTTCGAGCTATTTGAAACTCACTCTGGTCGAACTTACTATCTTGGCCACTGCGTATTTCTGAAGTAATTAGGGAAATGTCAGGAGATGATCTTTCCTCATCGTGCCACATAGTAGGTCATATTTCGTCATAGGTATAAATGTAACATGTATTCTAAAAAATATCATAAATTTTAATTTTTTTTTTAAAACGCAGTATAAGTATGACTATTCTTATCATATTTTTTATTGAATTTAGTCCGAGTTTTGTTATTTTTGTAAAATTTTAAAATTTTTGCTATATTAAAAAATACATATTTATTTTATAGTAGATGTCTCTTTAAAAAATACATCCAAATACTATGATCTTTTAGAAACTGTTTGAGTGTATTTTTTTAAATTATATTATTTGAATAATATTGTTTTTGCGTTTGTGATTTCGGTTTATCTAATGTAGATCAAAATTTGTCAATTTAAACATGTCTGAATTGACGAAAAAGTTGCAAGTTTGAATCAAGTAGATCAAATTTTCAAGTATCCATGTAGTCTTCTTAACAAGGTCATGTGCATGCAACTATTGATTGGAACCTTCACATTTTTTTCTCAATTCACATGGATAACTTATTTCTTAAAATCATTTGATGTTATTTTCATAAAATCAAAAAGTTTTCAGAAGCATTTTTTCTTAAAATACTTTGAATAAAAATCCTTCAAACCATTAATTAATCACAAATATTTTTCTTTCCCTATTACTAATTTTGATCCGTCCATTATATCCTAAATCTACTTTTTAGACCATCATTTTTCAAGTGTTTCTAAAAAAAATAAATCTTAAATTAATATAACTTTTTTTTATTAAATATCTTATTTATTTATTTATTTTTGGTAGATTTTTAAAAAGTAGCTCTAATCCTATAAAATTACTTAAGAAGCCTATACTAAACCCACTCTAAATTAATAATTCTTCTAAAAATATTTAGGAAAAAAATTGTCTTTACGCAATTAATATTGATTTCAAACCCACAAGAATCAATAATAATCTTACTTTGTCTTTACTTTTACAAAGTG
>NW_019104540.1:241634-272353 GCF_001995035.1 Momordica charantia | reverse complement strand
TATTTGGAAAGGAACTAAATATGTGGATAAAGTGAAGTTATTTGGGAGACTTAGTTTTCTCAGGAAACAAACAGATCGCAAGTAGCTTTCTGCTTTAGATGGGGGAAGTACAAGAGATATAACGAGAAAATGCAGCAAACAATTAAGCAGCAATAAAGGGCTATGGAGTTATCTATATCTATATGTATCAGAAAAAAAAAAGTAAACCCTTTAATCACTAAATTTTGAAAACTAATTCAAGATTATTCTTTTCTAGATCAATAAATTTAAATCAATAATAATGTACCTAACACTGATTAATGCTACAAAGTTGAATTGAGATACTATCTATTTAATTTCCTTGTGCAAACCAAACACTTTCTCTAGCGGTTGTTGAAATTGGAACTTGTTAGAAATAGTGGCTCCCTATGAACTATCTATCAACTTTGTTAATAAGTGCATATTGGCATGAGAATCCAGAAGCTAAAAATGGAAATTTTCTAACTTTGGAGGGATTGTGTCAACATTTGTGTAGAGATACAGAATCAAAATCAAAATCGAACTTATATCTAAGTATAGAATTTGCAGGAGGGAGATCAATGTCAATATAGACTGGGTTATTTAATACGTAGGGGTGGAGATTCCTATATTAGCCGGCCATGAGAAGTAATTTAGGTATATTATAAACTTTTTGTTAGGCCCTCAATATCTTCAATAATGTGAGATCCTTAATAATCAGTGATCGGGTCTTGACCAAATTTACGTACTATGAATATTTTTATAAATGGTCAATGTTTAATGCTTGAGTTTTTAGTGTATCTAGTAAATTTTATAGGCAGGTTCAATGCCTGCCACGTGGACCACTCGTTCGATAACACGTGTTAGGGTCTTAATTCGGTCACATCAAAGACGAAGTAGGATTGACAGGATCACCTACCGTTAACTCGAAAAAATAGCCTAACTCAAACCTAACCTGGGGAAGGCTGATGGTGCTGGCGAAAAATCCTAACCCAGATACATGCATTAGAATGGTAGGGTTGCACTCTCCAAAGCTCCCTCTGTAAAAGGGCAGAGTATCTCCATCTCTAAGACAACCTAATTACTAAGCTCGGCTCGACACCCACTCGAACTAAATACTTACTTTAAGCTTCAAAATGTATATGACGTGCACCACACTTGTGTAAGATTCTGTTTTCAGGTCGTCATCTCGTCTCATTCGTAGCTCATTTTGGCTCGCCAGCTAACGTGACGCTTCATCTATAATCCTAATCAACAATAATGATTTAAGGTACGGTATATGAAAATAATGGATTTATATGTTCAGGCTTCTACAAGATTAGATGAGGACCATTCTCAAGAATTTGAGTCATAATGGTTTAACTCTCATTTTGATTTTCCAACTTTCAAATTTAATCTATTATCCATTTAGATAAAATATTCTTTTAGTCCCTGAATTTTCTTTTAGGTAACCATTTTTTTCTTGCTATTATATCACACACCACCTAATATATATATGTACACGCATTTCAATTTATGTGACCCTACTAAATGTTAATATCAACACATTAATACACATATTCAAATATAAATTATTCTTCTATTAAATAATTTATGACAAACTAGCCACGAGAATCAAAATAGTTTTTTTTTATTTATTTCCGGATCAAAATAGATTTTGAAATTTATAGATTAAAATAAAATAAATATGAAAATTTATGAACCAAAATAAACATTTTAAAAGTCTGAGAACCAAAATACAATTTAAACTTGTAATGAGTTAATATAAAAAATAGAGTTTTTTCGATGATTCTTAGTGCTCATATTTTATATTCCTGAATTATATAGTTATCTTTTTTCAGTCATCCTTTTTCTTTTTCAGAAAATTCAATTTTAATTGGTTTAGGAGACTTAAAGTACCTAAGTTAAAAATACAATTTAACTTGGTGTATGGTATATTGTTATTCTAGTATTGTTAGTCTAACACTTTACTACAATAATATTATATATAAAACTTGCTACATTTGTACAAATATAATAATGTAAATATACCTATGATTAAGAAAATTTAAAGTCATTAACCAAAAAAACACGATTAGAAAGCCAAAGTCAAAACCATAAAAAGAAAAAAAAAATTGTTGCTCCTCGGACGACCATAATTATGTGTATGTGTATAAATGCATTATTTGGCCTTGATATTTTGGCATCATTGCCCAATATTTCAAATGCAAATATTGCAATCTCTCCCATGGGGCCAATGAATTATACAAGACAAAATCAATCAAAAAAGAAAAGGGAAGAAAAAAACCATGCCGATGTGGCAGGTCGAGATTCGCGGTTGAATATTATTGGCTGAAGATTAAAAAGAAGTAATAATTCAAACCCATAATGATGTAAAATACCAATATGAGTCGTAGTGATTAATGTTGGCGAAATTATTTGGTTTGTGACAATATTATCTTTGCTTATTGACTCAAAATTTATTTCATCATTAATTACAGTAATCACTTGGAAAAAGCGAGTTTAGCCCAATTTCGAATCAAAGGGGTAGGGGAAACAGATGGTGATATTTTATATTTAATATTAATTGCGCCATGTCGGCAGTATTAAATGCATAATTTAATATGCTTCAATTTATCCTGACATGTGTTATGAATATGATAGAAAGTGAATATATGATATAATTTATATGCAGTTAAAAAAATAAATGCAGTTAATAATATAAAAAATATATATTTTTAAATTGAAAATTCGTGTTTCTTTTGGTGGCGGGTAATGGTGACCGTGTCGGCAGTTAAAAGAGAGAGAGAGAGAGAGAGAGAGAGAGAGAGAGAGAGAGAGAATCAAATCAATGGAAATTTTAAGGAAGCTTACAACATCAGTGATTAATCATTCACTTCTGTCAACCACTTTTAAATAGCAACACTCTCTCTCTCTCTCTCTCTCTCTAAAATCCAAGGGGCTATTCTATGGTTGCTTAAAAATAAGGCATCCCTAAAAAAAAAAGGGTTCTAGAAACATTGAAAATGCTTCGTGGAAGAGATACTGTGATGAAATTTTACGTGCTCTAGACTCTGCCCACATCCCATAAGAAAAATGGGTTACAATTTGAATCATCGATCGATTAAGATTTTTAAGAATTTGTTTAGGAACCTCAATATTTTTTTCCTACTAGTTATAGTGGAGATGAAGAAAAAGAGGGTGGGCTAGTATTATTACTGTTTTATTCTCTTAGTACAACATGTGGGATAGAGGTTCGAACCTTCAACATCTTAGTTGGAGATATATGTGTTAATTATACTCACTTTGACGAGTATTATTACTGTTATTGTATAACTGTATTGTCAAATTGTTCTATTCTATGATATTTTTGTTTACATTTACAAATTTAAAGATTAGTAAAAGGTTTGAAGGGGAGTGCCATAAGTTAATTATATTTGATTTGTTTCAAATCAAAGGTGGACAAAATGAAATGGTTTTTGTTAGAATTTCTAATAATATGAGCCAAACAGGTAAACATTTGATGTGTTCTTTTGCTATTTAATTAGACCAAAAGAAGTGATTTTGTGTAACGTTTCACAATATTCTCTCTATCAAAATCATGTAACCGTCCCATGTTTTCATTTTAATCGGTTACATAGGGGTTACGGTCCCCAAGTTAGATAACATTTCACAATATTCTCTCTATCCCTTGAGAGAGAAACGACTCTCTGCTTCTTCTATTTAATAGAGAAGATATTTGAGAATATAATAAGTCCAATCGTGGATTATCTCTTAACTTGGAAGATCAAATCCATAAATTTGCTTTCACTATGGATTCAGATACGCTTTCGCTCATTTTTGTTTAACCCTCTTGAATCAATATGGAAAATAGATCTATAGTTTTATTTTTTCCTACATTTATTATTATTATTATTATTATTATTATTTTGCTGGTAATAAAAATCCATAGAACATAACTTTATGAAAAGATCTTTTGGAAAAAAGGTTTTTGGCAAACAAAATATCAATATTGAGCTTTCCAATTAGTTAGTGAGGAACTATTTATTATATCCACACAATTGAAGGTCCCTTTTTAGCATTCATAATGATCAAAAGTATGTGCTATAGAGCTAATGCTAATGTACTTGCTGCACACCTTCCTTTTCTAGTGGAAGCAAAAGTATAAATATATATGTGGACAAAATCAACGACATAATTCTCAATATCCTTAACATTTTTTTCAATTTTACCGATATTATTTTTCAAATTTTATTGAATAGTTTCATGCTAGTTTTTTATTTCTTTTTTTAGTACAATATGCTAACTCACAACTTCTTGATTGGAGGTATATACTAATTATCGTTGAGCTATACTCGCTTTGGTACTGGTTTTTTATTTCTTAAACTCACGAAAATTTTTCATCCACATCAATTTTATTTGATGGGATAACATTAAGTTGTTCATTAGTTAGTACCTCTTCGCACATTTTTTGTTTATTTTTTTGTCATTTTGTCGAAGTAGATTTGCTAAATGTGATTCGATTAGATTCTACATCTTAGAACCAATTCAATTTTAGAGCGACTTTGTTATAACATAAACTAACAAGTATAAGTAATTAGAGACGTTCTCAATTAAAAAAAGGGTATTCACATTGGATAAAAAGACTTGATGGTAGTAACTCAAATAATTCACCGTGGTCAAAATGGAACCAAACAACTTTTTTCTACTACAAATTTATAAATAAAAGAAAGAGTAAGTTTTTAAAAGTTGTTCCTTACTTCTTTAGCAAGATTCAGAGTCTCCACTGTACATATCTAATCTGGTACAAAAATGATAAGAATTAATAAAATAAATAAAATATTTAAAAACCATATATTTTGTTTACAGAATGGACGAGAGGTGATATCTCAGCCACACTGTCCTTATGCTCCGACATTTATGTGAAATAATGACGAATTTTAGTGGTTTTATTGCCAATTTTATGACGAGTCAATTTCTTCAATAATCGGGATCTCAATCTCACCATCCATCTCCCTTCTCACGCGGTTATCGAAAAGTATTATTATATTCTTCTACATACATTTAAATAAAATCTTTATAGTTAGTACATTTCCTTTATCTCAAAAAAAAAAAAAAATCTAAAGGAAAAATGGTCGGATGCCAACATTATCTCCACATAAAATAGAAATACAGGAGACTTCAAACATTAATATACCAGATATTTTGAGTAAAGCAAAGTCGCACACTTAGGTAAAAATAAATAATATATTATAACACTATGAATATTAAACTAAATTTTTATAAAAATATTACATCACAGATATGGAAATGAAAATTCGAATCTACTACTTCAAAAATATAATTACCTTAATCATATGCTATAACGATGATTACATGGGTGACGATAATTGTCCATATTTGAACACAACTCATTACTAGTTGAGATTTTGGAAACTATTAAGATCAATAAAATAAAGCATAGATAACTACAACAATCAATTTAACAATTTAATTAAAATACAACAATCAATTTAATAATTTAATTAAATTGTTTTCCGGAGTGGAAGAAATTGGGCTTGGTTATAAAGGACTCTCCAGTGACTCTTGAAAACAGTGATACATACAGACAAGAAATGGGCTCCCAAAGTGGCCCATACATGGCGGAAAGGGCCCCGTAAAGTCGTATCAGTCCTCTTCAATTTCACCATTTTCCTTTCCTTATTATTTTACGTTATATTTTCTTTATTTATTATTATTTCTTTTAAAGAGTTCTATTTTTATTTATGTGAGTTGCTCCAGGAAATAAAACATAAGAACAAATTACATTTTTTTTTCTTTTAACTCTGAGTTTTAAGTTTAAAAAGCAATGTTTTAATCTTTTCCGTTAAGAAATACTTTTAAATAAGTTCAATTAAAAATTGTGTTGAACTAAAAGAAGTTGTTAACAGATGACATCACAGTACTGTACTAAATCGATATTTTATCTTATATTAACGGCAACAGTTTTTTTTTCCTTTTTGAAAGAGATAAAATTTTACTATAAAGTATATCAACGTTTGTCCAAAAATTTTAATTTCATCAAATTTGATTTTAAATTTTGATAGGTATTATAATATTTATATTTTTTTAGTACAACATATGGAATGAAGATTCGACTTTTAATCGTAGATAAAAGATGAGCTATATTTAAGTTGATATTTATGTTCAACTTTTGAAATAGTAGAACTTTTACCTGAAATAAGTTTTAAAGAATGATAAAGGACGCGTTTGATTAGTGATACGAAAACATAAATCTAATAAAGATTTAATGAAAACAAGGTTGTTTTATTTGTTTTTATATATGTGTTTGGTAACAGATTTGAACATTGAATCACAATCTAAAATATTTATAAAAGAACACAATTTAAAAGAAATAAATTAGAGATGTTTGATAATATATATGTAAGTGATTGATTACCAACAAAATATTTAATTTAATCTAAAACATTATTAATTAAATAACACAAATATTATAAATTTGGATAGAATTAATATTTTAAAATATTATATAATTTATAAGATATTATAATTTCTCTATTTTAATTTTAATAAAAATAAAATGAGTTTATTTGATTAATCTGAAAACAACGAGAAAACCCAAAACATGGTAAAAATAAAATATTCTCAAGAATTATAAAATATATGTGTAGTATTCGTGTTTGGTCAGGACTCGGAGCGAGAAGAATGCGAGGACGGTGGATAGAGAGACGATTACAGTTAGAGTGATGGTGAGAGTGGGAGTGAAGCCCAGCTGGTGCTCAATTTTCAATTACAGCTTCCCTCCCCTCCGCCCCTCAATTTTCAGACCAGTCCTCTGCTTCTCCAAGCCTCGGCTCTTCCTCACCCGCTCCTCCGCCTCCTCTTTGCTACTCAAATCCTCGGAGTCTTCTTCTTCTTCAGCTAAAGGCTTCTCGGATGGCCTCTTGGACCCTTTTCTCTCTTGTTCCATGCCCAACTATCCGCTCAAAGTTGCCGTTCTTCTTAGCGGCGGCGTCGATAGCAGCGTCGCCCTCCGCCTCCTCCACGCTGCTGGCCACTCCTGCACTGCCTTCTACCTCAAAATCTGGTTTCAAGTACGCTTTCTTTCTTCTATCAATGGAAAATACGGTCATTTCAGTATGAATTATTGTGGCAAAAAAATTGGGGTTTTGGATTACGAGAAATGACGATTGCAGACCTGCTTCTGTTTTTGTTTTTGTGTTTTTTTAAATGTACCATCTGTGTATGTTCTTAGGCAGGGGATTTTAGTTTCTTCCTGTGAACGCACTTAGATGGGTTTTGTTTGCGTAGGAAGACTTCGATAATTTTTGGTCGGAATGCCCGTGGGACGAAGATTTGAAGTATGTTAAAGCTGTTTGTGATCAGGTTTGTTATTATTTTAGCCTATAAATCCTTTTAGACTAACAAATTTTAATTTGGTCAATGGAGGTCCAAATGCAATAAAAGTTTTCTTCGGAATCTGAATATAGTTTAAGATGCTCCCAAGTTAATCGTGCTAAGCGTAATTATGAGTTCTCCATGATGTGGAGAATCTTTGTCTTATTTTAAATTCGTTTTCAGGTTGATGTACCATTGGAAGTCGTTCATTTGACGGAGGAATATTGGAAGAACGTGGTAAGTGATTTTACAACTACAACTTTATTCAATAACTTTGTTGGTTAAATCAATTTGGTTACAGTCGTGCTGGTTGGCCATCTTGCTCATTCATTATTTTGTAATAAGTCAAAGTAGTTCGTAGGTTCTCTTTTCCATGTAGTGAATATTTCTTGGTGTGTTTTAGGTTTCCTACATAATTGAAGAATATCGATGTGGCCGTACTCCAAACCCTGATGTCCTTTGTAACACAAGAATAAAGTTTGGTATGTTAGTTAGATGCACTCGAAGAAGTTTTATAAAAAAATAATTTCCTATATGGTTGAGCTCTTGTTTATGTTTTTTCATTTTAGAAAAATATAATTTACAGCACCCTGCTTTCTCCAGGTGCATTCATGGATGCAATAAGCAATATGGAGTTTGATTATGTTGCTTCGGGGCATTATGCAAATGTTATTCACCCATCTGCTGATCAAATGGACAGACCTTCGGTTTTAGAACTATCCAAGGACACGGTATCTGCAAGTGGTTGCATGAGGCTTTCTTTCAATCTATCCTGTCTAATATGCAGTTAAAGTCATAACTTGTTTAATATTTAGTAGTTCATTGTTTTTGTAACATAGGATACTATTTTGCTCTTTTCAGGATGTCTAAGAAGTAACTGTCTATATTCTAAGAGTGATGCCTTTAGAAATTCAGCTCGGAGATCTCATGTTTAAATTCAGTGCCTTAAATTTGACCTATGTTGAATTATATGGACTAATATTTGTTTAAATCGTGCTAGAAATGACATCTTTATTGAGTATTACGTACTGCTTTCATAGTTCAAGGTTCATGGTTGGACCCATTTATCCCTCCTTCTTGCTTCAGACTAATGGTTTCTTATTTTACTTTCTTATTTTTTTTTCAGGTCAAAGATCAAACATATTTTCTATCACATCTCTCACAGTATCAGCTTAAAAGACTTTTATTCCCTCTTGGATGTATTCCAAAGGTTTGTTCAAGCAGATCTTACACCATGTATCATTGCGTTCTTTGTAAGATATCTCTTATGGTTAAGATTGTGTAATTTGAAAGCTTCAGAAATTGTAAATTTGTTTGGTTTGGTACTGGCCTTCTACAAACATAAACACCTACTGCTTTACATTGGTTGCAATCAGTTGAGGAATGTATGTATTTAATAAGAGTTAAAAAATAATCACATAGTTTGATAAGCCAATTGATGTAGATATCATTTCAGAGCTTTGTGGATATCGTTTTGTGGTTGACGCTGTTAGGTTATTAACTATTCATGGGTGTTAGATGTATTAGCATTTCAATCTGTGAATTCATAAGATGAATTTGATGTGCTTATATCTCAACTTGCACTTCCTTTCAAATAGTGCATTATCTTTTCAGAAGGAAAAAAATAATACTTGTGTGCTTGTTTTATTACTAATATATTTGCCCAGAGTTGTGACTTTTGCCATATATTTTTTCCTCTCAGCCTTATAATCCCTCAACAATCATCTGCAGGATGAGGTTCGCAAACTTGCTGCAAAATTCAACCTGCCAAACAAAGACAGAAAAGATTCGCAAGGAATATGTTTCCTTGGGAAGGTACTTTCAGATATGGTGATTCATACATCTGTTTTGCTTGGAGGACTTCTGGCTTTCTCAAAATTTATTCCTCATGCTAATATGTCTAATATTTAGGTCTTGCTGTCTTATATTATGAGAATCTTCTTTACAAGTTGTTGCAGCTATTTAAAATGATAGAGGCTAGCTTAAAGAATTTAGCTTAAGATCTGTTAATTATGGTAAAAAATTTCTGATGGCTAAACTTTCCCCTGCGAGTTCTTTATTTCCTTATTCTTCCTCGTGGTGAAACTTACATTAATCTGGTTTCTGAAGATGGTTTCTTGTGTTAGAATTCACGTTAGAACCTGTTTCTTTTATGTATGTAGATAAAATTTAGTGAATTTGTTGCAAGACATATTGGGGAAGAGGAAGGTGTCATATTGGAAGCCGAGTCTGGAGATTTCCTTGGTACACATCGAGGATTTTGGTTCTACACGATTGGTCAACGCCAAGGTCTGAGACTCCCTGGAGGACCTTGGTATGCATTTCTGCTTCCTTCTTTCTAGTAGCATCATTTAAAGATAATTCTATATTCTCTGTTATTTGGCTATTGTATGAGCATTATCAAATCTTCAAGAACATCATAAATTCTATTCGTCCTGGTCGAGTAGATTTGAATTTTCCAAGGTGCTAGTTTTAGTTATCAATAACTTCTTACTCTAGACTATTTTAAAATCTGGTGCTTCACATTCTTTTAGTTACATCTCTTGCTGAGCTAAATTACTACAAAGATTTCAGCTTTTATGACAATGATCTGCTGCAGGTATGTTGTGGAAAAAGATATAAAGAACAATGTAGTATTTGTGTCGAGAAATTATTTCTCATTTGACAAAAGAAGGCGCCTGTTCCGTGTTGGATCACTTAAATGGCTCACTGTTTCGCCCCCAGACCAATTTACTGGGCTTCAATGTAAGGTAAAGGTTCAGCTTCCATCTCCCATTATTTCCCGCCAGTTTCACCATTTCATGTTGGCCTGGCTTTAATGATTCAACAGAGAAGACAATTGTCCTGAACGTTTTTATGCACTCCTTTCCTGAGAAGTCATCAGTTCATTCTTGCAAGTTTATGTTTAAACAAGCGTGCTGGTGAAAATGTTGACAATTACCACAAATTCGGTCAGAATAACCTATTTCGGATATATCCATGCATCTTGAGTTATACTTTTTAATTCTCAATCTTTGTTACATAAAAAATTCAATCTTCCATGATAATTTAATATAACAAACACATTCTCCACATCAGAGGATTTTCTTTTAAAGAAAGAATTCTGGTTTAGAGTTCAATCTTATCTGGGAATAGACTGTTTAAGGGGCATTTCCTTTTGAGATGGCACACGTATTAGACTTATGTAGATGATCTAGAAATGGAATATCACTGTTCTCGGGAAGCTATGCCTTCTGTATTCCGCTCATTTGCTTTTGAGATTATGACACTGGCCTCTAGTTCCTTATCAATTAATTTATAGTCCCCCTCATTTCATGAATTTTTACAATTTTCAGGTCCGACATGGCCCGAGTTTCTATAGTTGCAATTTGACGATGGAACGCGATGAGGATGGTCATGAAGATATTGCAGTCGTCCACCTAAACGAAGACGATCAAGGCCTTGCAGCTGGGCAGTTTGCAGCCTTTTATGAGGGAAGGAGATGCATTGGGTCGGGTGTGATTTTAGAATCTTGGGATGATCAGGGGTTTCCTGTATGTGAAAAGGCTCTTGAAATTGCAGGAATGGAAGATAAATCAAAGCTTGGTAAACCAGTAAAGATAAAAGTGAAACCAGAGAGTGATCTGAAAGAACATGAACATAAAGAAGATACAAAAATAGAAATACATGGCGAGTTGAGGAATCAAAGGACCACTGCGGTCGAGCAAATAGGAGAGACATCTTCAGATGAAGCAATCACCCCAGCTCCAATGAAATGGCTTGGAAACCTTGGGAAGAAGTTGTTGCAGATATTTTAACTTTTGTCTCAGTAAATTTATGAAACGAATCCTTCATCTCAACCATGCGATGAAAGTGAACCCCATATCATAATCGATATTACTTTTTGTTTCCACTCGTTTGTTTGATATTCTTCTAAATATTCTTGTGACGATATGGTTGCTTCCAACTCCATCTCATCTCACAACTATTTTAATCACTATTTTAACGTTTTTTTCTTCTGTGAATTTACTTTTCAAATCTTATTTTATACACTAAAATCAATAAATTAGGGAATAAGATTTAATATAATGGTTATTGACTGCTATGTTTTTTAGATTTCATTCTTTAACTATATGTTTTCTAGTACAGTAAGTAGGAATGAAGTTGTTCGAACTCATGACTTTTTGGTTGAAGATATATATTTTAATCAATTGAACTATACTCAAATTTGTCGAATTATCTCAATTATTATTTTTATAGTATTAGTAAGTAATGATACATTTTACAAATTTAAACATAGTCTAATTGGTTAAGGTATATATCATATATTTCTGTTTAAAATTTAATTGATTAAGATACATATTTCAAATTTAAGAAGTTGTTTATGCATGATGTCAAAGATTTTGAATCCTTGTCATAACAACTCAACCAACCAAAAAAAAAAGTAATTGTAATTTTGTGCTAATAGTAATTATAAAAAAAAAAGGAAAAAAAATGGTGGCGCGAGTTAAAACCCTTCGCCGTGCGCGGCAGATAAAGATAAACCCCTCTGCTTAACTGTCAAACGTTCGCCTTCCCAATTCAGTGTTCCAGCTGCTAGTCCGTAGCTACGACCATGGCAGATTTGAAGCTCTGGTACACTTCATCTCTCTTGTCTTGCACTCTATCTAAAACTCCCTCTGTCCTCTATCCGCTCACCGCTACTCCTTTAATTTCTTCCTCTTTCCCTGTTCTACGTACTCTTTCGTCCTTGGACTTATCCGGCTTCTACAAATCTTCTTCATTCTCATCACGAACGGCTTGCAACTGCACTTCGGCCACTGGCGATTCTGGATTCTCTGAAAAATATGGAGACGCCGAAGGAGAGGATTCGGAAGTGTTCGATGACGAATTTGAAGATGAGGATTACTCCATTGATGTGGAGGCTTTCGAAGAAGAAGCCAAGGACGTTCTTCGAGAGTATTCTAGCTCTTTATCCCGCGAACTAAGACTCGGTGCGTGTGTTCACTGGTGTATCCGTTTCTGCGTGAGTTCCATATTTGTAATTGTAAAAGAGAGAGGTGTCGATGCATATGTTAGGTAGACCGTCAATTTTGTACATGTTATGGTCCGAATGACGAAATTTCATAATTATAGTGTGGAATTATGCATCTCCTCCACGGTCCATAGCTTTTCAGTGGTCCTACTGATCATATTGTTGATATGTTGTGTTTGATATCTGTGATTACTGCTAACTCTGTGCCCTTTCCGGTCGCTTTAGAAGATGAAATGAATGATCAACCAGAAACTGGTCGGAAGAAGAAGAGGCGTAAGACTGCACCTAGAAATGTCAGTAAGTCTCTAGTTGTTATATTCCATCTTCAGTTCACCGGGGGCTAAGTTTAGCTGTTGTCATCGCATGTGTATACCGTGAGAACGTTTGGTTTGAAGAATCAATTTAAGGAACTAAAAGTATATAAGTACCCGTATTTCTTCGTAAACATTGCTGTATTGATTGATACCAGGAAGGAAATTAGAAAGAAAGAAAAAGAGTACAATAAATTACTTAAACAGCAAAATTCTCAAGAAATTTTCAATTAAAAAGGATATTATAGCTGGAAGAGGAAAAAAAAAATCATATTGCGCTTCACGATTGGAAACCGTTTATTTTAATATGTGACTCAGTTAGTTGCCTAGTTAGCGTATCACAGAAATAGACGTTAAAATTGATTGCATGGTCGGAACTTGTCAGTTGCCTAATTACCTCATGAAGGACCATACCCTTCACATGTATTAGAACATTTTCGAACTTTGTCAAGTATGCATTATTATTATTATTATTTCTTCTCCTCTTTCACTAATCCTTCTGCAAAATTTATTGTGTGTGACAATCAAGATGCTGTCAAGCTTCTATTGAACAGTGCTAAATTTAGGAATTCACTGGTTGCTACAAGTGATATGTTTCCTATGCCACAATATAAATTTGTTTCCTATTCTTATAAATTTTATCCAACAGATCCCAGACCATCTACTTCCAAGAGTCGCAATTGTTGGAAGGCCAAATGTTGGTAAATCTGCATTGTTTAATAGACTTGTTGGGGTAAGAATCTTGTTTTTTTGGTTGTCCAATCATTGTACTATTCAATGCCCTGGAAATGAGATTTAAAGCTTCCAATAGTATTATTATCCGGATAATGTTATTCTAAATTAGTCTTTCCATCTATACCATAGGGGAACAGGGCTATTGTGGTGGACGAACCTGGTGTTACTAGGGATCGGTTATATGGTAGATCCTTTTGGGGGGACTATGAATTTATGGTGGTGGATACAGGAGGGGTTATTTCGGTTTCAAAATCACAAAATGATGTGATGGAGGAATTGGCTATCTCGACAACCATAGGCATGGATGGCATTCCCCTTGCTTCCAGGGAAGCAGCTGTTGCGAGGATGCCGTCAATGATCGAGAAACAAGCTACAGCAGCTGTGGAAGAATCATCTGTCGTTATATTCCTTGTTGATGGCCAGGTTGTCTTAATTTATGATCATAAAAGCGCACTTCCTTTTGCATTTATTGTCAGGATTTATTATTCAAAATGTTTGAGAATCTTTCATTTTGTCAAAATTCAATTAGGAATATTTTTGGGTAAAGATTGCTTACTCCGGAAACTCTAGGAAGCTAAAAGTCCCCCTTCACTCATTTTTGGCCTGATATTTTCTTTAATGCCTCTGCATATTCTTTCATTTGCTCAAGTTTGGTTTCTTATTATTGTAAACAAGTCCATTAAATTTTATCTTCAAGTCATTAGAAATGACTTTTTCATTAAAAATAATTTTTGAGAAAATTTATAATTTGAATTGATTGTACCACAAAAATTTTATAATAATTTTAATGACAATGAACAACTAGAAAGGAACAAAACTAAAAAGTCCAAATATTTATAAATTTTTAACTACATGATTGAATGGCTAAGTGACTGTTTGGGTGTATTTTGAAAAAATTATTTCTTACTGTTTTAATTTTTGTGTTTGGGAATTAGTTGTGTATTCTTTATGAGCGAGTGCCCATGGATGTGAAGGGCATATTTTGAAGGTGCTCTTTTGCTGCGAAAATTTAGGAAAGGTTTAGGCAGGTGTTTAAGGGTGGTTTTGGATCTTGATTAGAGTTGTATGGCAATGATGGAGAAATTCATTGTATACCCTCCTTTACTCTTCTTTTAGGTAGGGACGGCGATTTCTTTGGCAGGTCAAGTTGTTGACTTTATTATATGGTACAATTGATTAGAGGAATATTAAGGCTATTAGGGGTGTAGGGTCTTAGGAAGAGGTTTAGATTCGAAAATGCTCTCCCTTTTTCATCATTATAGCTTTTCGTGGTTAATTCTTTTGAATACTCCTTTATTTTTATGGTCAACAATTGTCCCTATTTATTGTTATATTGGATACTTCTCAAGTTGAGGTATGAAGTTATTGTTCCTCGTTATCGATGATTTGAAATTGTATTTATTTGATCAGAATATACATATAAATTTATTTCTAGTTCCTCTTTGTTTCCCATGAGTTCATTCTTTGTGCTGATCCTCATAACATTTTTTTAATGCTCGTTCAACAAAATTTCATCGTATTAGCATATTTTCATGTCAATGCTAATACTACTAATAGTCTGATCAGAAATATTCACACTCTTTCACAGGCAGGTTTAACTGCAGCTGACGAAGAAATTGCTGATTGGCTTCGTAGAAACTACTCAGATAAATATATAATTCTTGCTGTTAACAAGTGTGAGTCTCCACGTAAAGGAATGATGCAAGCATCAGAATTTTGGTCTTTGGGGTATGTTTTTTATTGGAGATTTTTATTTTAATTCATTTTATATTTTTTGTTTGCGTGCAGGGGTGGGGGGAGGGGGGAGGGGATTGGGACATAATGAAACATTTGGAAGTCATATTAGTTTCAAAATTCAACATTGTATTTGAAATCGCTCTACTCATGCTCTTGCGATATAATCACAAAGATTATTGGGAATGCACTTCCAAATTTTAGACCTTGGAAAATATATTTATATAGGAACTAAGAAAAATGATTTTATGGCTTCTTTTTCCTTGAAACACCATAATGTAGGATAGTAATAGAGAAGTTACTAAATGTATTCCACCTAGATAAATTAAAAAATGGTCTGAAAAGAAAAAATGAAAGCCCCAGACCACAGTTAATCACACACAGTTATTGAAAATTGATCTTGAAAAATTTCTTTTTACAGATGTCTGGGTACTGTTGGAGTCAATAGTCTATACTGAAACTTGGAATCATGGCTCAGATTATACATTCTAGAACATTTATGATTTTGTAAGGAATCACTTCAAAATTCCTACCAACGATGATACGTTTCTGTTAATACTTTTCTGGAGGTCTCCTTATCTTATGTTATCAACTGCCAAAATACTCTCTTTTAGTTAAGTCAGAATTTTAGTAGGGGTGTGAGGGCTTGATTGAGAGTTTTTTTTTTGGTAGGAGACTACTTTGCCAAGTTTACACTAAATACTTTCGGACCCCACAAAGCCTAATAGAATTTTCTTTGATCATTTGATCTATTAACCAGGTTTACACCTCTTCCTGTATCTGCTCTATCTGGAACTGGAACTGGAGAGCTTCTTGATCTTGTTTGTTCAGGGCTGCAAAAACTGGAGGTTTGAATGCTTAAACTTGTGTACAAGTAGATATGGATGTTGTCTAATCAACACTACCTTTTGATCTTTTTCCCTAGCATTTTAATCCAGTTTGGAATTATCTTGAAGATCTGCTGTTTAAAAGCTTTCAAAAGAGTACCATGATTAGGATATCTCTAGGTCATCTAATTTGAAGAGTTCCACATCGATGTTGTATCCATTTTATATTGTATTGAACAAAATTTTCTTGATACAATACCTGTGAACGTTGACAGACCTCACGTAATTGCATTTCTGTTTCTTAACACCTTGTTATCTTGAAGTAATATTGACATTAATAATAGGTGATTCTTGTGTCAGGGTCTTGAGGATGTTCATGAAGAAGAAAATTACATTCCAGCTATAGCAATTGTTGGTCGACCTAATGTTGGTAAAAGTAGTATTTTGAACGCTTTGGTCAAAGAAGACAGAACAATTGTCAGCCCAATCAGTGGAACTACCCGTGATGCTATTGATACTGAATTTACAGGACAAGATGGTCAGGTTTGAGATGCTGCAACCCTACTGTTCTGTCATTGATGATTTTTTTTTTTAATAAACAATTTTATTTTTTTGGATAAGTGACTTTCATATATTTTTTTGAATAAACAATTTTATCGATGATGTGAAATTACTGGGAAAGCTCAAACCCCAACCAAGCAAGATGTCCACAATCTATTATATTTGTTCTAGTTGTGCGACCTTGATAATTCTGTCACAAATCTAGTCTTGATTCACGTGAAGGACCTCAGAAACTAAATCATTATCTATCTTACAGAAGTTCCGACTAATTGATACTGCTGGAATTAGAAAAAGGGCTGCTGTATCATCATCAGGTAGCATGACTGAGTCTCTATCCGTCAATCGAGCATTTCGTGCCATTCAACGTTCTGATGTAGTGGCTCTTGTCATTGAAGCCATGGCTTGTATCACTGAACAGGTAGTTCTCATGGCTCTTTCTTGAAAGATTATTTCGCGATAGCATGACCAATACCCTGCAATCTTCCTGCCTTATTCTTACAGTTTCGTTCTGTCAAGGTTCTATAAGACAAGTTAAATCCAAATGAAACCATCGTGGGGGCATCACATTATTTTTTATTTCTTGTTCAAATCATTCTACTGAAAATAAAATGATATTGATTATAAAATTTTAACATTCACCTGGGATTTGAGCTTGAAATAATAGCAAGGAACAAAATATTAATTGATACATATTATGACGGTACCAAATTGGACTTCAGACTCTGTTTAATAACATTCTGATATGCCTCCCCTTAGATACACTAACTTGTGGAGATCTAGTAAGAGGGTGAAGTGAACTATTTGTAGGGGAGTTAGTAAGGACTGACCTGGATCGTGAGAATATTGCTAAACCATCAATTTGCTTTACTTATGCTAGGAGGAAGAAGGTGAAGGATAGCAGAGGTAGGAGGGTCCTGTATATGTTCCATTTAAAAAGAAGGAATTTATCGGAGGGTGTTAGTGTTAAGACAGAAAAGGGAATGGAGGAGCGAGAATGGTGAAAAGTGTATTTTGGTGGGATTAGGTTGTATCTCCAGTTTTTTGTGTATCATTTCCAGCTACATTAATGAATTCTACTTGAATTTCTCTTGGATCCTATTAAATATTGCCATCCCGGTTTCATGTTTTAATTGTTGAGGCACTTCTAACTTGTTGTGATCGTAATGATGCTGTCTGAGTTGCTGCAAACAGTATACCATGTTCGTAATAAATATATTTAACTCGATTTTCATTTTATTTATACATCCTGTTCCTTCACATGAGCAGACAGCTAATGCTCTTACTATTAGCTACTGATATCCCAGTCTTTATGCATCTCCATTTCGAGCTTCAAGTTCCTACTCCACTATTCATGTTTCCAAGTCCAAGTTTCAAGATTCTCCTGCACCTCTTGAGGGGTGCTGTGTGGACTATATCTGGAAGTGCCCAGTACCTTTATTTCATGTCAGATGTTGTTGTAGAACTCCGTAGTTTTTTATAAGGAAGATACAAAAAGGTCTCCCAATTGGCACATAGAAAAGATAAGCTAAAAAGCATTGTAGGGAGCATAAAATTTACATGAAGAGAGACTAGTAAAAATAAGGTGGTCAAAGAATTTCCGGAAAGATCTAGACTTCTTGTCGAAGGCCTTATCGTTCCTCCCAAGCCAAATACTCACCCTAACAAGCAGCGGCCCTGTTGTAGAACTAGAATTTTGTTGTTGTATGTTATTTGTAACTAATTGCTTTCTTCTTGAGTTTTTGGTAGCCTTACTCTTTAAGCACTTGGTTAGAAGGTAATGAGATGAACAGTGTTTCCTTCACCGCTTCTCATTTCCACTAAAGTGCATTTAAACTAGTAGTCTTGAACATCAAGATGGTTTTTGCTTTTCTAAACTTCCAAGTTCCAACATGTGTTGCAGAGCACAGCTTTCTGGTGCTGCACTTTCTTTTAAATTTTACTCAACATGATTGCAGTGTTATAAAGGGCCAGTACTTCGTTTGGAAAGGAATGTTAGTAGTGTATCACCTTATTAGTCTTTATTTTTCCTATAAAGAACTTCGGTAGGGCTCTTTTATTCCTTCTTCAAAGGCAAATGATTTGCTCTTCTTTGTTTTCTCAGATATTGCTTACTTCTCATCTTGTTTATCATTCATGCTTTTCCAATTGTTTCTACCTCGACTGTTTTCTAATTAAACCACTTTATCATATTCGACCTGAATGTCCTAGGATTGCAAAATTGCCGAAAGGATTGAGAGAGAAGGAAAAGGTTGCCTGATAGTTGTCAACAAGTGGGATACTATACCAAATAAAAACCAACAGACTGCAATGTATTACGAGCAAGATGTAAGGGAAAAGCTACGTTGTCTTGATTGGGCACCCATTGTTTACTCTACTGCAATTACCGGTCAAAGTGTCGATACGTATGTTCCAACACAACTCTCAAGTTAATTGTTTAAAATTGTGCCTCAACATGCACATGGTCTATATGGATAGAAGTTGCCTCTTATATTCCAAGACATTGAAAGGAAATACGATATATGTACACAACATTTTCTTTTCTTGCTTACATACTGGCATTTGGATGCACACTTACGCTCATGTTTTTTATGTTGGGATCAGGATTATAACTGCTGCTAGTGCAGTTGAAAAGGAAAGATCTAGAAGGCTTACTACTTCCATACTAAATCAAGTAGTACAGGAAGCATTAGCTTTTAAGTCGCCCCCAAGAACAAGGGGGGGCAAGAGAGGACGTGTTTACTACTGCACTCAGGTATTCATTTCAAAAGCCGATCCTTTTATCAGTTCTACTATCTACAGCTTTTGGTTTAGGATGAAGTTTCGATAATTGTTTGTCTGCTCCAACTTTTATTATGCGAAAGTTGGCAATCCTTTCCTCCATTTTAGAGGGCAGGACATTATTGGTTAGAATTTAAGTCCCTGAATATTCATCTAGTACTCTCGTTAATTTGGTTTTACGTTATATTACTTTGTCCTCCACAGGCTGCTATAAGGCCACCCACGTTTGTTTTCTTTGTAAATGATGCAAAGCTTTTCCCTGAGACATATCGGCGGTATATGGAAAAGCAACTACGGTCAGATGCAGGTTTTCCCGGCACACCAATTCGGCTTCTTTGGCGAAGTAGAAGAAAAATGGAAAAAGGCGAAGGTAATAATCAGATGGGGTAAAATAATCATGAACACCAGGTCAAACTTGCACAGTGGACACATCTGAATAACTAAAAGTTATTTTTTCCTATTGGTTACAGGTAAAGCTATGAAAAAGGCACAGATGAATCTAGAGCAACGAAATAGAGAAGTTTCCTTGGCTGTGTGATAGAGAAATTTTAGTTCCCCCTTGCAAGAGTGACCTTGGAGTTGGATGTAGCTTTCTTTCAGAAAGAGCCGTGTTCTGTTTGGGTAATTATTTAATGAAAGGATGTGATCAAACATACAAAGCAATAAAATAGCTGAATAGTCGCTGTGTAGATTGTGAAAACCTGGAAGGAACAAACAATTCAATCGTGGTTGTTGAGGAACAGGCAGTTCAAGTCGCTAATTTCCAGCTACCTGAAAAGATAAGCCATTAATTTTTCTCTAAAACTTATATGATACAATTTTATCTTGATTTTAAAGTTCTGTTTCTATTAATCAGTTCATGATTGAAGTAAGATTTCTTTATTACCGGTAAGATTTGTTTGCTCATTAATGAACTGCAATGATGGATATATGGATGGATGCAAATTACTTTCTCATTTCATGGCAGTTTTATCCAAAGCAAAGACACCTTAACTAGCAAATAATGATCAACAACTTCATCAATAGAAATGGAAATATGTGCTTGATGGGGGGCTTTGAGCAGGCGAATGCAACGAAATTGTACAGGTATGGGCTGTCACACTAATTCATGGCTTATATTTGCAGTACGTGTTTAAGTTGCAACTTGCAAGTAACTGAATATAGTGTTCAGTAAAAATAATGTGGTCCTCTTTCACCTTCCACCCATTCAATGTACCATTATATTGATGGGAGAAATTAATTGGTTATTTTAGGTCCCAATTTCTTTGTTAGTCATTAATAGAGAAATTGACTAAAGGAGTTAGAAAATAATCAATAATACATCAAAGTGACATGTTATTTGTCTTTGTCAATACTAAAATATAGTACATTTATAGCATTTATGTATTTATACCTTTTAAGTGAGCATGCATACGTAAATGAGAATATGATTTCCGCTTTCAAGCAGGCCGCCCCGACCCCGCCCCATTGGGGATTTTTGCCGCCATCCCCGCCCTCATTATAAATATATATTTTTTAATTTTTAATTTTAATTTTAATTTTTAATTTTTTAATTAATTTTTGTTATTATTAATATAAAAAGTGAACAAAAAGTGACTAAATAGGATATTAGCTTGAGTTAAAAAAAAAGTATTTATAAAATTAATATATTAATATTATTACATAAAAAATAGAAAAAGTAAAAAAATATTAAACGGGGTGGGGAATCCTCCCCCGTCCCCGGTCAAACCGGGGATTCCCCGACCTGATTGGATCGGGTACCCGCAGGGATCGAGTCCTACACCATTGTTTGTAATATCAATTAATTTCATATGAATGACTTAATTAAAATTATTATTATGTTTTAAATTTTATGTAGTAAATTAATAGTATAATTTTCTTTTTAGTTCAACCCTTGTAAGGTGGAGCTAACATTTGAGAGGATAATAGGTATTTTTTATCTATTGAGCTTTGTTAGACACCCAAACTCTAACCCAATGGTTTAAGTTTTTGGATTTATCGGTAATTTATTCAGGTTTAATATGATATCAGAGATGTGTTGTCATTTCCATCCATTTGTATTCATTTCCACTTGTTTGGTCCTATGCAAGTTTCCAAATTCACAAGGGAGGGGAGTGTTAGATATTCAAAATAAATGATTAAATTTATCATAATTCATTAGTTAAGTTTTTGAGTTCATTAGTGGTATATTCATGTTTAAAAATATGTGATTAGATTAGATTGACTACTTAAAAAGTATTTTTTTTCTTAATTAACGTAGAATAACATTAATGCAATTGGTAAGACTAAAGTCTGAAATATATTTTAGAGAGTGGGGTGAATGGATGAGTCTTTTGGGGGAAAACATTGACAAAAGGAAGTCTGAACAGTTGATCAAGATTCCTATCTACGATCAAAACATTGTGGGTTGATGTCTGAATCAGTATTATATAAAAAAAAAAGTATTTAATGGGAAAAAGCATTTTTTTCACGTGGCAATGCAAATTTTCTGTTGCAGCATTAAATGTGAATAAATATACTTTGTAACTGTGCTACATAAATTAATGAAACTCGTAAATGCATCGTTATCATATTCCCATATGATTTTGTCGGTGGGTTAAAGATGCGGTGGCTATTGGCGAAGCTCTTTATCAGAAGCCGTTGTGGCGCTTTCTCCTTCACGTTGCCAATTATTTTGTTGCCCTTCCTACGCTGGATTTTTAAAGATATATTTTTTATTTTCATTTACATACTTATAAATAATTAATCATTAATTATTACAGATGAATAATTAATTAGAAAATAATAAATAATATATATATTTTTTATTTTTAAGAAAAGTGGTGAAGTTATGGTCTAAAGAAATTGCATTATGGGTGAAGGGAGGCTCTATTTTTCAGTTCAATCATGAGAAGTTAACAGATAACTTGTCCATTCAACTATTATAGGGATGAGATCAGGTCGGGATGGATAGAGATGAATTTTCAAATTATGTTAATTGAGGTTGGGTCAGGGATCCCACAGGGAAAAATCTCTATCCATGTGAGATTCAAACTTACAACCTCATGGAAAAATATATTAATTATTGTTGAGCTATACTCACTTTTGGCAAAATAACAATTTAATTAATTAGTAACAATTAAATAAAATAATATATTATTTATTTAAACATAGTTAATTATACTATTTTGTAATTGAAATAATTAATTTTAAAAAATATTTAATGTTTATATTAATAATTTAATTAAAAAATAAATATATATATATTTTTTACAACAGGTAGAAATTCGACTAGTTCGGAATTAAAAGTAATTTTTAGGAAGGCAGAAGGAGAATTGAATTCCATGTCCTCTTTTCTAACCGGATTCAGTAGGAGAATGATTTTTGACACCTAGCGAAAAGGTACTGTTAGCCCGTGGACATTACATTAAAAAGTAAAAAAAAAAGGTTTCGTTATCTTTTTCTTTTAATATTTGAAAAATTGCAAACAAATATTTAATGAAAAAAAAAACTATACAATATATTGATATTGGTGTGTAGACATCAGAGTTAGTATATTAGCCTCTTCAAAAATTCTCATGCTACACTTGTTATCCAGGTATCCATATAAAAACTCACATATGTTCAATAGGTCGATTATGTATAATAACCCAATATGGTATCTTTCATTTCAATCACGAGAGATTTCTAACGTACTCTTCTTGTCTTTCCACTACTTGTACTAATTTGGACTACTTCAACTTAAAAAATATTAGACTTCATAATACTATAAGTTCAATCTCTCACTTTCTTCATCTCTAACTTTCACGCCACTCGTGCCAAAATTAGTACAGTACATTGGTAGTTGGCATTTACCTTTTTTCTCTAGAAATCGGTGATTCAAACTCACATGCTCCAATTTATTGTACTGAAAAAAAAATTTATGTCACTCATAAATCATAGCTAAACAACCTAAGCATCGACTAATTTTGCTGCAAAAACATATTATGTTGGAATCAATCCACCAATAGATGTATCTTACTATAAGAGCATTTCCTTGCATTGCATTAGGTATTTAATATTGTGTAAAGAAGTTGATAACTTCTCAAAAGATTCGGATTGTGAAAAGTGAGAGAGACATAAAAATTGAGAAGGCGTAATCCACGTGAAATATAATTTTGTTTTTCATTATTAGCTTCATATACTCTCTCCCAAAGTGTCATGTCTTTGCAACTTCATCTAATACAATCCAAATTTGATAATAATTGAGAATAGCATAGGTGTTATTCTTTGATTTTGTCCTAACTTATATCTTAGATTTTAATTGTAATTTTAAAATTCAAGATATAAGTGGGATTTTGTCGCAACATTTTTTTTCCCCAACTAAAAAGGGGATGGATTAAAACTTTTAAATATTGTATAATAAAAATAATTATTAAAARGAAAGATAATGATAATAAATATATCAATGCCGTACTTAGAATAGTAAAAGCTATCATTGCACGGTAGGGGCATATTTGTAATTTTTTAACGAGATATGAAATTTGAATATACTAGTACTAAAGATACTAATACGCACTAGATAATTGATAATCCATTATTGTACTTAAAACTAATTAAAATTTACATAAATGAAACCTAACGCATTAATGTTACATATTTAATAACTTCTATTATTACACTAAATCGTGGTTCTTCTTCCTTTAATAATCATATAGCCTAGAAATGGGGAGGTGTAGCAGTAATGTGTGTGCATATATATACATGTATATACATTTGGCCTAAATTAGGCCACATCATTTCTCTTAATTGATAATTCACGTCTTTCATATGACATTATTCAGGCCACACTTTTCCCCTTTTTAAATGAAACTTTATTAAATTGAAAGCTCCCAACCAGACTCCATTCAATAGCTCACTGGAATTGTGCATTCATTATTACATAAATATAGTATTTACTTTTACAACCACATTTCAAAACCGATGGTTTTTTTTTTTTTTTTTTTTTAGAAACCAATTTTACAACACAAATTAATAAGTAACAAATTAACGTAACTAACTAATTATAATACTCATGTGGGCATATTGTACACAAGTGGGAACTAAGATTAAGCCTTTAAATAGTTGAAACACAGTTGAAGGAAATTTAATCATATTTCGCATTTATCGGTCGGTTTGGGAAGTTATGGAGAATTTGGAGAGGGATTTAGAGGAGATGAGAGATTACTTCAAGAGTGGGAAAACAAAAGAAAAAACATGGAGAATTTCGCAGCTCAAAGGCTTACGCCAATTCCTAAACCACAAAGAAGAAGAGATTTATAGTGTTCTAAACCAAGACTTGGGAAAACACCATGTCGAAGCTTTTAGGGACGAGGTATTTTTTTTTTTTAATTATTAGTTTTCTTCTAAAAAATCTCATCTTTTTTTTCCTTTTTCTTCTATTTAAAAAACCCCACTTGAGTTTTTGCCATGTTCACGCAGATTGGAACGTTGGCCAAGTCTCTGAACTTTGCTTTGGAACATTTGGATAATTGGATGTTACCCAAAAAGGTAATTAAGAATAAGAAAGACAAATAAAAAAGAAAAAAGCTAGCCAAAATATAGAAGAAATTTTCTATATTTAATTTTTTTCTTGTGCAGGCAAAACTGCCGGCAATAGCTTTGCTAAGTTCGGCAGAAGTGGTTCCACAGCCTCTGGGCGTTGTTCTTATAATCTCATCTTGGAACTTTCCGTTTGGTGAGTGAGGAATTTGATTAATTTTGAAGTTAATTAATTAATTAGATGATTAATGATTTATTTTTGGGATAAGGGTTGTCGTTGGAGCCGTTGATAGGAGCAGTGGCAGCCGGAAATTGCGTGGTTGTGAAGACGTCGGAGTGTGCTCCGGCGAGTTCGGCGTTTCTGGCGAAAGGCATCGGGAGTTATGTGGACGGGAGAGGCGTGAGGGTTGTGGAAGGAGGGGCGGCGGTGGGCGAGCGGCTGCTGCAGCAGCCGTGGGACAAGATTTTCTTTACAGGTACAGGTTGGAAGTAAGGCAATTAATGGAGGGGGCCCGTTGATTAGAATTAGATTAGTTTTTTTGGTTGTTTTGTTGGTAGTTTTGTGATAATTAATTAATAATTAAATTAAACCTCATCAGTTATCTCTCATTGATTTGATTTGATTTGATTTGGGGATGTGAAAAACTGAGACTTGATTGGTTGCAGGAAGTGCACGAATAGGACGGATTGTTATGACGGCCGCCGTGAAACACCTGACGCCGGTGACTTTGGAGCTCGGTGGAAAATGCCCCGCCATTGTTGACTCCCTTTCATCTTCTTGGGATATTCAGGTTTTCCTTTTTCCTTCTCTATACAGATATATAATTTCTGGAAAATACTTTTCAATTATTTATCTCTACATTCACTACCATTTGACTGTTTACTTTCCGTCTTGAATGAAACATTTTATTTTCGGGGAATAGCTGCCAAAATAATAATAATAATAATAATAAATAAATAAATAAAATAATAGCTCTATAATAAAAAACCATTACGATAGATTACACACATGACACATGCAAGTAGTGGGTCGACTAGAGAAAGTAGCTTGATGTACTCTTGACTTATCTTGATTAAGATAAAAAATTGAGCTTAGAATTATCTCTAGGTTTACCACTGTTAAAAAATCACTAACTTATTATTAAAAAATAAAAAATTTTATTTTCATATTTTTCTCTTTTAATTATCAAATATTAATATTCGTCTGTCTTTTACCTAACGATTTAGATCTCAATATTTTTCATAATTTATTTCATTTATATATAATTCATTCATTTTTTATTTCATATATAATTCATTCTAGATCTTCTTACGATGTAATAATAATGATGTATACTTATTTATTAAGAACAATCTAATATTTTAGTTTTCTCACACACCCCTAAAATAAAAGTAAGTAGAACTTTCTTTTTCTAAATCACAAAAAATATCCTTTAATTTTATCATATATTTAAAATATATTTTTATCATTTCAAAAACTTCAATATATACTATTCTTTTAACTTTTCAATTAAGCGGTAGAATTTAAAACTGCCTGCATAATTTAATATAATAAATAAGTAGGTTCATATAATTTAAGTCTTATTTATTTACTAATTTTCATCTAATTCAATTGGTTAAGGTAAAATATTCAAGATCCGAGTTTATTTTGATTTTATATATTTTTTACGTTAATTTTGAATTTCTATTTAAATATGCTGAAGAGTGAAGACTATGTAGCTCCTGCACAGTTAATTTTCCCGCTACGCTCGTTCTTTATTTCGCGATGGTAGAAATAGAAATGGCCATATATCGCCCACCATAAGCTTTTTTTAAAATTGTCTTCGATTTTCACCTCCAAGGCTGCAGCCAAACGACTCGTGATCGGAAAATTTGGAGCCTGTGCGGGTCAAGCTTGTGTAGCAATCGACTACATCCTTGTTGAGCATAAATTTATATCCACATTGGTAAGATTTCTGGATCAATCGCTCGTTTTCCCCTTTCCAGAATCCGTTCCTTTTTTTCTTTTTTTCCATCCTCTTCTTCTGCGTCTCCAACATTTGGAAGAATCAGGTGTCCAATATGACATTCTGTGCCTTTCTCTCTTTTTTTTTTATTCATTGCTATAGGTAGAAATGATAAAGAAATTGATCAAGGAAATGTTCGGCAAAAGTCCGAATCAAGCAAAAAGCATGGCGAGGATTGTAAACAAACAAAATTTCTTGAGATTGAAGAATCTGCTGGATGAACCTGGTGTCCGAGCTTCGATCATATATGGGGGATCGATGGACGAAGACAAATTGTAAGTGTTTAAACGGAAATGTGTTGATAAATCCATGCCTTTCTTTCCGATACGCTTGATGTGATAAATTTATCTATAATTTTAGAGAATTCAAAGGAAAAAAAAAAAAAAGAAGTAAAAGCACTCACAGAGGGCTCCACAATATATGTATACTATGTTACGAACCATGGGGCCCTGAGTGCTTGAAAGAAATAATTATGGAAACAGATAACACATGTGACCTTAGCTAATTAATAGTAGTTCCTTATGTTAACAAAATTTTCAGGCCTGTGTAATAACTGATAAGTAGTTTTATAATTAACTTAAGGAGTCTATAATCTATGATATATGTAGTGAATAATGTTACAAAAGAATTTTTGCTGTACTTAATGTCAATCTTTATGCAGGTTTGTTGAGCCGGCTATTTTGTTGAATCCACCAAATGATGCAGAAATTATGAGAGATGAAATCTTTGGACCATTCCTTCCCATAATCGGAGTTAGTTTATTTTTCCCCCATTTATAGCTGTGTACTACTTGTCATTGCCTTTCATTTAGAAAGGGTGGGAAGTGATGGATCGTGTCACTTTCTTTCTTGGTAGCTGGACAAGATTGAAGACAGTATAGATTTCGTCAATTTAAGGCCTAAGCCTCTCGCCATTTATGCCTTCACAAAAGATAAAGCTTTCCAGAGAAGACTCGTTTCAGAAACTTCGTCCGGCAGCTTGACCTTTAATGATGCAGTTGTTCAGGTACTTCATCGCTTCCGCTTCCTAAGTTTTTCAATTCACATCTCCATTGTAGTAAAGCATTTAGTCGAGACTTCTCCTAAAATCTTTTTAATAATAAGTCTGGGCTTATATAGTTTAAATCTGAGTTTATATAGTCTATCTTTAGATTATATAGAGTAACCTTTGAATTTATATAGCATGTATTTGGTTGGTGGTTTACGATGTGCAGAAGTATATGTATTGTTAAGAAGTTTTAGAAGCTATGTAACACGTAGGATTAGCAAATCATAGTTTGAAATAAATAAACCTATATACCAAATTTAAGCTCTGGCTTCATAACTTCATCCAATATAAACTTAGTTCACCCACGAGCCGTACGTAGTCTCTTCCAAGAAAACGTAGATGTGCTGATACAAGTGGGTCAAAACCAACCATTAGAGCAGCCGTTTATTTTTTCTTTCTTATTACCGTTCTGGTATCGGTGCCTAATTTCCAGCCACAGCAAGCAGCTTTAACTAGCTACTGCTGCTGCTTCAAAACCCTCACTGCCATTTTTGTTGTCAATTCAGTATGCAGCCGATACACTCCCATTTGGAGGGGTTGGTGAAAGTGGGATTGGCAGGTATCATGGCAAATTTTCATTCGACACCTTTAGTCATGACAAGGCAATATTGAAGAGGAGCTTTTTGCTCGACTTCTGGTTCAGATATCCACCATGGAACAATCACAAGCTTCAGCTGCTTAGACAAGCTTACAATCTTAATTATTTTCAGTTTGTCCTCACTGTTTTGGGTTTGAAAAAGTCTTAAAAGAAGACACCTCCTTCTCTTGAGAGATCCTCATTCTACCGTATAAATAAACAAAATGTATTTTTGTTGTGTAAAATGTATTAAATTTCAACGGGGACCTTCTGATCTTAATTCTTGTCTAGCAGCATTTATCCCTTAAATGTTACATGGGGCACCTTATGAGCCAGTGTGATCCCAACCGTAAAAAGTTAAACCTCTTTATTATTATTTATTTGATGAGAAACAAGAACATCCTATTAGATGAACAAAGGAATTAGTGAATTTTATTTAAGAATCAACAAATTTTCGGAAGATAGTATCAAAAAACCAAATACGAACTTTTGGTCCAATCTTGATTAGGTATATTAGATCTTACTACAAAAGAAAAATATCCTCTTTTGGAAGTTACAGTAAGCAGAGATAATCGGTTATTCCATGGACAAATTTAGTAGATTATTTCTCTTCAATCTAGGTTCGAAATCTCTCCTTGCATATTAAAAAGAAAAAGTTACAACAAGCCTTATACTCTTTAGTTAGTCTTTCAAATAGAAAAAAAGGAAAAAAAAAAAAATCAAAAGCAATGGAAGCCTATAATTTAGATTACCACCATGGACCATGGTATATGTTCCTGTCGTATTAATGAACTTATTTCACAGATCAAACCTAAAAGGCACCGACATCAGGCACCGACATCAGGCACGATATTGCTTAAGAAAGGACAAAGCCAAATTTATCACATGGGACCAAAATTTTTCCCAACTATATATATTCTATTATATGTTTAGATATTGCAACAATGTGTGTGTGTTTTTTCGTTACCTGTTAGTGACTGGATAGGTTGCTTCAAGATTGGGCAACGGTTATAGGAGGGAACTCTTGGGCGTTGAGAGTGAAGAAATCATCATAAAGAAATTAAGGAGATTAAAGTTAAAAATTTGTGGGGTATGAACTGTTCTAATTAGATCGGTTAATTTTATTCCAAATATATTTGATATTTGAAATGCATAATCTGAATGGTCGAGGGAATTGAGTTCTAAATTGTGCATCTTGAAACAATTTATTATTCACCATAGAACCTTTTATTTTTCTCTGCCAAGTTCTTCTACACATGAACAATTGCATTCACATTACCTACATATTGATTGATGTCACTGTAAAATAGATAACTAACAAACGTACTTTTACCAATCTTTAATTGTCTTAGATGATTAGAGAATTAGATTTACAATAACAAGAAAATATCCGGAACTATCAGATCGCTTTAAGTTGATAGGTCAGGACCTTTAACACTTGAATAATTAATACATAGCGGAGAGAAGTAATTTTGCAAAAATTTTAATTTCAAATTTTTCTGTCGTGATTACGGGTTAAATTACTATGAGACCCAAAGTAATGGATAAAGTTTAGAATAAATTCAACTTTTATCAATATTTAATTAACTATAACAAAGAAACAGCAGTCTTTTCTTTAGTGTTTTTTCTTTATTTAGCGCAGTTTGAACTCGTTTCTAGCTCACAAGCAAAACTAACCGTAAGTTTAGTATTAAGAACGACAGTTAGAAAGTTTACAAGCTCATCATCATAACTTAAACACTAAAATAGAAATACATAATTTCATAAAGTTTACAATCTCGTCATTATAACTTAAACATCAAAATACATAAATTTTAATGAAATAGTGATCAACACAAATCCCAAACCAGAAAAAAAAAAATTTAACCAAGGATTATGTCAAATAAAATACAATATTTCATAGAATTCAAATCTCTAGCAGCCATTGGATGCCAAAAATAATACAACTCCTTCCCAAAGTTTTGATCGCAAGGGATCTAGTGACAATCACACCATTAAATAATCGACGAACTCCAACTCCACCTTATGTATAGGAAGTCGGTAATATTATTCATACAATTTAATATAATTTAAATGCCATCACTCAGTGGAATTTTGGAGGTGGGGCTGAGTTGTAGTGGTATGGGAGGTGTATGGATTTGTATGGAGGCGGAGGTGATGTGTAGTAATAAGGAGGAGGTGGTGGTGATTTATAGTCTACGAACTTATAGTAGTACGGTGGAGGCGGAGGTGGGGGTGACTTATAAGTGTAGGGAG
>NW_019104540.1:214012-239854 GCF_001995035.1 Momordica charantia | reverse complement strand
GGTGCTTATATTTTGGCGGCGGTGGTGACTTGTGGTGGCGGTGATATTTTGGCGGCGGTGGTGGCATATGATGCTTATACTTGGGCGGAAAATCTTTGTGATGCTGATGCTTTGGTAGATCACCACCAAGTTCAGGCTTTTCGAAAGGTAACAGACCATCATCGACCTGATCAGCAGCAACAATGGTGGCGGCAATGAGGCACATCACCACCGCAGAGAGCAGCTGAGGCCAATGCCTCAAGAGTTTCGTAGTCCCCATCTTCCGGCAATGCTAATTCAAACAGATTATGGATGTGAGTTGCATTATATGGTATGGTCTGAACCCTTTATATACTACTACTCATCAATGCTTTCTTGGTTGACATAGATTACCATTGTTTATTCCACGTAGAGAAGAGTAGCACATCTTAATATCTTCTTATTTTTAATTCTTAAAATTATCTTCACAGCTATTGATTTAATATAAATTAAGTGTGCAACTTACTTAGCTTATTAGACTATATACAATGTTATTCTCTCTATACTTTGAAGATTTCATGCTCTGAAAGCAACATTTTGATGAGATTGAGATCCAGAATTGTAAATAGAATTGATAAATATGTCTGGATTTCAAATGTGAAAACTTTGAGAGACCAAAATTATTAGATGTGCATTGATCTAGCACAACCCATTATCAATTAACAGTTTTTAATTCAATCTGGCTTGATTGGAGATCTGACTTTCTGCAAATTTAATTGAATATTGAGTTTGAAAGTTCATGGTTAACGACTACTAAGCTGGTGGAGAAATGCATTTTGTGTCTTAATTTAAAAGAAGTAATGCACGTTCGAAGCATGTATTTGTTCATCAACAGAATGAGGGCTATGAAAGAGACAAAGCATCTTCTGTGCACACAACAAAAGAATAACAAAAAACAAAAAAAATCTGCTCCAGTTTTGCCATGTCGGTGATATAAATTATATTTCCAAATTAAAATGGTTTCTCTTGACTTTAGGTTTATGTTTTTCTTATTTTAGATTGTATTTGTTGCAAATATTTCTTTAATTGTTGACTTGATGCGGTTTATTACTTTTTTGTCTTGTAACAACCTAGTCCTTAACTTTCTGTGGTTCATTTACTTTTCCATATTTCATGTATTTATGGTCTTCCAATCAAAATATTAGTCGAGGCTTAATTATTATTATGATCACTTATCTTATTTAGCTAATGTAGGATTCTGATCTCATTTCCAACGGGAATTACATGTATGTCTTTATCTCTTAATATTGTTTCTATAATAATTCATTTGGATGAACTAACGTGATGAAAATGCTAAGAGATTACATATAGGTGCATCTATTGATTCTTTGATTAAAAGATAGAAGAGTGTTTACGTATAGAAATACGAATGAGAAGTTTGATATGCAAATTATTTAGTATGTGAAAATAATTTTCTCAAAATGAGATTTATAAGTTTATTTATTTTTCATTTGAAATTCAATTATACTTTATCGTTCAAATCTTTACCACATATTGTTGTACTAAAAAAATCAAATTATATTTTTCATAAGTTGATTAATTATATAAAACTAAATTAAATTATATTGATAGTATTTTATTAAATAGCTTAAGTCATGTTTAATTTAAACTATACGTTAATTTTTATGTTGGTCTTTTAAAATGAATTTGAGACGTTGATGCTCAGTAGTAACATGGGTTTTTCATATCGTGTACATCTATAGTTGACCCAGAAATTAGGAAATTGAACTATCTTGCTGGTTATTGGGCTTCCTTCACGTTGAATTTAAAATTAATTATTTAAATTAAGTAATTAATTTTTATGCTTTTTTTTCTCTTTTTCTTTTTTGGAATTTAAATTGTTGATGCTGAATAGTAACGTGGGATTTCTATTGCATCTGGAAAAAATAGTTGACCTAGAAAATAAATTAGGAAATGAATTGTCTTGATGAGTTACTCTTTTTTTTTTCTTTCAATAATTGCACATTATAGGATGAAATTGAACCATCGATTTTTGGATGATAATAAATTATTCTCTTATTTTGAATTATTTTCTCAATTATATAAAACAGAAAAAAAGTAGTCGAAGAATATTTTTTTTATTTTTTATTTTATTTCAGCTAATGCATCTTTCTAAAGTTTGAATTTCCAACCATGTATCGTTGTATTTGAAAAAAATAAAGAAAAGAAAACAGAGCAAAATGGGAGTCAAACCATTAAAATATATCCCATTTATTAGCAATTATTATTAAGAAACAATATATAAAATTACAAAATCTCCCACTTACTACAGTAATAATGACATATAAAAAATTAATTTATAATTAGCAAATAAAAACATAAAAACAGAAAATTAACGGTGAAAATTTCCCTTCAGCTAATAAAGAGATTCGATCCATATCAATTCATTTATTGATAACTTTTTTTGTTCTCTCTTTCATTTCTAAGGTGAATCTTCTTTTTTGTTTCGATGCAAACATATGTAAGGGAGAGAATTTAAATGTCAAACCTTTTAGTCGAAAATATATATTTTAAATAGTTGTGCTATGTTCAGACATTGTCTTACATTCTGTACTTACAATATCATTGATTCAAATAAAATTGAATAAAAGAAAATCCGGTAAATTATGAAGTCATCTATGTCAATATGTCAATAAATTTAGAGGTGTTCTTCTTCTTCTTTTTTTCCTTCTTTTTGGTTAAATTTTCCTTTTCTTTTTGGTTAAAAAAGCTGAGATTATTTTTTCTTGTGTACAAGTGAGGTGAGGGTTCAAAACACGCAACTTTTAAATCAAAGATATATGTTTAACTAATTGAGTCAGGTTTATGTTGATAAGTCAAGGGATATTCTACATTTCCACATTTTCTTCACTTTTTAGTTGTAGATAGATGTTTTTCCCAATTGAACTATGCTTAAATTTATGATATTCTAATTCTTCTTAAGTCTTGATATCGACTAAAAGATTCTTGTATCAATAGTTAGATCTCATTATTACATTATAATAGAACTTTCAAATATTATAACCCATTCACATTTTATCAATCAATAATCTTTCATCAAATTGGAAAGGTAATATTATTATATTAGTTTCGTAATTTTAATTTTCTAACCATAAAAGTCAACTAATTACTAAGAAGAGTACCGACAATTCACTTTTTTTTTTTTTTGATAAGACAGTTCACATTTTAGGTGCTTGTTTTCTGCACAGAAAATTATGATCAGAAAGAAACGTGATTGCGCATTTTAGAAGACCAACATCCATCCATTACATATTTTTATGAATACTGAAGACGGAGGATTTGGATTGGAAGAAGTTTTAGAAGCCATTCACAATCAAATATGAGACTGAACTAGCTTCAAACAGTTTTGTTCATTACTTGGTTTGTTGTTTCTAAGTTTATGTACTGTTCCCATCTATTATATATTTTTTCATATTTTCTACAAAATTAGAAAATGACGATGCACAAGATTCATCAATCACCCTTATAGGAGATAATAGCAAAAATTAGCTTTCTAGAAACAACGCACCCTCCACATTTTTACAATGGTGTAATATTATTGTTTTTTGTTTCACCCAAAATGTCTTATACCAATTGATCGTTGTCTTTCACTTATATATATATTTTAATAGAGAATTTTGATCGCATGCCAACGAGTTCTATCTCATTTTAACCAAATGAATAGGTTGATAATTTTTCGCCAACTTGAAATTGGCTCAACGATAAATGATATCTATTCATTTTTCTAAGATTGGAAATTAAAAAAGACAATTTCAATGTACTAAAAGATGATTTTCTATATATCATTACCTGCTACCTGAACTTGCGGAGGGGAAGAAAAGGGAAAAAGATTCGCTCAGTAGCTTCTACCATGAAGCACGATGAGCCAAATGCATTGGATTTGAGCTTTGACCATTTTCCCCAGTTATGCTCTCCAACTAATAATATAAAGATGTGTAATAGGCAGAGGCAAAACCAAGTCGTCGTGGTTCCCCAAGTTGAAAAAATAAAATCCAAATCGATCTCAAAATCAATCAAATTCTACTCTCTGCTCTATAATTATGTGTGTATAAGTCCAGCACTTCTCTTATTCTTTAACCTCATACGAAGATCGTACAAAGTAGAAAATGAGCAAGGAAACGAAGTCAATATCTTCAGAAAGGAAGACTCCAAACCTTTTAAAGGTTTCCCTTTCTCATGATATTAATAGCTTCTTTAACGCTTTGAAGTGCCACCGAAAACTTCAGTGTAGCAAATGGGGCAAGCCTGGAACAGAGAATTACGTAATGTATTAGCTAAAGTCATTTATGGCCCGTTACTAAAATTATCCTCAAAATGTGCCGGGATAAAAAATATCAGAACGTCACCTTGTTGATACTGAGCCACTTAGTCCCGCAACAGGTATGGTACCTGTGTTTGCACGGTAGAGTGATCCTCTGATCTCCACGTTTGTATTCCATCTGGCATATCACACACCTATATACAAATGAAGACTGATTTATGTAGTCAGATGCATTCTTGTCAAAAAATATCAATTGACCCAGTAAATCATATACGACTACCACTTTCAGCCAGCTTTTTATTTTTAGTTAGCTAGCAACATAATTGTGATATCAAGATAGAATTAGGAATATTATTAGAGCATTAGTGGTATACTAATAATTAGTTACAGAAATTGTGCTGGAGATTTGTTATAAATAGAGTGCGTAGGAAATGATGGAGGTAAGCAATTGTTTTGTTTGGTTTGGATTTGAGTGGAAATACTCAAAGAGGAGAGATTTCAAGTAGCTTGAATACAGAGTTATTGTAGTTCAATAGTATTATAGTTCTTTTGGGTTCTATCAAATTGCTCGCTAACATATATCCAAAAACATGGAGAAACACTATTCAAAACAGTACAAAATAGTTTAACTTTGCAGCATGCACAAAGATAGAAAACAGTGAAGTTAAACATTTCAAATTTCAAAAGTGAATTGCAGGAATTGCAGGGTTTATATTCAATTATCTTCATAGCTGGAAAAAATCCTAAAAAACAAAGCAGAAACAATAAAAGTTTGAAAAAATCATATGGTATAAGACAATCAATCAATCAAGTGTTACCTTTCATTTCGTGATTTCTTCATCAAGAAAAACCCACATTTATACTTTGATACTGGAAGCAACGCAATCAGTTCTTGTGGAAGGCCTCGATTATGAGTTCCAACTGTCTCGCCTAAATCTAGTAATTCCTGAAATTTAGTTGCTTTAAACCATTATAATATTAAAGAGAGTAAGCGACATAATTTAGGAGGCATACACAGGAGTTTACACATTACAGTTAGCCAGACAAACTTTTACGTTTATTAGTTATAGGCCTTGAAGTACCAACTGGATTTACAGCTGCCACATGAGTTCCTTATCCTCATAACTAATAAATGTCAGGTACTTAAAAGCACTATCAGCAGGCAGATCCATCCAAATAAGCAAGTTTATGTTTTTAAAAGATCCTCCGAAGAAGCAAGGCTCAAGGTTAGAAACTAGCTGGAAGTGTACCAGCAACCACAATGCAGAACAAACAACTAGATTAATCTGAACCAGCATTTCTTGCGTTTCTACGTTGGTAAGGAAAGCATCAAAAACCAAGCCTACTGCCAATTTCAGCTTAGTAGCTGCAATGGCAACTAGTTTTGCCATTGGCTTTTACAGCAGCAAGGACTTCATACTTGTTGAATTAATTAGCGCAACTCTGATACCACTTGTTGAATGAATTAGCACAAAAGGAAATAAACAATCACTTGAAGAAAGAAATTTTTATTTAGAAAGTATGAATATGGACACTCTTTGATGGAAGACTCTCTCACTTTCTAACTTTTCTCTCTTTCTTCACTCACTTCACTTGGTTCACTCTCATCACTCTATTCACTTGATTCACATGGACATCTCTCCTATTTATAGGAGAAAGATCCTTGGAGCCCAAGCAAAAAGAACTTTCTAGACTCCTCTCAAATTTTACATATTCTAGATTTTTCCTTATCCATTCTAATCCAAAAGATTTCTCTAGAATCCTTTGGAACCTAAGAGAAAGTCTAAGATATTTCTAGATCCTTTTCTTTAGATATTTATTTACAATCTTCAAGAACAATCTAGAAAGACTAACTATTACCTATAAGAGAAATGTGTAGAAACTTCCAAGAAGCTTCTAGATAGTTAGTGTTGTATTTCAACAATAGTAACCGTAATAACAATTCAATTACAAAATTCAACACTTAGGCATTGAGTAAGAAAACTTAACTTCGATAAGAACATGTAAATTTACAGGAGAGGAAAATTTTGTGCGGCAATTTGCAAAATTAAGAGGGAAAGAAAATTATTATCAGCTCTAACCTCATAAGTCATGTTATCTGGATCAACAATATCTTGCCAAATAGTCTGCATATTTCAAAGTGGAACTGATTAGGGAGCGCATTCAATAAAATCTTTTCTGAAGAAGTTTGGAAGTAAATTCCAGGTCTATATGGCCTTGAACAAAAACTCTTGGGACAAAGATTATTAGGGAAACCTGAACCACCACCTAGGCTGTCAAGTTGTCAACATTGGTTAGAAAATGAATTCCTATTCTGTATTCTCTCTCTACTTCAGTTTATATGTGCCAGTTTTATAACATACCCAAATAAATACAGGGATGCTAAGCCAAAAAGTGAGGTATCTATTGTCAACAACCTTACAATAAAACTGCAACTGTAGACTTAATGGCACAAAAAATTTAAGAATAAAAAAGCTGCAGACCTGATACTCTTGATAATTTGGATGCCTACGTGGGCCTGAAAAAGCAATGGAGAATAGTTAAAGTTGGGAACTAGAAAAAAATTTTCAGTAACATTTTAATTGGATCAGAAGGAAGCCAAGAGGAAAAATTTTGGTTGTTAGATTTCATATATACCTTTAACACTCTACCTAGCAGCAAGTTAATTCTACTCCGGATAGTACTTGCTAAATATAAAGTGGTTCACCCAGTGGTTGCAAGTTAACATTGAAATATGGTAGAACATGTATATCAATGGATGGTGAATGTATCTCATTTACAAGATACTCGTTGAAGCACCCTACATTCAATTTGTTGCATCGAATAAGTCATCCCAGTAAATAACTAACATGCCTAAAGCCAATTTTTCGGCAACATTTAACTTTCATTTGATATCTGTGTCATAAGAAAACCATAGACCAATATAACCATTATAGTTTTCAAATATGCCAAAAATGCACTATATTAGCAAAAAGAATGCCCTCAATAGCGATCATGAAGATGAAGGTTGCCAATGCCTGAAAATTGATGACACCAACTGCTTTTTCTCAACAAATACCTCAATTCAGGAACAGAGAAAAAATAAGAGACTAAAAATCAAAACAGAGAGTCATTAATTATACTCTTCACAACATGTGGTTTTATAGAACATTAGCACTTAATATCTAAATTCTGTTTCATGGAAAGTTGAAATGACACAGAACTCAATCCTTACATTCCATGGTGTTGGTGTTGCTGGACATATTGGGATTGGCATTTTCTTCCCACGCTCTATTTCCTGAACTCTGTTCATTCGGTAATGTCGAGAAGTCCTGCGGCCTCCTATGTTCATCAACAGTGGACTCATGACCTAGTACCTCAGATGATTGAGCATCAAAGTATGAACTGCTCCAAGAATCAGAATGCCCAAACTTATAGTAACTTGAATTAGTGGATGGATAAACAGTCTCCTGAATGGAAGAACGAAAATATTATACTCCCATGTTGCGAAATTCATTTAATGCATGAGGAAGTATGAAAACTAGACATAAATACTATTCGATCTCGATAATAGATGTCCAATCAAGCATGCATCAGGAAGTTTAAGCATGATAAAGGGCTATATCCCAGGAGTGAAATAGAACATGAAACCATAAGCTTCCAAGCAGTAACTACTTTGAAGATGAAATGTGGTTTGCTTTCCTTTTTCTATACTTGGGTAGGGGGAGATTCAATTTTCAAGGAGTCTTAAGAGGAGGGAAGCAACTTTGAAAGAGATAGGGAGATTATCCAAGATAACAACCAACAGAGCAAAGAAACAGTAGAGATCTCATGGCAACAAGTAACGCCAAATAACTTCCTTTGAGTAGCAGGTACAGAGACAAAACAGCATCTAAATGCCATGAGTTCTATCAACCTAGTCACAGACGAGATCCAAGGAAGGCATCGAAAGGAAAGAGATGTACAGTACCTGAGAATGTGAGGCACCGGAAAAAATGAAATTCACGTGTTCATATGTAAGACCTTCAAAGTATTCCATAAAGCTTCCAGCTGTGCTGTAAGGGTAACTATTATTCATGCAATTAACCTCCATGCTCGTGTTCCAGCTCATTTTAATTAACTCTGTTTCAATGGGTGTAAAAAGTAAGTACAATTGCAAAGGAGAGAGATCAAAAGGAAATTTAGATTCAAACCTAACTGTCCTGAAAATTCTGCAAACCCATTCTTGACAAAACTTCAAGCAGACAATTTATGTCTAACGCCAGTAAAGTTCCTGTCCTAGAGCCACTCCTGCAAATATGAAAATTAGAAATAAAATGAAGACGGCAAGAAATAAAAAGAAATTGAGATGGTAGTTCTTGACCACAAGCGAAAAAAGTAATGCATGGCTAGCCTCTACGATATTCGAGTATCAATACATTTGGTTCAATAGAAATAAACACAGCACGCAGAAATTTGGTGGATTTCTTTGAAAAAAATACAGGAATATCTCCATAGTACAGAAAAATAGTCGTATCTTCCAGAATCATATTGCAGTGTAAAGTCGGCATTTGATACATAGCACCATTCCGTTCAGCAGCTAGAAAGCTCCGGGAGCAAAAGAGAAAATCGAACGTGCTACAACTCCTCGCCGCCAAGCAGAGATCCGCAGAAACAAGAATGCAGATCAATCTACATTCGATTGAACAGATTGAACCTAGGTACTCCAGCTGATTCTCTCACATGAAACTAAAAAATCCTTTTCTATACCTCATTTCATCCATCAATTTAAGCTGGGGCAATAAACGGTAGAAAAATTGACTATTCCATTGTAGTACCTAGTGTTCTGATTCAAACCTCTTTCCTCTCTACTACCACTCGCAAGTCGCAACGCAGAGATCACACAGACGGAGTGAGCAGATGAGTAATCAAACGCAATTAAGAAAAGAGTTGAAAGAAATCATTATTGACTGCATTAAAAGTGTGAGAGATTACCGAAAGAAAGGAAACCGCCATTGAAGAGGATGCGCAGTTGTAGCTTCCTCTTTCGGCTTCTGGTTCTGCGTGTGTGTAATCTGTGAGCGAAATATGAAAAATGGGAAGCGATGAGGAATAAGTTGAGCTTCTTATAACAGAAAACGCTCTCTCTCTCTCTCTCTGACACGCTCTCTTTCATCAAACCTTTAATCGAAGCATGTGCGATGACGTGGCTCTAAACCCAATGTTGGAGTTGGTACTTTGGATCAACTGCAAATGCACATTTTTTTTTTCCTTTTTTTCACATTTCATATTTTTAAATATAATTTCTCATTCCAACTTAGTTCACCAAAAGCGAGCTATTGCCTACCTGAATAGCTTGAAAGATTATAAATTTGTATCCTCGCTTTGTGTTTATAATTAACTCAATCATAATTAGTGTGTATCTCCAAGTAAGAACTTGTGAGTTCGATGTCACACCCCAAATGTAAAAAAAAAAAAAAAATTAATGTTAGTAGCCAAAAGTTATAGTTTGAAAGGTGAGTTTGGAATTTTTTTTTTTTGGGTCAAGCATTTTTATGTAAACATGTTTAAAAGGAAACTAAATTAATATCTAGTAAGACTTCAAGTGATTTTTAGAATTTCAAAATGCTTTTAGTTAGAATTATAAACACTTCTATCACTTTTTAAAATTTCTACAAAAAGGCCACTACCTCTGTTCAATTATTACTCTCAGAATATATAATTTTTTTACCAAAAAAAAAACAACAACAACAGGTTCTATAAATTATCATAAAATTAAGATTTAGATCTGGGTAATAATTCTATGTTTATTTTGAAGAATTAACCTATTTCTTCTCATGTTTCAGTCTGTAATATTCTTTTAAAATCATGGGCAAATCCTAAAATTTGAGAGAAAATAGTCTTTAAGAACCTCACTCATAAATCAAAAATATTTTTGTGAATTTGAGAAATAAATAAATTACAGATAAAAAAAGTAATTTTTTTAATTTAAAAAACTACTATAAAACCAGAAGGTAAATGAATTTCCCAAGGAATTTAGTTGTTTTAACAACCAAAACCACTCCAAATCTGCAATGAAAGTCAGTGTGAACGTATGAACGGAGGATGGTCTGTCAAAGTTTGCAACTTTCGTATAAAAATCAGCAAAGAAATTAAATGGATCCCTCTAAATTCACCTCAAAATTGAAGAAATTTCCAAATAACTTCAGCTCAACTGTGTTTCTGAGTATGGTTCATATTTGAGACTCGAGAGCTCATAATTTGAGAGCTTTTCTTTTACAATAAAGCGAATGAGCTGAGCATCCGAGAAGAGAATTGCTAGAAAGGGGAGTTCATCCATCGCCATGATTTTGTCGTCCAATCACTTTCCAATGGAAGTCTCCCTCTCTCTCTCTCGTTGATAGCTTTAGTGGTCTGCGATCTGCCCACAAAATGAAAAAAGAAATAAAAAAAAGTAACAAAACATGAGTGAGTTAGTAGAATGAGCAAAGCATGGAACTAAAAACATGGCGTGCAAGGAAAGAAACAATTCATCATATTCTGTATTCTAGTCACCTGTCTGCAAAAGTTCCAACAATAAACACCACGTTAACCCATTATAGCCTAGCCAACTCTCTACAGTAGTATAAGGAAAATGTTTCATAGCAATGCTTCTCATTCAATATTCAATAGTTACTCCTTGGTAGGGGTGAATTTCAAGTATGAGTAGTGCAGCAGCTTGTAATAACATGATGGTTTCAATTTTCTGTCCTTCCATTTTTTTGTTTTCTTATTCTCAAGCTTGACGTTATGTTTCCAAACCCAAATCTCAGTCAAGGGCAAAACAATGTCTCAATTCTAAATTGTAATATCATCATATACATTATATAGAGATCGAGCAAATTAGTCAATAAGAACTTGGTGAATATATGCATCGAATATAAGACTTCAAGCATGGGAACTCACAAACGAAGTTGGATATTCAGTTGCTTAAAAAGTCGGAGACTGCAAATTCATGAGAATGATTCTATGAGTTAGCTTCAATCAAGTGATTTGACCAAAAATAAAAAAGAACAAAGCAGAAACCATACTTCTAAGCAATTCCAAGGACACTCCACACAAGGGAGAAACAAAAAGGAAAGACAAGTACCAATGTACCATTAATTTAATGTAGAACAAGACGTGTCCAGCAAAAGAGAGATGGGTTCAAATTCAAAAGACGGTGAACCCAAACAACAAGGGAGGGAAACAATAGTGAAGAAAAAGAATAAGCAGCAACCAAGCAGGCAGCCCTCATATAGCTCATCACGTACGAATACAATCAACATCTTGTATACTATAATCCAAGTTGGGGGATTTAATTGACCATCTCAAAACGTTGACGGAATGAATTGATGCTGTTTTGCAGCATGCACAGTAAAAGGGACATAATGTTCTCGAGACATTTGCTTTATCAAGTAAAGTATAATATTGGATAATCAAGATAGAGATGCAACAAATATTCATTTTCTCCAATCTCAAACGCAAAAAAGTGGAGAACTAAAACTCAGAAGGTCAACTAAATAGCAAATATGGACTAAGTTTTATCTTTAGATTACCTCCAAAATTGAGAATCTGAGATGATCCAACAAATGGAGTAAGGGCTTCGATATTGTCTTTCAGTTCAGACTAAGTAGTTCAACCAGACTGGCATGTTAACGTAAATCCATATAACCACACAAATTTATATCCTTGAGAAAGCTATGGATGCACTTCGAACGAAAACTTTGTTGGAAGCTGAACCACTTGACATTAATCATTGAGCTTTACAGCAGAAAGTTCCAAAGGCCAAAAAGAAGAAAAGGGAGAGCCTAAAATAACATAAAAGTAGTGACATGCTTACAAGGTTTAGCATGCTAACATGCATTTGGCTTAAAGGTTTTGTTCCACAATGATCAGCAAAATCTCGTGCATCACAACAGGTCCAAAACATGAATGACCTTTTTGTGTGCTTTCAATGTCTACCCAAATCAATATGCTCTCTTCCCTGAATTCTATCAATGCCAAGGGTTGGACCCAAGGATGAATCAGACCTTTTGAATTCCAATTCCGTTTCCTTCTGCTTCAGTTGCAGTACTCTCCGCTCATTATCTAGTTTCAACCTCTCATTTTCAAGCCTCGCTCTCTCCAAATCCCTACTCTTCTTACTGCAATATCTTAACCATTTGAAACGTTGTTTCTCAAGTTCGACAGCTTGAGCCTGGAAGCTGACAGATTGCTCCTGAAGATGTAGCATCTGTTTTTTAATCCAATCTCTGCGCTCCCATTGGGACTTCGTAGGATCTGAAAGAAAGACATCAATTTGACCTTCAAATTCATTTTGTGCAACTGAGTTTGACCACAGAGGACCATCATCTCCACTCAGTTTATTTCTACCACGTGACTCAGCCACCCATAATCCATTTTCAACAGGACAGTGATCATCTTCATTATCTGACTCATCATCCTCACCGTCACTTTCATCAGCCTCTTCTGACTCATTATTACCTTTGGAGAAATTCGCAACAGGTAAAATTTTACCTTGGAAATCAAGGTCCTGGCAACCAGGAATTGTTTGTCCATTATGGTAAGCACACATTTCCTTATAAAACAAGTGCTTTGAGCTTAATATTTTTCTGACATCATCCTTGGCTTTATTTGAGAGCTGAGCCATTGAATCCATGAGTGCAGGGTTCTCCACAACCATACAACTGGTTCCCCTCCCAAGTATATCGTTCAATCTCTTGTATCTTTTGTTCAAGTCATTGAACTTATCCTCACACTGCTGTGGAGATACATGACGCCCCTTACTTATCATAATCTTCGACACTGTTTTCCATTTGCCCTTCTTTTGCAATATTCCAGATTTTCTCTTGGAGCCCATCCCAGCCTCACCGTCATCACCCACACAAGCAACCACGGCTATGAGAAGCTTTACAATGTCATCTGTCCACTTCATTCTCTGCCATGGAGAGCCCTTTTTACCCTTAAAAAATTCAGAGCACTCACCGTCCTCTGTGAAACTAGGCTCATCTTCTTCACTCGTATTATTGTTGTTCGTGGCATTACCAGTGGCAATAGCTTTCCCTTTTGCGAAGGTCGTCAATAAATCTTTCTGTCCGAAACTTTTCGTGTCCACAATCCCAATCGATTGGTGATCACCTTCAAAAGTACTCATCCTGTTCAAGTGATGATGGTGTGTCAAAGAGGGATTGACCAATTGGGTCTGTTGATGTCTTCGGATGGGAGACTCCAGATCTAATAGACCCCCACCTGCCGACAGAAATCCACTTCCCATACCTGAACTATCCATTTTCCAGTCTCTAAATCCAAGAAACCCTCAATTTCTGTTGTTGCAGATAAGAGAAAACTGAGATCCGATTCACAAATATGAATAAGAACGCTAATTCATTAAGCTTGATCAAATCGTTCTAAGTGATAGATACAAATTTAGCATCAACGATTGCCGTTGAACCAGCATAAACGAAAAGCCAATTTCCGAACTCCTCCATTGTACTCCACTTTCTTAGCCCCCAAATAAAGTGCATCCCAAGAATCTCGGAAAACCCCATAACAGAGTCCACTAAACTATACCGAATAATAAACTAAACAGCCTTTGCGTTGGAAATGGATATCGGTAAAAAGATCCTTCAACCCAAGTTAACTATTCGGAATCGCTGGAAGAATTTAAAATTGTAGCTTAGACCAAGCTAATGAACAAATAAATCTAGAAAAACATATACTGAAGAAGAAAATTAACTTCTCCACGACCTACCTCTCGACGACCTACAATCAGATTGCTCTAGGAAATTTTCCGCTTTTGTTCTTGAGATTTGAAGGTACAGAGAACGATGAGGACCGATTGACACGACTGTTGTACCGCGCTGCCAGGAAGGTAAAATCCAGGTCACGCGACGTATCCAACGCCGTTTTGACCCTAAGGGAGATTCTTTTTATTTATTATTTATTTTATTATTATTATATTTTTTTAATAAAACATGAGGTATCCAACTCGCGATCTAAACCAGGTCGTGTAACATTTTTACTATTTATTTTTTTAATCAGAGATAAATTCTTTAATTAATTGAGGTGGAATTAAGAATTCGAATTCAAATTTTTTTTTTTGAAGATAAATTCTTTAATTAATTAAGGTAGGATCATGTTTAACATTTTCTCTTATTGGATTATTTATATTTTATATTAATTTGTTTGATTAATCTCTCTAAATTCAATATCATATCAAACTAATTGGGTATATATCCAGTTTACCTTTTTAAGTTATAATCCTAATTAATTTCATTTTCTTTTCTAATTCTCATAATTTTGCTAGGCTGTATTTACTATCGATGAGATTGATTTATTATAATTTCTCAACGAAAAAAATAACAAGAAATCCTTATTTTAGTATCACATCATAATGTTGCAATTAAGATTGGTCAAACATTTGCTTACTAAATTATTAATTTTTCTATAATATAGCAATCAAAATTAAAAATATATATATATTCAAACATTGGATCTATACAAAATAATAATAGCAACAATAAATAATTAATGTCTTAACCTAATTACTAATTACTTCGACACTATATATAATAGATCAGCTAGTTAAAATTTGAGTGACTTATTTGTGAAAACATTACATACTAAAACAATAAGAAAGAGAAAATGTGACAAAGGATCAATAGCCTACAACATTTTATACACAAAACAATCTAGAAGTCCAATAGTAGTTGAAAGTTTGCTCCAAATCACCATACAGTGCTACCTCTATTTATACATCCAATTTGAACTTCCAAAAGTGAAAACGGTGATGTGCTTATGAGGGAAAGGCCAGGGAACTAGCTACGTACTCGAGGTTTGAAGAAGTAATTAAATGCTCAAATAATGGATTGGAAATTCAAAGGTCTCTTAAAGCACTTCAATAAGAGAGAAGAACAGACGACACTAACGGATGAAGCAGCCATGCAGGCACCAGCAAGCCAAGGTGGCAACCTAGTACCGGTGAAGGGATATAAGATTCCAGCAGCAATTGGCACAACAATGATGTTATAACCAAGTGCCCATATGTAGTTAAACCATATGCGATAAGTGGTTTGTCTCGAGAGATCGATAGCAGTAACCACATCTTCAATATTGCTTCGCATCAGAACTATATCAGCTGCTTCTATAGCAATATCTGTTCCAGCTCCAATTGCGATGCCAATATCAGATGCAGCCAGAGCAGGCGAATCATTTACTCCATCTCCTACCATTGCCACAATATCACCTGTCATCTGCATTCATTCATTCAATTGAATTTTACATTTGTATTATACTCCCCATTTCGGAGTAAATATATTTCACATGCTGGGCATAAATATTAACAAAGATTAGTATCTTTTTCAAGCACATTATCACTGATGAGCACAAGCACAAAACTTCCTACAGGAGATAATTGAGCTTTACCTTCAAGGCTTTGATCTTGTTAGCTTTTCCAATTGGATCTACCTCAGAAAGGACGTCATCAATTCCCAGATCCCTTGCAAGCGCAGCTGCTGTGAACCTGTTATCGCCAGTGACCATTATGCTTGAGATGCCTTTTGAGCGAAGATATGATATGACAGCTTTAGCCCCAGGCTTCGGCGGATCATTAACACCAAAACCTCCAGCTACTCTTCCGTTGATAGCCACTAAGATACATGTTTGAGCCTTGTGCTCGTTGTCTGCAATATACCGATCAACTTCCGTGCCCATACGAATGTTGTTGGCACGCATAAGTCTCCTGTTCCCTACTAAAGCTAAAAATTTGCTATCAACTTTTCCACCAACCCCTGTTCCGGGGAAAACCGCGAAGTTTTCAACGTGCCCGGGACGTTCAGCACTGAACCCATACTTCTGTTGCACTTTCTTTGCGTGCTGCACCACAGCATTTGCCAAAGGGTGTTTGCTGTTCGACTAAATTGAAAAAAACACATTAGTTTCTTACTTCCCATAGTCTCATAATCATCTCAGTGTAGGTTAAAGAAGTTATCATGATCTGATTAAAATGATAAAATTGACTAGCAAAAAAGCTATGCTATATCAATGCTCGAGTCTAGATATTATCATTTCTAATAAATTACTATATTCATTCAACTTTCTACTAAACATGGTGGTTAAAGCATATATTCTTGAAAAAAAAAATTTTCATCCCATGTCATGCGGTTAATAAAAAAAAATTCACTACTATCTATGCTACAGATTTTAGTTAAAGAGGCCCTTTTCTAATTTCAGCGACAAAATCACATGGAGTAATTCAGTATAATAATTTGACATTTTCAAGTCCCCTTCCCACAAGCTACAAAGACAAACTTCTCCCTCCCCCACCAACCATCAGAAGATAAATTAACTTCGTTTCCAGCATTTCATTAGAGTGTTTTTCATGACTAATTCTCGAAAAGTCAATAAATCCTTGGTACGGAATCCAAAATACTGCACTCACCTCTATTGCCATAGCCACATGACAGAGCTCCGCCATTGAAAAGTTAGAAAAGAGCACAACACTAACGACCTTGGGCCTGCCAAGTGTCAGAGTTCCAGTCTTGTCAAAAACTACAGTCTTCACCTGGATGGTTGGAGGGGAAAAGAAACTCCGATTCAGTATTCACCATAGTCAAAAGGAAGTTTACTCTCATATTAGGATCCAATGGCCAATTGATCAGAGATTAGCCAAATGGACACATTCGTTTTCAAGTAACATTAAATTATTTTGCATAGTGACATTCTATTGTGATAATAGTGAGTATACCTTGTATGCATTTTCAAGTGCACTTGCTCCCTTAATGAGTACACCTAGAGAAGCACCCTTCCCTGATGCAACCATGACTGCAGTTGGCGTTGCTAAGCCAAGGGCACATGGGCATGCGATCACCAGCACTGAAATTCCAAACTGCAGAGCAAGCTCAAATTCATCCATGCCTTTTGGTATCCAGTGTTTAGGGTATATACCCGCTTCTCCGCAGATTAACCATCCAAGCCATGTTAGAAATGCTACCACGACAACCTAAGGAGAAAAATGAAGAAAAGAAAAGAAAATAAGAACTGTACATTAAAAAACATTCTCACTGAGAATGGGACTGTAGCTGTAGACAATAAAAAAATGGCTTTTAACTAACAAAGAATATTCACGATCAACAGGTAATTGACACTCCCTGATAGTACATCTTTCAGAGGTTCAAATTTCACTTTTGTCCCAATTATTCAAAATTTTCTGTTATGGCCTTTAAACTACTCTCAAACTACCTATTTTAATATTGTGAATAAATTTGAAATGGAAAGAATCAAAATGTTTTAATTTCATTGACCACGAATAAATAAAACTTCAAAAAACTAAAATAAGATTTAAACCTACCTTATACATTTTCTATGAACTCATCCAAAAAGAAACTTACATTGAAAGTACTTTGCTCTTATTACACATCTGAGTGTCAACCTCAAAAAAGGAATTATTTGATGAAATGGCAAGTAGAAAATCATTAGACTCACAGCAGGAACAAAGAATTTTGATATTTGATCTGCTAATTTCTGAGCCGATGCTCGTGATAGCTGAGCTGATTCCACGAGTTGAACAATTTGGGAAAGTGTAGTATCAGCCCCAACATGTGTGGCCTTAACAAATAAGCATCCATTTTCATTGACAGTTCCGCTAACAACCTGTTCGAGGCATTACATGATGCTAAACTTCTTTAATTCATTGTTCAAGAAATTGCTAATTCAATTTCTAACAAAGCGTATAAAAGCAACATGCTGAATTATATAATTACTTGAGAAATCATCTTAGTCACGCATATCTCCGCAATTAGTACGTCATACACACAACCAGTTACCTGGACTATCCAAATTTCCAGACATAACAGCCTCTCTTCTTCCTTTGTTTTTTTCTTGAACTCTTATTTGGCACAAATCAAATTTTATAGATATGTAACGGCAAGAAAAAGTACCTTATCGCCAGGTTTTTTTATAGTGGGCCTTGATTCTCCTGTGATCGTACTCTCATTAACATGGCTTTGACCATGAATAACAATTCCATCAACAGGAACTTTGGCTCCAGGAACGATCTTAATTACATCATTCCTCTGTAGCATTTGAGTATCAATCTCCACCTCTGCCAAAATATTGTTATTATCATCCAACGTCAGCAGACAAGATGTATCAGGAGCAAGACGTGCAAGCTTTGCTAAAGCATCTGATGTTTTCCCTTTAGCGATGACCTCCAAATATTTTCCAAGTAGAATGAAGGATATCAACATGGCACTGGTTTCAAAAAAATCTTCCCCTTGAAAATATTTTGAAGCGAATGCTTTAATTACTATATACACGGAGTAAAAGTAAGCGGCATTGGTTCCTAGGGCAACCAGAACATCCATATTTGCAGATTTTTGCCGTAATGCATAGTACGATCCTACATAAAACCTGATAAGATCATCCAAGAATGTTATTAAAATATTTAGAAACGTTTTTTTTTTTAACTTCAGGAAACTAATTAGATGCTCTGATTGAGATTAGTAGCAGATACCAAGAAGGTAATGAACAGCAAAAACAGAGTACCTCCAGCCAACAATAAACTGGACTGGTGTGCATAAGATCCATTTTAGAAGCATTCCAACGGTCAGCATATTGTAAACCATGTAATCCAGCCACTCCCCATAAGGAGGAAGCATAGGAAGCACCATCAAGAGAACTACTGGAACTGAAAATAGGCAGCTCAACAAGAATAGGTTTCTGTGAGTACGAATTTCTTCAAGTTGCTCAATATCTCTTCTCCTTGGAGGTAAATATAGGCTTGCATTATAAGTCCTGAGGCCTTGGGCTGCCTCTTCAATGCACTGGATAAGAAATCTTGGACCGGTTTGATCAGGCTCGTAACTAATGGTTACCTTTTGTTGAGAAAAATCCATTTCCACCAGATTCACACCAACAGCGTTCTCAAGAGATGTTCTTATAGTGATCATATCCTCAAAATTAACTTCGTCAAGTTTTACATGCACTTTGTTGCCTTCATCTGCAGAATTAATCAGCTCGACATCAAAGCCAGCATCGTCAACTGCTTCAAGAACTCGGTCTTCATTAATCAAGCTTGAATCGAAAAGTACTTTTGCTTCTCCGATTGTTATACCAACCACTGCTCTTTTTACTCCATCAACCATCATAAGCGCGTTTTCAATAGATTCTGCACAGCTTGTGCATGTCATTCCTTTGATTCTTAGACGGCATGTTGCAATATCTTGTTCCAGATACCCATTAACATCGAAATTTCCGGCTTCTATGATTCTCAAGGTTCTACTTCCCTGTGACATTTACGACAGTACGCTTTAATTTTAGAACCACAAGGTGGATAACAAAGAACTGGTGTTGCAATTACAAGATATATAAATGCATTTATGTTGATTTTGGAGATCAGTAGCTTGACATGTTGAATTTCAGTGAAGCAAGTACAACTGAAGGATTACTAAAGGTCGAGGGCTTACATCATCGGGGTGGACTGGGTTTAAAGGCGCCCTAAGTTCATCAAGATCACTATCCATCTTAACCTGCCACAGAAGCTCGAATCTATCAACTCAAAATACAATTTAAAAGAAAACAAGAAGAAGACAAGAAGCAATAAGAACAGAAGTTGATGCGCCAGAATTTACAAATTAGAGACCTTACTCGTCAAAGATTCACAGTGGAGCGACGATTTCTTGACTTCGATTGAGAAGAAAAAAAAGAAAGAATGCTACTCCATTGACATCGGGAATATTGATGATTAGAGAAGAGAGGGAGTTTATTTAGCAATTGAGAGAGGAGAAAAACGACTCCGCGAAGTTAGTTATATAACATTAACAAACTCTGCGAAGTTCGTTTTGAATTCTTTTTCTCTCTCTTTTGTTTTTTTAATATATAAACTGAGTATAAAAATTGTGTGCTGAGATGGGGACATGCATTAGAAACGACGACATTTAAAGGAAAAACTTATGCAGAAACGAAGATGGCATCATTCTTTTTTATAGTGCATTTTTTTTTTATCAAAGCTCAGGAGTTTCCAAGGCAAATGATAACATCCACGAGGGCTGGATTATTTAATATGATTATAAAAATGAAGTTTATAGATTTACTTTATTAAATCACAAATCATAAATCATAGAGCGTAACCAGTGATAATTGACATATATATCCAATCAAGAATTGTGTGAGTTCGATCTTCCACCTCATATATTGTACTAAAAAAATCACAAATCATATTTTACAAGTTTCGACGTGGCAGCTATGAATAACATTTATGCAATGTAAGGTAAGTGGCTACTTTGCAACTTTTTTTTATTTTATTTTATAGAAAGTTTGACATATTAATATATTATATGAATTTGTCAAAGCGAGTATAATGGTAATTGGCATATATCTTTAACTTTGGTGGTAAGTTCGATCTCTCATCCTTACATGGTGTACTAAAAAAATATATGATATAATTTTTTTTAAATATGTAAATGTACCATTTAGTATTTTTTTTTTCTGTTTGATTTTTCAAAGTGGGAAAGAAAGTGGAATTTGAAATATTGATAAACAATTTAATATATATACAAATTTAATATTCGGAAATCAAATTTGTAAGTTTTAATTCACGTATAGGTCGTGAATTTTGTTTCATTTTGTTTATCAATTATTTATTTATTTATTTATTTGTTATGTTTCTTCATTTTACTAAAGTTGAAGTTATAAAGTTACACAGTTACATATTTGTAACTTTATCTATCTTAAAAACTTGTGAGATATTACTTGTTTTGGACGACTATATAAAATTGTTGTTTTACTACATTTTGAGATATCCAAACATACTACAGGGTATTCTCCTTCTCTCACAATAGTTATCTCTTCTTTTGAGTTGTTGTTCTTGTTTGTGTTGAGAGCAAGTGTTTAAAAGTTCTGTCAAATCCGAGTAGTTCGAGGTTGTAGTTCTATCGGAGTTAGTCGTTGTATCATACTGATACGATTGCTGTAGTCTGCTAGCAACTTGTGTAGAGGGAATAATTGTCTTTAGATCAGCGCTACTGTAGCGTGTCTCGACTATATTTCGTAAAGTTTTTTGTATTCATCAAGCTGTTAAGATCTATAATTGTTTGTAGCCAATTACGTTGTAAATTGTTGCTAGTGTTATTAGTTTACATAAACAACGTGTATCTACCCAACAATGTTACATAGGTAACTTTAACATGTATAAAGTTACAAATTAACAAAATAAAGAAACAACTTTCTCATTTAAATAAATAACTACAAATTTAATATTAAAAGATACAAGATAAATTATGTGTGATATTTGTTGTCTCAATTTATCATGAGAATGATAGTTCCATAACTAGTTCTTACTAAGGTTCAAGTCCAAAAGACACATTTGCTGATGCATAACTTATATATTTGCTCTCAACGTCTTTTTACTTTTCATAGCTATATATCAAAATTATTAAAGCATTTAGGTTCATAGTAGAGTTCCACCTCCCTCAGATTTACAGGAAAGAATCATCACAAATAAATTGATTTTAATGGTATTTACAAACCATCGATCAAAATACAATAAAATAATATGGTTAAAAATATTAATGGACTACTTTTCTCATTGTTAATGGATTTTGAAATAAAATTTCGTAAATATTAATATAAAATTATAATCTAAAAATTAAAATCAGATCTAAAATTCGGTTAAAGTTGGTGAATCTAAAACGGAGCACAATCTCTAAATATCACCGTTACACTAAAGCACTTAATTAACTCATCTAATAAATATGCTGTCTTAACAGATCCAAACGCTTTGCTTGCCGTGGGGCATGGGGCATGGGGCATGGAGCATGGTTGTTGTTGGATACCCCATTTACGAAAGAGAATAAAGTTCTACTGGTCCAATTTATTACGACTTTTTCATGGACTAAAGAAACAATAGAACAAATTCTTTGATGGTTATTTTTTATATGCTTTTTAACTTTTTTTTCCCAACTATTACTCGTGAATTCGAGTATAACTACCCATACCTTCTATTAAAAATGGTTGGGTTCGAATTCTTACTTTGAATTTAAAAAGAAAATAAATAACTATTCATTTTTTTTTAATTTTTCATTGAATCAATGTTATTGGATGATGTATGTATATCTAAGGTTGCATGTTTAAATTCTCACTCCCGCAAGTACTATTTTTATTTTGTTTATTTACTTACAATTTATTTATTATGTTTTAAAAGGTGGATATAAAAATAAAAAATACATGAATGAAAATAATATTTACAAACTTAATTTTTGGTAACATAAAATAAAAAAACAAAATGACCACCAAGCCTAAATTATAATTTTGACCATTTAATACACATGTAAAAATTTTGTTTTGTCAAATAAATAGTTAAACTTTCGTCTAACATGTAGAAGTGAAAATCTTCTCATCTCATATTCGATTGTAATAAAAAAAAAATCTAAAAGTTCAATTTTATACCTTTCAAATTATTGATACGTTAGATATAAAATTGGGAGTCGAACAATACTAACCATTTTTCTTTTTCTTGAAACAATACTAACAATTTATTTATTTATTATTTTTATTTTTTGACAGATAAAAACAATAAACCAAATTAAATGCAACTCGGAATCAAGCTTGCCTAAATCCCCATGGAGAACGTGGTTCAGCGCAGCAGCAGCTTCTTCCAACCAAACTCCTGAAATCGCTTCTTCCACCGAAATCTTTGCCGCCTCATGAGCCACTGTGTTCCCATTTCTTGAATCAAATCGAAAGCATTGAGAAATACAGTTTTAAAAAAACTTCAACTACGTTATGATCGAAGAGGCTTCTACCAAAAGGCCCATTGGGCACTTACCCATCGTGGCCCAAAAATATTGTCGGGTGCACGAGTCGGGTAAAAAGTTCGTTTCAGTGAACCGACCCGAAAGTAATAACCGAAAGTCGTTCATGGAGGAGCCACTCGACTCAATGAGTTCAATCGTCCCGCGGATTTCCTCGTGGGGTTTATGCTTCTCTTTCCCTCTTCTTCCAAAACCCTATATTTAACTCCTCAAATTCAGTAGATTTCTTTCGACGTCCAAGCACCGGGCTTCCATTTTGAAAAATCCGAACCCCATTTTCCGTTTATCCGATCACTCCATCAAGATGCCACCGAACGATGACGTTATCTTTACTTCGCGTGCCACGCTTAAAGTTCCGCACTTTCCTCTGTCTAACTCACATTCTAGTTTCAGATTCTGCTTCCGAAATATAGCTTCGCAGTTCGATCAATCGTGTCACTCAATATTCCAGTTCATTGATTCAGTTAAGAGAGGGTCAAAATTGACCCATTTCAACCACAGTAGTCTCCCTTTCTGCCTACCGCAGCTCCCCTTTTGTGGTTCGAAGAAGATAACCCAGCAAGGGAATTCGGTTAGTCGACGCGCGAATGGGAGTTGGGGGCCAATGTTTTTAGATAAATCTCCTCTAATTTGTTCGGCGTCATTGTCGCTAATTCAATCCGACGCGTCGAAAAATGCCGAGTCAGAGACTCGTGCGGAGGATTCAGACAAGAGTACGGGTTTGGTTGGAAGATCATCTCTTCTTTGTTCAGCTTCTTTGGCCTTGACTCGGTCTGACGAGTCGACTCAGTCTGGTGGTTCGGAGAGTAAGGAATCACCTCAAAAGGGGTATTCAGCTGGTCGACAGGATGAGGAGAGGATTCTAATCAGTGAGGTTCTCGTAAGAAATAAGGATGGTGAGGAGCTGGAGAGGAAGGACCTCGAGATGGAGGTTTTGACGGCCTTGAAGGCTAGCCGACCCAACTCTGCGCTTACTTTGCGTGAGGTTCAAGAAGACGTGCACAGGATTATCAATAGTGGATACTTCTACTCGTGCATACCCGTTGCAGTTGATACCAGAGATGGAATAAGATTAATATTTCAGGTATAGTTGTCGAATCAGCTTAATTTCTTTGTGTTTTTATCACAGTATAATCAGAGGAAAGGATCCGGCAGGACTGGAATATGATCATATCCTGAATTTCCTTACTTTTTAATCGGGTAGGATTTTACGTCCGACAGACTAAGAGTATTAGTCTTAATGCTGGTGGAAGATATGGAATGGTAATGGTTTATGTTAAGTGAAAGGGCAACTGGGTTGGAATTTCGAACAACTTATGAGTTATAACTTATAATGTAAGATTTTAGGTCGAACTCTGAGTTGATATTTGTTCTATATGTTTGATCTTGTGTCTAACTCACTTGTGAAAACAAATTTGTTTTATTCAATAATACATATGCAAGCTCGAAAAATAAGAAATGGCCGAGAACCCTCTTAGTCTTATGAAGCTATAAAGTGGGAGAGCATTTAAGTGGTTAGCACACTTTCCACTGGGAAAATTCATAGTTATGAACAAGTTCCTTCTTACATTTTTAAAGAGTATATTTATTAATGTTATCTTCTAATGGCACAAGGTAGAACCATATCAAGAGTTCCAAGGGTTGGTATGTGAAGGTGCTAATGTCCTTCCAGCAAAGTTTCTGGAGGAAGCTTTTCGTGATGGCTATGGTAGGATTTCTTACATAATTGTAGATTGTCACAATAGATGAACCAATGTGAAATATGCTTACAGAAGACCATTATTTTGGATTCTTCGGTGTCAAGCTGTGCAGGAAAAGTTATTAATCTCAGGCATTTTCATGAAGTAATATCATCCATCAATAGCTGGTATGGTGAACGAGGCCTTTTTGGCAGGGTTAGTTCTTTAGCTATGTTCTTGTACAATATAATGTTATTGTTTACGTAGAAACTTAAATTTCTTTTGCTTTGTAGGGATTAACACATTGCAGACTTTATTTTTGTGATCGTTATTGTTCACATATATTGATACTTTAACTATATAACACAGGTATCAGCTGTAGATATTCTATCTGGGGGCATACTTAGTTTACAAGTTTCTGAAGCTGAAGTAAATAACATTTCCATCCGATTCCTGGACAAAAAGACGTAAGAATATGTCTCTTGCATAATCTAAATTTGTATGCTAACAAAACTACCATGATGGATAGCATACTGCACCAGCACAACCTTGCACACGTATTTAATAGAGGCATGGACTTACATCTTTTGAAAATCTGGATTTCATGGTTTTCTGACTGGTGGTTACATTCAGTGGCGAGCCGATTGCAGGAAACACAAAACCTGAGACAATACTCCGGCAACTTACTACCAAGAAAGGACAGGTATTTGTGCATGCTTGATGTGTCTAACTTTACTTTTGGTTATAAAATATGACTAACTTCAGAGACATGGTCAGAAAGGTATAGTCTGGTTTTTGTGGGGGAAGATTGAGAGTTTTCTTAGTTTTTGTTTCTAGAGATTCTCCTCGTTGTTCTTTGGAGTACTTTATTTGCAATTGCCCGCATTCAAATTGCAGTCAATTTTGAATTTTTTTTTTAATAACCATTTTGGTTAGCTGGATGGATGACTTATCTGCCTTATTTCTACTCTTGGTATTGTTTCTTACCCAAAATAATGGTGGATCATGTGTCCGTGTGTGCATGTTCTCTTTAAAGCTTTCAGATGTTTATACTTTATGGTTTATAATAGCATAATGCTGTCTACGTGAATGGATG
>NW_019104540.1:177390-213852 GCF_001995035.1 Momordica charantia | reverse complement strand
GTTGATTTTTATCTTCAGTTTAAAGATATTTAACATGGATACACTATTAAAGTATGGAGTTATGTCATTATAGGTCTATAGTATGCTCCAAGGGAAAAGAGATGCAGAGACTGTCTTAACCATGGGGATCATGGGAGATGTCAGCATTATTCCCCAACCTGCAGCTGGTGACTAAAATGTTTTTTCTCTTTTACATGAACATTTATATGTTTTCTTTGGAGTTCCTGGCTGGTTGCTAACTTGTTCTTGGTTTTGGATCATTTTGGCCCAACTTAAAACTTTTGATATCATGGTCTTATGCATAAGATCCTGTGTCATAGGATGAAACTAAAGTTGACATTCTTTTGTTTATGTGGAAATTTCATTTGTATTGGACTTTAATATTTAGTTGTGGTTAGGGTTTTTGGGGTGGCATTGGGTTTGAAGGTGATCGTGGAGAAAATAGTTACTTGGGGGCATTGATATCAACAAAGAAAGAGTGGGTGCCCGGTTTGGGTTGTTCCTCAAGTGCTTTACCCATTATGTTTTGGGCACGCTGTTGGAGTAAATCTGAAGGCGGTGGAGTTTTGGAAAAAAAATTGAAGAAAAAGTATTGGGGAAATTGGAGAAATTAAATAACTTAAATATTCCAAAGAGAGGATGTTCGACGGTGGTGAGAGAAAGGAGAGAGGATATGATGATGTGGAGTCCATAACTCAGAAACGTAACAACATCAGATTGTGAAGTTATTATCATAATCTATTTTTATTGCATGGACTTGCATGTATTCTCACAAGTCACAATATAGATCTAATTCGCTTGATTTTTCTTACATTTGGAATTGTTTAGATGCTGGAAAGGTCGACATACTAATGAATGTTGTTGAGCGTCCAAGTGGAGGTTTCTCTGCTGGAGGTGGTCTATCATGTGGGTAAGATGCATTATCTTCCATATTTGCCTATGTTTGCTTGCATTCAACTATATTGAGTATTTTCTATTGTTAACTTTATTTACTGTTGACTTGGGAACTTTTCTAAATATAGGACCACTGGCGGAGGTGGCCCTTTATCAGCCCTTATTGGAAGGTAAGTTCAAAGCTGTACGTCCTGTTTTGGAAACCCTCCCTCCCCCCACATGCATATATGCGTATAAACTCTCTGAACTTGGTTTATGCATGGCCTTGATTAGAATTTAGCTGATAAACTCTGGAGAGAGAAATAATCTACACGTTTCTCTTTTCTTCATGTACCAGTACCACTGTTTTTTTCAATACTCTACTTATTAGATTATTTTGCTACTACTTTGCCTTCTTGTGTCTCACTTGCATTGCATTCCACTGATATGATGAAGTGCTGAGATTTTTAGCTTAGTAACAATATTGTTCTTGTTGCAGCTTTGCATATTCCCACAGAAATCTTTTTGGGAGGAATCAGAAACTCCATGTCTCCTTGGAGAGGGGTCAAATTGATTCCATATTTCGTATAAACTATACAGATCCATGGATTGAAGGAGATGATAAGAGGACATCACGAACGATAATGGTTCAGGTAGTCTTGAATTCGGTGTATTTTTATTTATCATACTTTTCAGTGGAGATCCTATTCAATATTCTTTGTTTCTTTTCTTCAGAACTCAAGGACTCCAGGTACACTTGTCCATGGTGGTCGTGGCAACCTGACCATTGGTCGTGTTACAGCTGGTTTAGAATTCAACCGGCCAATCAGGCCAAAGTGGAGTGGAACTGCAGGACTTTATTTCCAGGTACTTTAGTATAACTGGCTATATGATTCTGGGTACAAAGTTGGGTTCAGGTAATTTGGGAGTCTTGGAATTCTCTCCCTAGAGCTTTAACTCAATTTTACATGCTATACAAATTTTCCTGCACTTATTAGCCCAAAGTGTTCATATCTTCTATACTATTTACATTCTCTACCTTCTTTCCTTAAATGTTTTCTCTGCATTTCTAACTTCAGCTTTCTATCTTCCATGTTCAGCGTGCTGGTGCTCGAGATGAACAAGGAAATCCTATCATAAAGGACGACTTCAACAGTCCTCTCACTGCAAGGTCTGCTCCTTTGCGATTTGCAATTAGGCATCATCTTTTGTGAAGATGCCAGGTGCAATTTAATTCTGTGTTGAAAGTTGTCTCTTAATCTTTTTCTTCTTATATGTTAGCGGCAATACTGACGACAATATGTTACTGGCTAAATTTGAGAGTGTCTACACTGGTTCTGGAGATCATGGATCTTCAATGGTTAGTCACTTTCATCATCTCAACTTCAATATTCTCCAGCTATGATGATCCCTCATTATCTTTTCTCCTTGCAGTTTGTTCTCAGCATGGAACAAGGGCTTCCCTTTTTACCTGAATGGTTATGTTTTAATAGAGTGAATGCTCGTGCCAGAACTGGCATGGAAGTAGGTCCCTCTCAGCTCCTTTTAAGGTATGGTGCCTTGTTATGAAGTGCAAGGATAGCTATAAGTTGGAAAATCATACTGGGAGGATAACTTTGAATGCTGTCCTTGATTTTTTTTGGGTATGAAATAAATCATGGATTGATTTTACTTGGCTGATGTGTTTTGGTCATCGTTTTTAGTTTGTCTGGAGGTCATGTAGTTGGCAATTTTTGCCCACATGAAGCGTTTGTCATTGGGGGAACAAACAGTGTAAGAGGTTACGAAGAAGGTGCTGTAGGCTCTGGTCGATCTTATGCTGTTGGCTGTGGAGAGATCTCTTTTCCCTTGGTATGCAAGGGATCTTGTATTTGGGTTGCACTGTGTTTTATGCTTCATATTTGTTTTGGCCTCTCCATTGAGTTCATTATAAAGGATTCATTTGATACCTAGAAATGTCTGATACGTATCAGCTGCGTTGCTTTGTGAAGGATTTGGCATGTGACAGGAAGATATTTGAGCAATTGAAACTAGATATTGTTGAAACTGAATAGAATATAACAATCACAGAAATTTTATATCTATCTCAGCATCATGTTCTTAAAAAAAGAGAGACATTGGATGGATTAGCAATTTACATTAATAAGTTAGTGTTTGAGGGTGGAGATTTGAAGTGGATGATTAGGTCCAAGTTGGGGTAAAGTGTAATTTTTCATTTTTCAACTTTACCTTAAGATCAAAGTTATGCATTTAGTTTTCTAGAAATCACTGCTGCTTGTCAGATAGTCGGACTATGAAGAGCGTCATAGTGGAAAGAAATGTAAATGATTAGGCAGTAAGGGAAATCAAGACCTTACTATAATTAACCTGGATTGGTCTAGTAGTTGAGGTGCCTCTAAGTTCATGGATTCAATCTCGAATTTTTCAATCCTCATAGAATTAAGAAGTCGGTCTTTACTGAATGTTCGATTGGAGAGGTATAAAGCCATTGACGTGAAAATGGTTGAAAGTGTCAAAATTTAACTAAAGGCGGCCTGGAAGTTAAATCTATTTGTTGCTATTCATGCTGATCTCTGCTTCTGAATTATGAGTTTGTCTTAAGCATACTTGTGGTGGTCCACTTTTTCTGATCCTTTTATTTTCCCTCGTTTCTCACTTTTTTTTTCCCTCTTATGTGTAGTTTGCCCCTGTAGAAGGAGTTATTTTTGCTGACTATGGAACTGATCTTGGATCGGGCTCAACTGTTCCAGGTTGGACCTTTTTATGCTCTTTTTATTCTTGCTTTCTCAAGGTATAAATATAACTAGGATGTTGCAACAATGATATTGATTGCCTCAAGGAACGAGAATTTGTGCACAACAGTTAATATGTATATAGGGTATTCAAAATGTCTTCTAGAAAAGATAACGATCAATGTGGCTATCCTAATATTAAGTTTGCTTATATATATATATATATGAAAAGCCGAGCCTTTATCTTAATAATTCATATCAAGTTATAAGTGCGTTTGGTACAAGTTCTTAGCATCTTTTCCCAATGGCGATATATTTGGTTTTGAACCATGGGTATGATGCTCTTGCGCAAAAAGAATGGTTTGAGTGTCATCCATTCACATTGAAAATTTAGCATTCCAGACCTGATGTGATGGCTTATTTTAATGGTAGTGATGAACCCATGTATGTGGTTTTGATACTTTGGTGCTGTTAACGGCTTATTCTCTGTCGACAGTAGAATTTCTCTGCAGTAGTTTAAACTTTAAACTAAAAGCTCATGTTTTTCTTGATTAGGTGATCCTGCTGGGGCTAGGCTGAAACCTGGAAGTGGATATGGGTATGGGTTTGGAATCCGTCTGGACTCCCCTTTGGGGCCTCTTCGTCTGGAATACGCGTTCAACGACAGACACGCAAAGAGGTTCCATTTTGGTGTTGGCTACCGGAATTAATCCCCTTTTTCCTACTATTAGACGGGGAATCTTCTTTCTGTAATCTTCTTCTTCTTCTTCTTTTTTTTTTTTTCCAGTGTTTGTTGGGGGCGGGGGTGATCTGAAGTTAAATCTGTTTCACTACCTTTTTTTTGTTACAAAGGACATGATTAGTCTAGTTTGAAGCCCAATTCCTTGATAATTTATTTTCTACTTTAATATAATTTAATTCATATTAATCAACATGGGAGTCTTTGAATAAGTATATGGACTGTTTGGTGGATTCAAATTTTACCAAATGAGATCAATCTTTGGTGTCAAGGACCAATTATTTTAGCCCCTAAAAATAGTTATATATGTCCAGTTCTATTGGGAAGGACAAAATTTCTTGTCGGGAAGGAACTAATTTTTTTCGATTTCATTAATCTAGGTGGATTGGGAATGTTTCTCTACTTGGATCTTGTCTCCGTCCTTAAGCCTTTTAGCTTTTATTTACATCACATGTTATGTTTATAATATTTCAGAACTTTGGTTTTTATATATATATATTTAATGAAAATAGTTTACATGTTTACAGTGATACAACGGCAAAACATTTCTTTATCAATCTCTCGGGTTATGTTTAAAAATGACTTAACAGTTGATTATTTTATGTGTACAAACAATTAGATAGGGAACAAGGTTTTAGAGGATTACGTTTCTTGTTTTGTGGGATATTTGAAATGGGGAATAGGACAAGGACAGGCTTACGTATTGATCTGTAATTTTGTTCTATCTTTATCTTGTAGTGGTCATTTTTAAACTAGGCTGTTTTAATGCAGTTTAAATTGCAAACTGCTGCATCTGACTAAGTTACTGTGCAAAATTTGAAGCTTAGTACCGTTATGAGAGCAAGAAAAATAGCAGTACTTTGCAGGGTACAAAAGCTTCTGATTGCAGCTTCGAGATGAGGTACATTTTCATTGAATGAAGCTGAGGCCTGAGGGTGTCATCATTTAAAGGTTCAATCAATTCTTTTGGTTGCAGTTTGTTGTCTCAGGTAAATGGTCTTCTTCCAAATTTCACATATCAATTTGATCATTTAATGGGGTTTATTTGTGGTCTTGTTTGATATGAAGCTGGACAAAGTGAATCTATACAATATATTGCAATGGAGAAAAGTATGAGGATATGTAATGTTTGGAAAAGGATCTTATCTCATTGTTATGATCGTCTAGGCCCCAATAAAATAATGGAGCATCTTGCAACAAGAAAACTACTTTTTCTTATTTTTTGGGGATAATTTCTTTAGGAAAATTTGAGTGGGCAGCACCATTTTCCTAAATCTAAATGTATAATATGTATGGGAGTAATTATATATATGGCACCTCATAATGTTTGCAATAGTAAATATATACTTTTAAAACTCATCAATCATTGACTGACTTCATAATAGTAATGAGTTCTTTTTAAAGAATTTGTTTTAAAATTGCAATAGTTCATGTGCATGATGATGAATTTGAATATTGATCTAAAATTATGGTAGTAACTAAAAGTAATTAACAATAATTTGATTTTAGTACAACAAATGCGGGATGAGAATTTGAAGACCTGACTTGAAAGGAAGGAGTAAATGTTTAGTTATGTGTGTGTTGCATAACAATCATTAGTTTAACAAATATATTACTATTTATTATATTAGGACTATGTTTAGCTTAATTTTGTCTAGGTATGTTTTTTTTTTTTTGAGTTCATCAAATGTAAAGATGGAGATTTTAACCTCCATTCTTAAGAGGAGTAGATGCTTGTTATGTTACCTTAATATTTTGTCATATATACATATATATATTTACAGTTTTTGTCCTTGTATTTTAGAATAGAACAAAGTTCTTACTTCTTAATATTATTTGCAAATGATGTTCTAATCGAAAAGCTTTTGGTCTTCACAATAAAGAGACAATTTGACTCAAATGATTTAAAATAATGATGTTGTAAATCATCCAATTTGTCATTATTATTATTACTATCATTAACTATCTTTCTCATTTATTCATTATCAAAATCTTAAAAAATATATTTTTACTCTCATATGTTAAAGTTTAACTTTAAACTTCATTCGAGACTCTAAATTTAAATGAGTCATTGAATTAATATCTAGTTAAAACTAAATTAGAAAGAAAATTTTCAATGAGTGGAAATTCATATTGTCCTGTTTGCAAATACAATAATAGGATTTGGATTTGTAAATATCGATTTTTTTACCTGTATATTATTCATTTACCTCTATCAAACAAATATTCAAACTAAATCTAAATCATAGAACTATTCAAATCTTGTACAAAATTAAATAGGTAAAAGAAAAAAAAAGGTCTCCAAAATAATCCAACCAGAAAACATCTATCATGAGACCACAAGAGCTAGTAGCTACAATAATACTCGAATTTTATTTCTCAAGTCACTAGTGATTAAAAAATAAAGTGATTTCTTTAATAAAAAGTACTTTCCATCTACTGCCTCAAAAGTCTTATCAAACATACCTTAAACTCATGTATTGAGGGTTTTCAACCAACAGTAGTAACCAAAGTGAGAGACAGAGAGAGAAGCAGATAAATCATTTCATTTCACAGTTGTGAAGCTGATCATAATCCATAATATTGCCCATCTATTATTATTATTATTATTATTATTTAGATTTTTCCCATGTTTTTTTCTTTTACTATTATTAAACGTGAGTTGATCGGTAGGTTTAAGTGGAACAGTATATATAAGATTTAACTATTGGATTTTGCGGTAATAAAATATTTGACTGAAAGAATAGTAGATTAGATTTATCCTTTTACAAAAATATAATAACATTCGTGTGTGGGTGTATTTTATCAATAATATAAAGATGGTATATCATGTTAACATGTTTTTGCCATCCACTACAAAGTTTTTATTTAACAAGGAATAATATAATTACGTTCGCCTCCTATTGACTACTATTATTATTATATTTGTAAATGACACCATATGACACCATTTAAACAGTTGACAAGTTAAAAATCTCTCTTCTTTTTCTCTTTTTATACATTAACCCCTCCTAATTGTAAAAAATATAACGGTAATCAATAGAGGACAGTCCCTACCTAAATATATTATTCCTTGAAAAGACGAAGAAAATTATACGAAGGAGTCACTTTCAGCAGGTTGCGACGTGTAAATAGAAACAAAACACAAATGAGCGATGCCTACAAAACAAGACATGTCTGCGGGAGTTGAGCATCAGGCATCAGAGAAGGGTCAAATTAAAGGCATTAATGGAAGAATATAAGGCAAAAGTGGAGAAGAGAGAGAGAAGAAATTTATGATGTGGAATTGTGGTGCATGGGGGATGAAGGGTGAAACAACAGTGAAGGCAGAAGGGACAATGGTGTGTGTGTTGGCAAAGGGCGTAGGCCGACCAGGAAACCAAGACGTGCCCACCAAAGCAAATGCCGGCCTCCACACACACACACACACACACAACAAAAACTACTACTACTAATTCTACTACTTGTATTTCATTCCAAATTGTCACTGTCTCTCTCCTGATCTGCCAATCCCCAATACCAATACACTAATCGCTCTCTTTGGCCCTTTCCTTCCCTATTTCACTCTCAATACCACTCCTTTTCCTTTTCATACTTAATAATATTGGTTTGCTTTTGTTTTTGCCCTCTTTCTCTCTTTGCACGTGAACTTTAATCAATACTATTTATTATTTTCTTTTTCATATCCGTGAGCGTTCGGACCACACGCTAGCATGTCATTCGACTTCTCGACTCACTTCGATTGCAAAGACTTTCTCCTAGGCACATGTCTCACCAACACAAAATGAGGGAGTGATCCTACCACTAGTCATTTTAGGCCAATGAATCAACTATGACGGTTTTTAATATCGACACTTTAACAAGCCATGAATGCAAATCAAATCAATGTGTTGTGTTTGGACTTCAATCAAATACATTTGATATTTTGTGTATATGGCTCTCTTTTAAAATTTTTAATTTAGTTCTTCTTATTTAAGTTTTAGAAATCAATCCAATCGTCAAAGTTAGTGGCTTATCCCTGAAAGAAGATGGAATAATTGGTGAGATGGGACTCATAAAACTACACAAAAAAAAGGGAAAAAAGAAAAAAAAAGGTTCAAATAGAAATCAAAGAGAGACTAACCTAAGTGGGAGACCAAATTTGTAATTATCCTTAAATTTTTTTATGTGTTGAAGTGGGTTGTGCTCATTTACTTTTATTATACCATTTTCACACTGTTCAATGAGTCGCTTGTTCTTTCAAATCCCAAGACTTGTGATATCTCTCTTCTCTCTTCTCTCTTCTCACCCTCCATATTTCTTAGGCATATATTTCTTTTTGCTCATTGTTTAGTCATTTCTCGCAAGTGATTTTTCCCCTTGTCCTTTCTTCCATTCACTTGGGAAGGAAAAAAATTCCTCTTTATTTATTTATTTATCATCACCCCCTCCCCCTCCCTTAGCTCCCACCACTTCTCTTAATTTGGTGATTTTGTCCAATCTCCATATCTTATTAACAATGAGTGATCCCTCCTACTCCTACTCCATCAATGGCTCTTTTGGTCTCTACCCTCTTCACAATCACCACTACTTCTCTTCTTCTTCTTCATCATCTTCTTCTTCTTCTTCTTCTTATGATCATCACTTCTACTCTCTTTCCTACTCCAACAATGATCATCAAACCCTAAAAAACAGCTCCTTTTTCACACCCCATCAATTATTTTCCCCTCCCAATTCCTCCCCACAAGTCCTTCCCCTCCTAAGCTTAAGCCCTGCCAGAAATGTTGATCAAGATCACCACCAATCCTCCTCCTCCTCCATGGAGATTTCCAAGCAAGATCATGATGAGAGCAGTCATGTTACTGTGGCTTTGCATTTAGGGCTTCCAACTCCTCCTTCTGATCTGATCTTGAGGCTTTCTTCCACAGAGATCTCAGACAAAGAAGAAGAGGAAGTGGAAGAGGAAGAAGAAGATGAAGATCAGGAAGAAGAAGCTGCTCCTGTGGTTCCCAATTACTCCTCCTCACTCAACAAAGGCCAGTATTGGATTCCCACTCCTGCACAGATTCTCATTGGCCCCACTCAGTTCTCTTGCCCTCTTTGCTTCAAAACCTTCAATAGATACAACAACATGCAGGTATGTGTATATTATCAAATCAAATCAAAACGATTCATTTTGCTAATAATGTATATATATATATATATATATATATATATATATATTTGCTGAAAAAGAGGAAAAAATTGTTCTTTATGTACTCCTTTTTAGACCGATCTCAGCCTTATGACTAGGAAAAAGAATATCTTTGCAGACTTATTAGGGTCTTGGGGGTTTTGGATTTTTATTTTTTATTTTTTGGTTGCAATATTATACATTGCCATTGCATCACACACAAGTAGTCATGATATATATCTTTTTGGTGCATGGTTTTATTCTTAGTTTTGGGGATTCTCAAAAGGATCAGAAACAAATCTTCCCTGCTCCATCTTCAGACTAAGATCAGTAAATCCCCTCTCTTTATGTGATTGAACAACACAGCAGCCATTTTTCTCTTCACACACATTTTGAACTTCGTGTTATTTAATAAACTTTGGCATACGTGTGAAATGAAATCTTACCCTTTTTTTTTCCCTGATAATTTCATCTTTTAAATTTTGCCTAATTTAATGGCATTAGATTTGGCTTTAGATTGTTGGTATATTTGTCCCAGCAATCCCCAACTAAAAGTAGGCTCTAATTCAATACTAAAGGGAATCCCAAGTTTTTGAGAACAACAAAAGCTATGTTTTTTTTCCCCTTTGCTTTTCCAAACCCCTTTGACCACCATTATTGACTCGGATATCATTTATTAAGTTGAAAACTCCTGAATCTTTTGTCTAAAAGATCATTACTAGCTAGAGGGATAGATATATAGAAGAAAAACGTAAAGGAAAAAAAACAAGAGAAATAAACTTGGTCAGATTTCGTCAGTGCAATAACTTTATGCTTCATTTAGAACCATGTACTACACTACATACAAAATGTATGAATGATCATAAATTTTGGTGGGTTTAAATCCTATTCTCACCCTCTGAACTTGCATGATTTAACTTCCAAAATATCTATTTTTGTCTTTAAATTTTTATGTTTATTTCCCACAAGACTCTCAAAAGGTCTATTTTATAGTAAAAAAACAAAAGTCATTTAGTCCTTAGTTGAATAAGTGTAGCTTTAACTATGCGTGTTAAATCTTAGTGACATATACCAAAATAAAAGTACAAGAGTGATCTGTTTTGGTCTCTCGAAATTTTTAGAATGTTTATTTTAGTTTTGAACTTCGACCAAAACTAATCCTTTTCCAATTAAGAGGAGTTCATAAATGTCTGCGGAATATAGTTGTTGATGATATTGATGATATTATGGGGAATAACACACACGTACAGATGCACATGTGGGGGCATGGATCTCAGTACAGGAAAGGGCCACAGTCGCTAAGAGGAACACAGCCAACAGCGATGCTGCGGCTGCCGTGCTACTGCTGCGCCCCTGGGTGCAGAAACAACATCGACCATCCCAGATCGAAGGCGCTGAAGGACTTCAGAACCCTTCAGACACACTACAAGAGAAAGCATGGGATGAAGCCCTTCAGCTGCAGGAAATGTGGGAAGGCGTTTGCTGTGAGAGGGGACTGGAGAACCCACGAGAAGAACTGTGGCAAGCTCTGGCACTGCACTTGTGGCTCTGACTTTAAGCACAAGAGATCCCTCAAGGACCACATTAAGGCCTTTGGCCATGGCCATGCTGCCTATGGCCTCGCCAATGCCAATGCCAATGCAACTCACTCCTTTCACGATCATTTGGATCATCGTCACCACCCTCCTCCTTTTGATACATCATAATTAATATATAATAATCTTTTCATTTCTCATCGTCTCTATCATGTTCATTATTATTATTATGTGTGAATTTTTGCTTCCACAATTCTGTGCTCTACTATGATCACATTATATTATAATTAATTCTACAATATGTTTTTCACTATATATGTGGTCATGGCTCATGGTGTGTGTTTAATTTAATTATATTGCTACAGGGAAAAACTAAACTAACTTTATTCTTTCGATATGATCAATAGCTAGGGTTTTATTCATGATCTCCGTATATCATTTATTTCGAGGGAAGGAATACCAATTTGAGACTCAAATCTCTAAATTAACATGCTTAACATGCCTCCTCAAAACAGTATTTCTTTTGAGTTCATTAATCTTGGTCGAATTTTAATTTTAGACCAGATACTCGTTTGAGCTTTTGGACTTTGGTACCATATCGAGTTCAATCTTGAAACTAATTGACAATGCGAGAAGTAGTTAACTTATATTATAAACCCTTATTATATTACATTCTTTATACATTCTTTATCTTTTCAATGTGTGATCTTTAACATTGAGTAATAGATCATTTATTTCATGATAAAAATATTTCACTTCTAAACTAATTATAGGGTATGTGAGGTATCAAAAATATTACTACGTATTTAAGGGTCTGGTTGGGAGTGACCGTAGAATGAGTGATTATTAAAAAAGAGACTTGATTAAAATTGATTTTCCAAAATCACTATCGAAATAATCATACCTTAAAATCAATTTAAAGTGATTTTAAACTTTTTTATAAAATCAACTTTTAAATTTTGCCAAACACGATCAATGAAATTGACAATGGCAAGAATAATTTCGACAATACCAAAATCACTTCCAAACACACTCTAACTGTTATAATTACTAAAGCCTTTGATGAGTCGATCATATTCTTGATATTATTGAAACAACAACCTAAGGCACAGAAATTGGTTCCCAAATATATATGAAATTAACAAGTATTTGAAAGATGACAGAATTAGAAAGAAAACAAGATCAGACGTAGGTGAGAGTGAAAAAAGAAGGGTTTTTGAGATAATTGATAGAAGAATAATAATGGATCGGAGGTTACGTTGATGACAGCTTTTGTGAGGGAGAGAGGGAGGGGGGAGGGTTCATTGAGATGTCATCTCAAAGAAGTTACGTCCATAAGAAATTCAGAATTCAGAGAAGATTGGTGATGGAGATGGAGGCCGAGGGGGAAAAATATGGAACAGTTATACCAACTTATTACGCATTAGCACACACAGAAGTGATCAGACAAAGTACAAATGAATGTGATTTAACCCAACACAATAAACTAAAATCAAAAATCAAAAATCAAAAGTATAAATAATAAATATGCGATTCTTTTCTTGTTAAATCTGTACTCTTTATATATTTCCAGTGTTCTGTCGCAGCGGCAGCACTAATAACCATCTGTCTGCCATTCGGACATGATGGATCCATGTTTTTACCCTTCCACCTTTTTTACTTTTACTCTTTCCTTCTTTTTTTTTTTGCCTTTCTTTCTTTCTTCACCTGCCCACTCATCTTTTATACTGTACTTTTCTTTTTCCTGCAGCTTCAAAATCTTATTTTATTGGTTATATTTATATTTGTGAAATTTTCTGTTTCCTTTCATCTTTTAAATTCATACCCTAAGTAATTGCATATGCCTCTTTCTTCATCAATTAATTTATGGATTGAGAAATACAAACTTATAGTATTATTATAGCTCAACAATCATGACATCTCTAGTTATGTTGAGAAGTTGGAGTTTGTATGTTCAAATTCTCATCCACGTGTGATATAATATTTTTTAAAATATAATAGTAATAATAATAATTATTATTATTATTATTATGCTACTAATGTAAATTAAACTTGTAGTCTATATTTAGATTATAATGAGAGATGACGTCAATTTATGTAATATCTATTCATTTATTATTAAGAATATTACATCACAAATGATGGAATCTATATCTTATCAATGAGTTATAATTAATGCTTTAGCAACTAAATTATTTTTAAATTAACGAAAATGTATTTATTATTATTTTACTAAACCCATTAACATCGAGATCATTAATAAACACATATTCCTTCGATGTTTCGTTAAATTTCAATTATCTATATTGAAGGAGACTAGGAAATTTCCTTAATAATTTCAAAAGTTACTATTAATTTCTGAAATTTAATCAAATATTTTTAAAATATACAATTTTAGGAGAAATAAATATAGGGGGAAAATTAAATGTTACTTAAAATCGTGTGTATTATTGAAAAGTAGAAAAGTTATTTAACAAACATTCATTGCCGAGGAGGTAGAGCTCTGGGCTAAGATTTACAGTGGCATTGCAGATTATTGTTATTAATATTTAAATCTAGTGTTCACTAAATGAAATTATAAATTAAATATTGGGATGAAATTTGAGTATAACTCAATCAACAAAGAAATTAATTACCATTGAAGGTTTAATTTTCTACCTACATTTGTTATAAAAAAAATTATGGCTTTTTATTATTTCAGAACTCATGGCTCATGGAGTCGTTGCTGCTGTTATTATTTGCTAATTACTACGTTTTTTTATTTACTTTTTTTTGTAAAATAAATGTTGCGTAATTGATATCTTATCTACTAAATTCATTGTAATTGACTGGTCCAAATTTAAATAAAAAAAAACAAAAAAGAAAAACTGGTCCAAATTTTACCTTTATCCACTTCATGTTTGTTGATGTCCTTTTAGATTAATTTAATGGATTTAGTTCCCCACATTGATTCATTCCTTACTCCATTTTTAGCTTTTGCTTTTCTATCTATCATTCTCTCTCCTTTTTTTTTTTCTTTTTTTCCAGGTGGGTCATTATTAACTCTAAAGAACAGCACAACCCTTTTACATTATTCTGATTAGAGAGAGGAAAAAAAAGTTACAACTTTTAGATTTATATAAATAATTCCTCCCTCTCTAAGTCTTAAGCCAATGAAGCAGCTATTATTTTCCCATTAGCATGAGAAAAAAAAATTAATTTAAGAAAATTCACTTTTTTTTTTTTTTAATTTAGGTTGCTGAATCTTCTCAAAGCTGGTTGGAAAAAAGTTTTGCATTTGCTAAAGAAAAAGGAGAAAGAGAAAACATAAAAGAAAAAATCTTAGGCATTACTAATCAACTTTTTGATTAATGAAAAAGATATGCTTTTTCCCAAAGCAAAATTTTATGGCTTTAAAAGTTTTTAAGAAACAAAAACAGAATAATTAATAATCACTCTCCTACTATTTTCTTTCTCCCTCTCATTGAGATGTCCTAATTCCAAGATACTTTTTCAACTTTGCTTTAGACTGAATACGGAAATATGCATATCCACAAAATTTATATCAAGGCCAATTCGCTCACAAACGATGAAAATGTGACAGATTAAAAGGCAAGAAAGAAAGGAGAAAATTAATTTTCTAAAAAGTAAATAAAAAAGAAGGGAAAAAAAATTACAGACCCCATTTCTCCACTTTGATCTCTACATATTTGAGTCATTCATATTAGCATACGAATTGGATTTGTGGAGTTAAAAGTCGAGTCTACGTATAGTATTTTGGATTTACTTATCTTAAACTACATGCTTAGCTTAGCTTATTAATTTTGCTGCCTATGTAAAAACTTAAAAACTTTTGAAAATTGAATCTATTCATCACGCACACATGTTAAAATTAGTCTTTTCAGAGTTCAAAAACTGGCTGCACACATCCAAAATTTCCAATATGGGTCAAAAATATTATGGATGGGGTTGGTTTGGATTTTGTCTTTTGATTTTGCATCTGTTAATAGTCGGGTCCTATGAATTGAATCAGTCCATCCATTGTTAGAAACATTGTTGAATCTAAAAGGTTCTTTTCCCTCTTCCCAATAAAGTTTTGTTGGCAGAAAAGCTTGGTTTTGGTTTTGCTTTCAATATCTTTGCTTGGATGAAAACACACACTCTCTCTCTCTCTTGGGTTTTGATTATATGAGTTGCTTTAATTTCTTTATTCCAACTTTAAATAAAATACAATCAAACAGCTTGAAAGATATGGGAGTAGACAGCTTCAATCCCATGAATCTCTTGATAGACCTTTATTACTCATCACTTTGTTTTTGAGGACTTGGAATCATTGACACTTAGAAGGAAATCACTAAATCCTAGACGAATATTCCAGAATTAATTAATTAAATATAAAGTTTTTATTTTGCACAAATCATCTTATTTTATTTATACTTGGTGGCCTAGTAATTTACAATTCGTACCTCAACTAATAGTATCTCTGAAATACAATCACTTACCAATGATGTTTGGTAAGCATATAAGCATAATCCTTAGTCTAAACATAATTATATATTTTTTAGATAACAATGAAACAAATAACATAACTTAAAACCTACCAATCCTAACTCAATTAGTTAAGACATGCATTACAACTAATCTTCACCCCACGTATTATGTACTCGTAAAAGAAAAAAAGAAACATAACCTAAAACTTTCATTTCTCAAGGGATTGGGATAATTTCCCAACGACACCCTTTATTTTCCTCAAAGGAATAAAGTTGACAAGATCGGAATCCTACCTGGCCTGCCCATCACATCTTTCAAATTGCATTTACTTACTTTCCTGTGATACGCAACGTAAGCCCAGAGGCCGGCCTGAGTAAGAAATTCCAACGCTTCTCTTGAGAAATACACTAATCAGAACGTAAAAGAAAATGATGGGGCCATCCGAACAAATCAAAGATACGATAATGAACGCAGAACTGAGATCAACAAGTAAATGAGTTAGATTTATTTTTCACATTCTGATGAGGTAAGGAGTTCAATTTTTATACAGAATTATCATTTTCCATGGAAGCGGCTGTGTGCTTGTTGAGGCAAATGCCAGTTAATAAAAGCTGACGACTATGACCAACTTTGTCCCCATTTTCTTTTTCTTTTCCAGGAAATTTACAACCACAGAAATGGCAAGGAACAGAAGAGACAGCTAACTACAAGCTCAAATCCTGCGGCAAGCTGATTTCCAGAAAATAAAGGCTGCAAAACCAGTGAGATTGTGAGATCAGATAGGTATAGATCAAGCAGAAAGAAACCAGGCAGTAAATTGTTGATGACTATGACCAACCCTTTATCCCCATCTTTCTTATTCATTCTCTTTTCAGCCCCAAAACAACTGACACTAGACTTAACGAGCGAAACTTCATAACTACTTCAAGTATGTTTTTCACAAAATTATTGAACACCAAACATCTCCTCAACTGAATCCACCTTCCTATGTTCTTTTAAAATTTTTCCCTTTTACTACTTTGCTTTCCATTTTCCTTCTTCCCTTGGGGGCAGGGGACTCGAGAGTAGAATTGAAGCAGTGGCCATTAGCAATGAAACAATAGCAATCAAGAAAATTAAATGAGTTAATTCACTTTCACTACAGCAATGTACTTAATGGTTGTTTTCACCAGCAGATGGTCTTGAATATGGCTACTAAACATACAAACCTGTGAATGTTAATGGCAATTTAAGATAGTAATGCAGCAATAGATGGTCAGCTACTTTTTCCCATGTCTTCTTACCTTGCTGACATGAAAGCCATCCCTAAGAAGACTACTTTCACAGCTTGCTTCTGTCCAGCATAATCAAATGCCAGAGGCAGCATTTCATGTAGAGTTAAAAAAGCCATTACTCCACCAACTGGAAAAATGAAATACATAGAATAAAACAATGTCCAAGAGAATTCAAAAAGTAATCATTCAATTGTTAATTTGAGTGCTATGCTTTTCCATACCAGATCCTAGTAGGCCTTCAAGAATTTCAGGACTCAAGCTGCTTGGAAATAAGTAGGCTGCAGAAAAAATACATTTAAATGTGAACTTTTTTTCAGATGTCCTCAAGGCATTGTCTATAAGTCTCAAGTTAAACACCATATAACAAATCAGCCACTCTTCTTACATATATCATTGCATTCAGTCGATATATTTCACAGTTTGAACCAGTAAATGGTATCACTATCTAAAACTGATGCACACACATCATTAACATTACCTACTCTTACTCCTACATTACCAACGCATGGCCATCAGTATCACTTAGGAAAACCGGCTTGAATATCCAGAGAAAGAACACCTTGCTTTGGCAAGTGGTTATTTCATGCAATTAGACATACCTACGATTATAACACCGAGGGGCTCAGCAAAACCTGATAGAGTGGCCAACTTGAATGCCTGCCATTTGCTGAGGCACGTAAAAGCAACAATAAATGTACCATATTCAATCCTTCACATTGGATATTGTAAAATATATGACAACAGTGATGTGTGCATTCAATTACCATTTTTCCAGTGATAACTTTGAATGCCTAAGCTAATTTATGTGCATCTTCTTAATGTCATGAGTCTATTGCTCAACCTAATAATATTTGGAGTAAAAGATTCGTTGGTGACCAACAAAAATTGAACCCCATTGTCTCAGAAGTACCTAAAATTTCATGTTCGATTTAGGGGAGTTAATTGGAAAATTCATTAATCGATAAAACATTTCACTAGAGGGGGGAGTGACTAATGAGAGCAAAAAAAGGTTCTCTTCCCCAATTCCATAACATAAATTGAAATTATCCATTACATAAGTCCTCACCTCTGTGTAGCAAAATAAACAGGAAGCGCAACCGCCACACCCTGCACAATAATATAAGTCATATCATGGACAATTTCCATGTGGCATTTTCCGTGGTAGTTAATTTTGTTTCCACTAGTGCAAATGAAAGTCTGAAGAAAATGATGAATAGAATTATGCCAACAAGAGGTATATCAGATACTTATAATTTTTACACCCAAAACAAACAACATTTCAGTTTCTTATTTATTCGAGGTGTGTCCAAACTGAAAAATGGAATGATAGGGAAAAAAGAAAAGGTACAACATTCATTGTTAAGACCAATAAATTTAATATTAATTGTCACACAAATGTAAGAGAACAAACAATGTCCACCAACCAGTGAACAAGAGCTAATAACATATATTTGGCACCAGAAAATGTTAGATCTACTCCATTCTATGTATGCCATAATATTTATACAAGGCTATCAGTCCAGAGAATCCATGGAAGGAAACTGCTAAAAAAAATGATATATACACCTACTTTCATAGAAAAGCAAAAATGTGGACTATAGAACAAGCGATTAAATACCTCAGGTATGTTGTGCAAGGCAATGGCTAAGGCTAAGTTTACACCAACACGAAGGCCCTACATAAAATTAAAAAGAAATTCGATGGCTGTTAGCAGTAATAAGCAATAGCAAGTGGGTCATTCTTTTCAACGTTCCAGATCGGCGAAGAATGATAGTAGTAAAATTAGTATATTAAAATCATAACTTAGTCTTCCATAAATTCATTGGCTGTAAAACAAATAATTGAGAATATTATTTTCAACAGTACAGCAAGAAAGGATTCGGCAATTGCACACTGACAGATATCAATTGTATTATTTGAGTTTCTTTAAACAGAGATCTAACAACATTGTTAAAGGTACATTAAACAAGAGATATGCAGAGGTATACCTTCATCGATCCAAGAAAAACAGCCATCCCTTCTGGAAAATTATGTAAGCTTATACCTGCATTTCATAAGACTAAATTAACAATCTTCTTTATTTTTCAGGATGTGTGGTTCTCGGGAGAAAGTAAACTATTGAAAACCATCATTTGATGCATTTGCCTAAGCGCTCAACTAGCTAGAAAATTAAATTTAAGGAAATCTACACATTCTTTTAACAAATTATATAGAACAAAAACATATACATATGTACATGACAGTTGTACGTGTACCTATTGCTGTTATTATGCCACTGTATAGAACCTGTCGACGATGCTTTTTCATAACGTCCTTTCCCCTTTCATCCTTGTCCTATCATCCAGTTTAGAGTCAAACTCTAGAGATCAATTATTATTATTTATTATTCATTTTTGTAATGCTTTACTGTGGATAAAGTGACTTTGGAGGACAATGAATCACAACCTTCTTACTTTTGGTATCTGAACCAGGAGCAAGTGTAGATTCTGGGACGAAATGAGCAACAAAAGCAAAGAAGATTACACCTGCAAAAAACTGTAGTACAAATAACATGACACTTCATAAATGTACAAGCATTAACATAATTCAATAAAAGGCATGAAGATGACACATATTAGATAAAATGCTGAATGAGTATTTACCCAAAGGTTTCCTTTTAAGAATCCGATTGAGTTAATAGCATTATGAGCTAAATCCAGGAACGAAATGCTCAACATTAGACCTGCAGCAAAACCCTGCAATTAAGACTCGGTGATTTAGACAAATCCATGGAATACAACTGATCTTTAACATACATATTAGTGGACACATGGTAGAAAACTGATGGGCAATAATAAAACACCTAATTGTAGGAATTATTACTGTTTTAAACTTAGGAACAAGTAAAAAAAATAAAAAATAAAAACCTACATTGCAGAGGTATCTGACAAATATAAACTTGAGCAACTTAAATTCATGCTAAGCTACTATAATTAGATAGAGTTGGACTTTGAATCAGATTAAACTAGAATGTTTCATCATAGAATCAAAATAAAAATCTATTTCATTTTAGCTCGGGCCAATAATATTTGTAGTTTGATATAAACCATTAATAAATGCGTTTTACTTTATCTCAGACAATATTCCATTACTTCAAAGTCGGGAAAAGAATGGGAAAGAAACGTAATCCCCACTCCAACCTAAGGAAACAACAGAATCACACACAACTGGACAATAGAGTCTCCTTGGTAACCGTCATTTCCCTTTGAGTGAACCAAACATGCCAACAAACATTGAAGCCCGTCTTACATTCAACATTAAAATGAAATTGCATTCTTATATTTTAAGTTTTTTTCAGCTTTACCCCTCCAATTTTTTCAATTCAATAACTTATAATTATATGATAACTGTAAAATTATAATCCTGTCCGACAACTCTATGTTAGATTTAAATGAGATTCCTACATGGTGTCAGGTGAATGCCTGCAATCTTTTTTGAAAATTTAAAACACAGATATACCATAAATATAAGAAAAGAAAAGGGCAGTTTACACCTTTTGGTAAAGGAGAGAGGTTGTGCCCCTTTCTTCTCCTTCTTCCTCTTTTTTTAAATCTAAACTTACTTTCTTTAATTCTTTTTTTTTTTTATTAACACTTTCAAAAGAGATTAAGGAATAATCCATATGGTGCCACTGCCACATAAGCACAGCAAGATGTAAATAGTGGATATAATTTCACAACAACCATAAGGGTGAAAATTGCAACTGCAAGTGACTTTGTACAGAGGTATAATTGTCAACGTTCATTATGAACATATAAAAAATAACAGATAAGAAAATGTTGAGCATTTTATCACCACTGATAAACAATTTTCCAGGATTGAGTTTATGCTAGGAAGCTAGGTAATGACCCGCCCCAAACAACCCAAAAAAGGGAAAAAGACCTCCAAGCGTCACCTGTAAAAGACCGAGCATCTTCAAATTTGGGGTGTCACTGAGAATCACAAAAAGCGCACCTGTTCCAAATGTTATGAACATAAAAATGAGTCTGGTATTATAGAATGCCAAACAGAAGTGATAAGGCCTATTATTTTTCGTCAAAATTCCTGAACTTATAAGCAGGATAATAGAAAGTCGAAGTATTGGGTGTGCACAATAGTACTCGTAAAACCAGTTCCAAAGAAGGAAAACGAAAAAAGGAAAATGCAATAAAACCTTGATCAGAAGTTTTTAGAAGGCACAAAAAATATCATATCCAGATGAAAATACTTCATAGAGAAAATTTAACAGTTTAATCATACGAGAGTAATGAACGAATTCAACTTGTGAAGCCTTGAGATATGACTTTGAAGTGCTCTTTTCTATATGCATGAGCATGCGGCAGGCAGTGAAAGAAAATTGGGAAGTAACTTATAAGTAATGAAGAAAATGATAACGGATAGATGGTTTTCAACAGCTTGGAACTTGGAAAGTATCTTCTACAAAATCACAGGAGTAAATTTTCTCACGATTCTCAAAAGCCCATCGACTTGAAAACCTCCTTACCGGATAGATATAATCTAATTACAAGAAAGCCCAATCATAAATAATTTTCTGAACATCAATTTACTTCATGACATATCATATCAAATAAACATCTCAAATTAAATTTGGTTTCAAATACTTCACAACATAAACCGAACGATGACCAAGAATGAAGAATAAACGAACAAGAAAAAGGGAAAACCCACCTAGTAAGGTCTACAACAAAGTATCGATAAGATAACATTGAATTAGAACCAGACTCATACAGCAGATTACATTACAGAAGCAAGATTGACTGACCTAGAGAGGTACTGAATCCACCCACAAGCGAAAGTGCAAGAGCTACCAACACCTGAGAAGTCATGGAGGTGGTCTTGTATCCGTATCCCGGATTCAAAGGTGTCGGTAAGAACAGCAATAAACCCACAGAAAAACCTGTAGGGAAATTCGGAGAGATTGGCGAAGGAAAGCTAACGATATAGATAAGTATTCAAGAGGTATTGCGCGCGCAACAGAGAGAGATGACAAAATTCTGATGGCAGCGAGGAACTTGCCGCTACAGAATCAATATATAAATGGATTACAAAAATTTTCCCCCTTTTTATTACAAGAATCAAATGGATTAGAGGAATTTGATTGCGGCGTGAGGGGGATTTTATTTTATTTTTATTATTATTATTATTATTTTTAAGTACATCGTGAGGGAATCTTTGCGGCGAAAGAAAGAGATGGTTTGGGAAAGTTGTCCAAGAAAGCTGGGCGCATTCGGTTCATTCTTGTTTATCCTATATTTCTCTTTTGAATAATTCCTAAAATTGTAAATTGAGATTTTTTTTCCCTTTCTCCGGTGTAATAAGTCGAGATTCGAATTCACGATCGAAAATAAGTGTCTAAACCAACCGAACTATATTTGATTTGACAATTGTAAAGTGTTATTAAATCTAGGTATAGGTTACTTTTTTATTGAATTTTTACTTTTCTTTGTCTGTTTTCAGTTACAAATTTGATTGGTCATTGGAGCCTAGTATATCTTCTTAATTCTCATAATTTGAATTGCTACTAACATGTCCTTGTATCTAATGTAGTGTCTAAATTTCAATACCGAAGTGAATTGATCATTACTTTGTGAAGTTGCGTTTCATGTAATTTGAATTCAAGACCTCAAGGATATTATTCGAAATTCTAAGTCACCCAAACTTATCCTTTGTGAGACAGTTGACTCCATACGATGTATATTGGATAAATGTTAAACTAAAATTTACCTAGTAATTGATGGGACCTTTGATTGCCCTATTGTTTTTAAAAATTAAGATTGTTTTTGTACAATTTATTAGTAGGATTTTTCACCTCTATTGACAGTAGGTTTGAATTCTTAGTTGAATTAAAATATATTTTTTTAATTTATAAAATTTGATATATATTTGGAAAATATTCCTAAAAATTTTATAACGAAAACAAATCAACATATAAGCAAAAGCAAGGTTTAAAAATTTAATTTTTAAAAATAAAAAATAAAAAGTGAAATGATTATCAAATCATTTATTGCGATTTTTAGTAGGCACAAATGACCTCTCACTTATATGAAATCTTTATAGTTAAGACTTACCAAATTGATTTGGTTAGTTGCAACTTTAGGGATGTGTGACCCTAATTTTTAGATTGGTAAAGAAGTGTTGGCTTATTCAAAGAATTTTAAAAAAATTTCGCAATGTTTTAGTTAGAAAATAAAAAGTAATTTTGAAAATTTAAGACCACGAAGAAACAAAAAACACTCTTAACAAATTTTTTTTTTTTCAAAAGTGACTATAAAATAAGCGTTTTTGATTGAAAATTTTTCTTTTTTGCAAAAACTATTTCAATTTCATCACTTCTAAACTACGAGATTATTGCAATTATACCATCAAATATGTAAAATTATTGCAAGTAAACTCAACCACTTGTTGTAAATTGTAATAATAAAATTTGATTTCGGTGATTTTGTAACTCTAAAAATGATTGGTTGCCAACTCACAACTTAATCTTAATAACGTCTCCTAAAGTCTCACTTTCAAATCTTCACCTATCCGTCAAAGCGAGTATAATTTAGCGGTAATTGATATATATTTCCAACCACGAGGTTGTGAGTTCGAATCCCCTCCTCAACATATTATACTGAAAAAGAAAATCTCCACCTATCCTTTTAACTAATAAAAATTATTGACAGGAGCATAACTCAACTAGTTAAAACATTTATCTCAAACCTAACAATCGTGGGTTGAAATGTCTAATCCTCATATATTATACTACTAAAAAAATGCTCAAATTAAAATTAAAGTATGTGATTGTAAAAACACAGTGACTATTTCTTTTTCTGTTTTACTTTTCCCTATTTCTACCTCTACTTATATTAGAGTTTCAGAAAAATTGCATACGTCATTGGGAATATTTAAATATAAAAAACTAATTTAACATTAATTTTTGAATATTGCATAAATGATACTATATTTACACATTATCTTTTCTTTTTCCTCCCAATATTAGATAATCTAATATTCAAATTTCAAATTAAAACTTAGTTTAACAGGTCGGAAATTCGAATATCCTCCTCTCTGCTTTATACACACAAAAAAATTACTAGTTAATTAAAAAATTCATACCAAAATTAACTTTATAGGAAGGTGACTTATGAACAGATATATAAATAAAGGTGATTTTCTTTTGAATTGTAACATCTACGAAATAACATGAGTTTAACTCAACACTTGTCTCCAGATAATTTTTGGAAACTAAACACTGATGCGGCTTGGCATGCGAACCAAGGGGTGGGAGGTCTCGGATGGATAATCAGGAACGAGAAGAGAGAAATTAAGAAAGCAGGAGGACAAACTATCACTGATGCGCGAGACATTACTTACTTGGAGTTAATGGCGATTTGGCTAGGGATTGAAGCGGTTGTGTCTTCTTCTTCGGTTTCGCTAATAATTGAATCGGAGTCATTGGAAGCGATCCATCTTATTCAAGGAATCCAACAGAATGTGACTGAGATCTTATGGCTGGTGCAGGATATCAAGAATTTTGGTGAGAGAGCACGATTGAAGAGATTCCAGCACGTCCAAAGGGACGGAAATTCTGTTGCCCAAGAAATTGCAAATCGAGCGGCTGATGGTTTGGTGGAGGAAAATTGAGGCGCTAACTACCCGTCTTGGTTGTCTATTTTAGCTCATAATGATCTAATTTTCTATTTGTTTGCTGTTATCAAAAAAGGAAGAAAAAAAAAAAAACTCAGCACTCGTCTCCAAATTATCCACTCAAAATGAAGAGTAATTCCAGATTTCAACGTAAACTAGAAAAGTGAAAAGTAAATAGTGGGAGGGCCAAACCGAACATATTTAAGTCGTTAAGGTATTTATCTTTGACCAAAAAGTCATGAATTTGCAAATTCCTCAATTGTACTGACAAAAGAGAAGAATAATGGAGGGCATTAAGTTAGGTTTAATTGAGTGAACAATTAAAAGATTTAATTGAGAATGATAGTCTAAACAACCACTAGAGAGAGGCCACGTGGCTGCCCCGGTCAGTAAGATAATCTCTTTATTAACTACTGCATCTAAGTCCGCTACGGGACGGGCAGAGAGAAGAAACGGTCTCTCTCTCTCTCTCTCTCTGGTTCTGCTGTCTCTCTCTCCTCAGTGATTCAAAAACTTATTCAGGTTAGGTTTTTAAATTTCTTCCTCTTTTTGCGCCAATTCATTTGGATTTCACTTTAATTTCATTGTTTTACTGATCACTCTTCCTAATTCCATTTCGGACCCTGATTTTCTTTTCACTTCTCCTCTCTATATATGTATTAAAAGCCCAGGTTTTACTTTCCATGGGATTCTGAGCTCTTCGATCCACCATAAAGATTCGTCTCTCGGACTCGGAGATATCTTTCCTCAGGTTAGCACTTAGGGCTTATGTTCTGTTCCTCGTCTTGGTTTTGGTTTCACTGAATACTCCTATTGCTCATGATTTTTGTTTTTTGTTTTCTAAACTATGTTGTTCAGTTGTTAGAGATATACGGAGTGGGGGTTTGTGTAATGCGTGTGGAAATATAATATTTGGGATTTTCTATCCATTTTAGATTATGTCTTTTTTTGGGCTACTGATTGGCGTTTCATGGTTTTCGCCAAGCTGTGGAAGCCATCGAAACGTATTCAAATTTCATATGATTCTATATGGGGACGGAGTTGCAAGTTTCCCTTACAGTTCCCTTTCGCAATTCGATTAGTAGAAATTTTGAGAGCGCTTATGAAATTAAGCTTCCTACGAAAGGCTCAAATTACTAGAGCGACTCACTACCTCTGTTCTCCTTTTTAACTTGCTTTTTAATTATTTCTATGAAACAAACAGTTCTCTCTCGATGAACTATATCATCAAGGAAGATCATCACTCTGTGTCATAACGTCATGTGCACAAGTCTTGTTATGCAATCGTCATGTGAAGATTATATAACCTCCCTAGATGATGTAAAGTACTTTGTTTGTAGCTGACACATTTGTTTTGTGCTAGAAGTGATCTCTTACGTTGCCATTAGAAGTGAAGAGAGATGACCCTCGGAGAGCAAACTTACTTTAAGAGTGAGGAGAGGGACCTTATGGTATGAGGTTAATTCCCGTTAACAAACTTCCTGTGGACGACAAAGAAAGGTTTAAGAATTCTTCAACAAAGGATGGAAGAGGGGACTTTGAAAAGGATGGAACTTAGGATTGTTGATTTTCATTTTCGCTTATACTATTTATCTGTCTCATCCTCCATCTTACATTCACTGAGACGAGTGCTTTAAAGTAAAATTAAACCTTGCTGAAAGATAAATGTGATATAATTGGTGGTTTGAAAATTTTAAAACGGTGAATTTTTGTCCATTGATTTGGTGTTTTGGCCAAACTATGTATCCAATCTCTAAACTGCTAGTCAAATTTCATTGTTTAGGTATTGAACTGATTGTTATTTCAAGTCTACTTAGAAATGGATAATTTCATAATGGAGGCATTGGGGTAAAGATTTTTTCACTGTCTGCACAAACTTGTCTATATCCATGTCTAGTTCGTTGCACAAACTTGTTTATGGACGAAAATGGGTAATTGGTCTTTTTGAGCCAATTAAACTTTTCAGAGAATGTGTTGCAATTTTCTCATATGAGATAAATGATTGCAGAGACCACCATCCCCCCCCAAAAAAAAAACACTCTTGTTGGGGTAGGGATCATAGTAGTGATACTACTACTTCATTGTTGTTCCTTGATTCTGGATGAGGTATAGGATCCTCAGGTAAGCTTTCTTCTGGCTACCTCAAAAAATATCTCAATCTTTCTATGTATCATCTATTCAAAATTGGGGACATAGGACCGATGCCAGACTTCAGAATGATTACAGTCTAGGAACCACATGAGATATTCATATTTTAATATTCCAAGGTGTTGGCCTCCGTGGTTTTCAACCAATAGTTAGTCATTATGCACCACTGTTTGGTTTAGGTAATTTTTGTTGTAAATTTCATCTTCTTTTCTTTTCGAGTATTTTGAAGTGATTTTGATGCAGTATACTCTAAAAGATGGATCCCCATGACGAGGCTGGATGCCAAGCCCCTCCGGAGGGTCCTTTCCTGTGCATCAACAACTGTGGCTTCTTCGGCAGTGCAGCAACTAAGAACATGTGCTCCAAGTGTCATAAAGATATGATGCTGAAACAAGATCAGGCTAAGCTTGCTGCTTCATCTATTGAAAATTTTGTCAATGGATCGTCTAGTAGCAATAAGGAAGTACCTCTACCTGACAGTGTTATCGATGGTGCCATTTCTGTGGAACCAAAAACTAGTCAGTCACATGCACTGCCTGCAGTGGGATCTGTGGAGGGTGAGGAGGCAAAACCAAAGGAGGGTCCAAAACGTTGCAGCTCTTGCAACAAGCGTGTTGGTCTAACAGGCTTCAATTGTCGGTGCGGTAACGTATTTTGTGCAGTGCATCGTTACTCTGACAAACATGACTGCCCTATCGATTATCACATGGCTGCACAGAATGCTATAACCAAAGCCAACCCTGTCGTCAAGGCTCAAAAGCTCGATAAGATCTAGATTTCTTAAGACGAGTTTGTGTCCTAAATCGATGTTCATATCCAGCTGTGAGGTGGTTTCCGATTTGCTGCAAATCTATGTATTGTCGCTTTATGTTCATATATATGCTGAAGAGATTGCAGTTACAATATATCCGAATTCTGAAAAATCTATTTGCTTGTGATTCATTGTTTGTGGTTGTTTCAATGGACATCATCGTTGTTGGCCTTGTAATGCTCTCTTTGTGTTGTAGCCGTCCTCTTGACTACTATGAGTGACCTCGCTGTTTAGTATTTTGAGGCCGAGTTGGAAATTTTCTGATGCCCTTATGTTTGGCCTTCTTAGCTGTTGTTCTGGTCTTATTTTGCAACATATTGTCAAGGAGTTACCATGTAAGCAGCCTACTCGAATTCCAGAACAAATGTTCTCTGCATAACAGACAATCAAATTTCTTCAGGTTTATTTGGTATTCGTTTTTTTCTATTTAAAGAAGTATTGCTAATAAAGTTAACTCTTCAGTTGAGATTACTTTTTGGGACAGGTGGAAAATAGAAGCATAAAGCTGAACACCTGGTCTCTCTAAACATATAGGCTAGTTAATTTTGCATTAAAATTTGAGCATGATTCTGAGTGGGAGAAAATGGTTTGGAAAAGTATTTTTTGCAGAGTAAAGAAAGATTCTGTTTTTGGCTTTCAAGTTGAAAGAAACTGCCATTGAATAGTTGAGAAAGTGAGGCTAATATTTCACAAAAGAAAGTTGACAAAAGGAAAAGGCATAGAGCTTTTTCTGTTGTTAAGGGAATATGAGGTAAGTGGACCACTTCTCTCTTTCTTTTATCTGACATTGCAGAATCCAAACATATCAACTCCAGATGGTTCCACGCCATTCATATTCATATTCATATTCAGAAAATAAATAAGTTGAAGGGAAAGTGTTCAAAACATCACCAATTGCTTAAACAATGACTGGTAATGGCATTAGCTGGTAGGAAATTGGGCTCAATTACACACACCATGGTTAATTTGAGGCTTCTTTTGGAGCCCAAGATGGCCCATCATCTAAGAATGGTTTTGATGAAATTTAAGTGGAAAAGATACTCTCTCTTTGAGAATTTAATACTAAAATTAGGAAAATTATGGGTAGGGATTCTATGTTTGACCAATTGACATCATATCTATTTAATCTTGTTTAAGTTGACAAAATTAATGTAAATTGATACTTTATTTTTGTGATTGAGACGATTTTCTATCGACCAACCCCACTTTGATGATAATCGATGACATTGTTTTAAGGAGCACAACTGTAAATATAACATTGACCAAAACTCCACTATGTTAGAAATGGATAGAAGATTATAAAAGATGGTATATTATTAGTTAGTTAAATTTTGAGTGGTCCTCCACCACGGTGAAATATATATATAACAAAATCTGGAAAATAATTGTGGGAAAATTAAAGAAAGTGAAACGTATATGTGGTAAAATCAAGATTGGATTGCATACATTGAGGATCCATATAAACATAATTATACAAAGTTATAGAGGCTACGGTTGAATCAGTTTTTAGTTTTTTGGGATTGCATAGAACGAGACAATGCCATGCACATGCCCTTTGGAGATGCATGTTTCGTGGAAATTAACAATTTGATCTACTCATCATCCAATTTTGTCGCACTTAGTTTAATTTATATACATTATAATTTCATATTCCTTTTTTTTTTCCCCTTGCTTTTTGTTTTTGTGGTGGGACTGTCGAGGGAGCCCAGCAAGTTGGCCTTAACTTGAACTAATCAAATCCACCATTGTTCTTGTTTGTTCATCAAATTGAAAGATGATATTTTTAAAAAATAATAATTAATGGGAAAGAATGGGAGAAAAATGTTAACCTGGTCCACTCGAAGAAACAGTACAATTAATCATGTGCATAGGCGATTTTGTTTTACCATTGGTCGAGAGCCAAATATAACTCGAGATTTGCTACACTTTTCATTTGTTAATTAATCTCACTCGTCCTATTGTTAATGAGCGATGTTGGATGTAACAAAATAAAATTGATGTGACGTTGATGAAAATTGATTTAGTGTTGATGTGAATTAACATTAAGCTTGTACAACTACAATATTTGTACTAAAAAAAAAAAAAGCTTGTACAACTAACAGTTATCCCTTTTTTTTAAAAAAAAAAAAAAAGTACATGATATTATACTTCTGGTGAATGTTGAGAAATGGTAGTTTACTTCTAGTCAAGACATTTAAGAATTATCAAATGTATAAAAAGAAAATAAAAGGAGGAGGTATCAAAACCATCGACCCATGTGAGCTCTCGGGAAAGATTAGTCATATTTTACCAGATTCAATCTCAAAATCAATTGCACCAATTTTGGTCGAATCCCAACTTTGATTGGATGCTCTGTCAATTTTTGTGGAGTTACATTCAATTGGTTATTAAATAAGAGTAAAATTAGCTAGAGAAAGAAGAACTATCTGTACAGTTATTACACTTATTTTAATTAGGTGAAATAAAAGTGTGTGGTGGAATTTTTATTTAATGGCATCTAATAAAATATATATTTATAAATTGGAGTGCAACGTAACTAAATATTTATAGAAAGTTAAAGCGAGCATAGGAATTGATATATATCTCTAACTAAGAAGTTGTGAGTTGGATTTCCTTACCCCACATGTTATACTAAAAAAAATATTAAAAGCAAGCTCTTAATCATCTGAAACAACGTTTACAATTTTTTTTAATACAACATGTGAGGTAGGGGATCAAACTCACAACCTTTTGGTTAGAGATATATGTCAATTATTGCTGACCTACGCTTGCTTTGGTAATGTTAAGAAATATTGATGTGATTACAAAATTCAAGATATTTGTAGATATTTAGTGTAATATTGTATTATGGTTTACACCAATTTAAGATATTCACGGAAATCTACCGCCACGTGTCACGAAACTGGACTAGATCTCCAAATAGGTCTTGAGCAGGATGTAGACACTCAGAAGGAGTAAGGGAGCTCGAAGACGAATCCAATATCCATATACGGCCACCCAATTCTCCATTCCGTGACATCCGAGATACGATGTAAATTTTGGGAGGAATTAAAGAACAATAAATGACCTTTTAACCCTTGGAATGCACCACAGTCATAGAAAGAAGATACCGTTAGTGATTAACACTACAAAAGGTAGAAAGAGGATGGTTTACAGGTAGTGTGAATTTCGAATGTCTTAAGTTTAATTAGTTCAGATCTCTACTAATTTGAGTGTCGGAGTGCTTACCTCTCTCTTGCAGATTTCACGAATTTATTTAGTGTCCAATTTCGTGCTCAAACTTGAGTAAATTAAAGAAGGAAATCCCTATCCTAATTATTGAAGAACTAATTCTTCTTCCTCCCTTCTCGGCTCGTGTGTTGACATATATTTGACTGACATTTATATTGTTCATAGAGAATAAAAATGGAACTAAAAGAAGAATGGAATTGTAAATATGGCCAAATTAAAACAAACAAAATCTCATTATTAGCAATTAAATTATCAAAATTTTATAGGAAATAAGGAGTATAATCTAGCTTTTTGTTTTTTAACTTAATCAGTTTAATTAGGTTCAAATTGGTATAATTAGCCCACTTATAAACATTTAAAAAAAAAACAACAACCACGACAATAAGATTGCCCTAATTAATGTAGCAAATGTGAATGATCCCAATAAAATTTCTTTTTGTTTTTGAGTATATCCAAGAAATGATTCCACTCATATAGAAATAAAAACTTGAATTTTGTTTCACCTAGATATTAGTCTGGTCTAGTCTTAAATGATAACTCAACTGATAAAAGTCTGATTTAAGAGAGGCCCCTAGCTGATCACTTGTATTATCTTTATTTAAAAAATGAAGGGTAGTTGGAAATGATGCATAGGAAAATAGATCCCCAAAACCTAAAAAGTGGTATTAAGTTTCCACACATATTCTCATATTCTCATACTGGTACGATACTGGATGACAGTGAAACAACAAAACAAGCAACGTAAATCAAAATTAGCAGTCTGTGTGAAAATTAATATAAAAAAAAAGAAGTTTGTGGTGGCTGTAATTTGGACTAGCTGGATTGGATTAGAGGAGTGAATTAATTATTTGTGGCCCAAACCCTAACCCTAAAATTGAGAATTGAGAATTGAAACGGGTGGTCCGATTCGAGTCGACACGAGCACTTTCCCGGCGATTACTCCCACAGTCCCACGATGGTGTTGGAAAAATCTGCGTTCTATTAATTACTTTTTTCTCGTTTTATGCATGGGTTCTCGTGTGCATCTTTGTCCCTAAACGCCCTCTTCTACCCTCCTTATTTACCCTCCCTATCCTTCCCCCCCTTTTTTTTTTCACTTTCATTGAAGATAGTGGATTCGGGTGTTTTAGATTCCAACTTATTATTTTTTTATCGGAAATAAATATCTTAATTAGTTGAATCCGAGATTCGAACTTATTATTTTTGATTCGAAATAAGTATCTTATAATTAGTTGAACCAAGAAACACATTTCCTTCCATTTACTTGATCCAAGTACAATTTGGTCCCGAAAATTTTGTAGCAATTTGTCTCTGAACTTTAATATTAAAGATTTTAGATTTTATGGATTCTACTTATATATGATTCTTTTTTTTTTGTTCAAATGCTCTTTATTTTTAGAGAAATTATAATTGGTGGCAAAATTGGTCCTCGTATAAAAAATTAATTTGTAAATACAAAACAATATTTTATCTTATCATTTCTCTAACTTGGAGTCCTCTCCTTTTAAGCCTTCTCTTTTTATGTTTCTCACCTATATTTAATGAGGTGGTGCCCTTTTTCTAAAAAATAAAAGTATTTTATCTCATATATTACTGATATATCTTATTTTTCTATTGTTGATAAAGTATATATCATTGATATATTTGATAAAGTGCATCGCATTACTACTCATGATATGATAAAGTGTATCACATTAATATCCAATTTTGTATCATCGATAAAATCGATCACAAGTATACCATATAAAATATAACATTCATATACCATTTTTGTACTATTAATAGAATATAGTAAAAATATCAATTTTAACCTTGAACTTATCAAGGTGAGTAAATTTTTACTCAAAACTTTTAATTTTTTCAAAATTTCACTTTAAACTTTGATAAATGTTGCAATATATTATATATATCCTAAACTTTAACAAGTGTTGCAATTTTTACCGTCTCATAGCTTTTCGTCTGAAAAATTACTGAAAAAAAGTATTCTCGTGTATTAAATGAACTATACAACATATATTTAATATGAAATTGATAGGATCTAGACAAAAATAACAACAAACCGTGTTTTTTTTAGTTGAAATTTGCAGGCTTCAGCAGGCGAAGAGGTTGTTAGTTTGTTGAGCTGTATGTTGCAACTGTCCTCTATGTTAATCTTGAAATTACAATTTTAAGTATCTCCTAACCCACAACTGTTTAACTAAATATATATCTGTATGATCATGCGGAAAATTTACCATTATTTAGACTAAATTAGCTATTATCCCCAAAGTCTTATTATTATTATTTTGTGAGTTGAACGCAAAAGTTCGTTGTTGTTTCTATTAATTGAAGTATAAAATTAAATGTGTTTATTAACTCTCGTCATTTTTTGTTTTTAGGCATTGGTCAGTTTTATGGTCACATTCCTCCGAATCTGCCGCAGAACCTGAAACGGCGTATGGTTCTGATTGGGCGGCTTCACCGCAAAATGACGGTGGCTGTTGCTGCCTAATCCTTTTCGGCCTCCATACAGTTTCCAATACAAATTACAAACACAAATCGCAGACGCAGATTACTTAACTTATCCTCTTTAAACACCCAAATCCAATTTAGTTTGCACCAAAAGTCCAGTGTTTTTGAACACCCACTTCTTTATTTCACACTGCTTTGGATTTCCTCATACTGTAAATTGTAATTAATTAATTAATGTGTGGTTTAACAGAATTTATTAATTAATTGTGCAAGAGACGTGGGCTTTTGCCCCCCCTTCCTCTGCTACACTTCAGTCAACGCAAACTCAGAACAATTCTTCACCCATTCTCATTGTCAGGTGACTTCAACAACTTTTTCTCTTTATTTAATTCTTTTTGTGCTTCCATTCTTGATCTGCGCTCAAGTTTTTTAGTCTTTTTTTAACTCTGACAGTTGAGTCTTGTCAGGACCATTACCATGTGTATATTATACATACAAAATTATTTCTTAATCTGAAAAGTTTCAACTTTCAAGTCTGTGTTTTCTTTTCTTTTTGTTTTTACTTTTAGGGCATACCACATGGATTTCGTTTCCTCATTGGGACCAAATTTTCAATTTTGGATATATATATTCAATACAGAGCCTTCTTGGAAGCAAACTGAGCAAGAATTTTTCTATCTCAATTTTATAACATCTAATCTGCCAGCTGGAACATTCTTCATCAATCTAATTTAGGGTTTCTCATGTCAGTCTGGAATTTGGATCCACCCCTCAATCTATTCTTATGAATTTTCAACTTTTCTCTATGTATTTTTATTCATTTCAAAATCTTATCCAATTTTTATACATATCAAATATGCATGCATGTATGTGTTTATGCTTTTCATTTTGTGGGAGTTTATTATTATTATTATCTCCATTTTCTTTTTGTTCCTTTTCTGTTTTTAAAATCTGAGGTTTGTTTCTTTATCATTTAGGTTTTTTGTTTTTCACTTTCTCTAACATATGAAAACTTTTTTTTTTTCAAAATTGGATTATTAACCATAGAAATATTTTGAAAAGTAAATTACAAAATTAAGAATTTATGAGCAAAAGAATCTTTTTTTTTTTCTGGAAGGAGAGAATCCTATTTTAGAGTTGTTATTAAATTGGGCAATTGATTCTTTAGGATTTTGTGTTTTTTTTTCCCTTTTTGAAGAAAGATATAAATATAATATAGTTTAATTTCTAATGTATTATTTGGAAATATGTTAACTTTTAATAAAGCTAGTTAACAGTTACAAAGCTGAAGTGTTATTTACAGATTAATATATAATAAATCTAACTTTGTTTCTCATGTTGTACTTAAAAAAAAAATCTAATTGTGTTCCTAAGTTAAAAATGATTAATTGAAGTGCTCAAAATGCCTATTAATCCTTTGCACAACAAAAAAAATGCTATCTTTGATAATTAACATTTCGATAATTTGTTAATTTCAGTAAGCTGGGTGTTCTGAAATTGATGCCTAAAATGTTAAATAAACTTGCCAAATGGGCTAACTGGATCGCACATTATTATTGTACAAACATCTTCAATATATGTATATAAATATATAGAACATGAAGAACAATAATTAAAATGAATTAAATCTTTTTATTTTTTAATATATTGGAATGTGCTTCTTCTTGGAGCCTTTGACGGGTGCGAAAACCAATTAGGTGGTCAACATATTTATGCTTGGGGAGTCCCGCTTAATCTTTTTTATTTTAATTAATAAAGTTTTTTTTTAATTTTAATTAATCAATCTTTCTCAACCCTCAATTTTAATATATTAATTACTCACACTATGCTTTAGCTTTGAACCACGGAGTAACCTTACACTATATTTGCTACTTTCGAAATTTAATACGTCGCATTTTTTTTTCTGTTTTAAAAATTTATGTCCGTACACATGCAGATGAATTTATTGGCTTCCAAAAAACTAATCGGGTCTCTGTATTTAGGGAAAAGTTTAGAATTAATCCATTTAATATTAAACCTTAAATTTGATTCAGCATTGCAATTAATACTACCTCAAAATTAATTTACAAATTAATAAATTTTATAACCAATTCAGTGGTTGAAGACATTTATGTCCGATAAAGCCACTATGTTTGACAAGAATGTTGTAAATTCGAATATCCATCCCATATATTATATGAAAAAAACCTCATACTAATTTAATTAACAAAATATCAAAAATTACCAAAAATTATATTGAAGAAATGCTCAAACTCAAACATGAAAAATAATTGAGACCGTAGCCACAAAATCAAATAGTTCAAAAACATTCAAATTTAATGACAAAATACTCGAATCCAATTAATTAAAAGTATCCCACGCAATTAGAAAAATTAATAATGGTTGCAAAGTAGTCTCATTCAAATATATATAACAATATCTACAAGCAATCATAAATCTTCGAAATATAAGAGAGTACTACCTGTATGTGGGGTGGATAATATACAGATTACATTATTTAATGGTGAATATTCTATTACTTACTCTATTAGTTAAATTAAATTAAAATGTTAGTGGGTGAAATTATTACTTCGTCAAATTTTCATTGATTGAAGGTAGGAAAGTGACGTAGGTCAAGCTACTCGGATCAAATTTCCTAGATCACCTAATCAAACAAATTCGTAGCCTACCAAATTCTATTCGAGTCGGTCTGTTCGAATTGACCCAAAGAGATTCCCTCTATAAATAAGAGGAGAGACTTGAGGTGGGAGGGGCGACATTTTCACAATTCTACTATTTGCTATTCTTAACAAATAAGTATTAGAGTCTCTACTAAACTTAGCGTGTAGATCTTTTTTTTCTTTTTGTGTGGGCGTACGCGATAGTCATAGACGCTGGAGATTGAAACCAACTTCCCTGCCTCAACGAAAACAAACCGAACATATTAATTGTACGACTTGTGTATAGGATAGTTGTCAAAATTAGACTATAATCCTACTCCAAGTTCAAACTTGATACTTGAAAGAGAGAGAGAGAGAAAGGATTGAAACTTTACGTAATAAATTGTCAAATTTAGAGAGTGAGATATGATTTGCAGAGTGTGGTAATGCTGGGCTTTGAGGAGTCATAATTGCAAAGATCGAGGACGGGAGTTCCAATATTCCAAGTTGGAGAGAGAAACAAAAAAAGAAATCAGAGAGAGGGTTTGTAAGTGTAATTGGATTTTTCCCAGTTGGAGTTGAGGATTTGTCTGAGCATGAAGACACAAAGGATCACAAATTAGTAGTAAAGTAAAGTTGATTAGAATCACACTCGTGTCCTTTAATTTATATATAATATTTCAATGCTTTGGAAAAGGGTAAGTAAGACCATACTAGAAGGGGTGGCCACCAACAACAT
>NW_019104540.1:144950-174206 GCF_001995035.1 Momordica charantia | reverse complement strand
CTCGGCGTCGGCGTCGGCGGAGGAGTATGCGTTGGTTAAGGTTGACTATGATATGCCTTCTGGTGGTGCTGCTGGATACGGGGCCGGCTGGTCCGGGGATTCGGTTCAGGCTTCTAACGCTAACGCTGGGGTTTTTTCAATGTGGAACGAATGAAAAATGTATCCTTACTGTTACGTACGTGTTAGTTTATTTTGTTAACTCAGAATTAGGAGTTGATTTTCCAAATCTAAACTCTTAGTCTCTAATTAATTAATTAAGAGGCCGCGGCCGTGGCCGTGGGGTTAAATTAAGTAGCGTTGGCGCCTCATTTTCCTTCTCCGTCCTATATATTTTCTGAAAATACTAAATTAAAACGGCTCTTATATTGTTATTGAGAAGCACAGTGCAACAGCAACCGCAACTGAGTGATTTACTTGTGATTTGTTTGGTCTTCAATTGAGCACACACAAAACTCTAGCGATTAATCACTGTATCTTTTATCGCCATAGATATAGAGGCCTTTAATATTTAATAATTGCCAAACTTCTGAAATTCAAACCTACCATTTTTACCAAAGATGTGTCTTTTAACTAATTATACCATGTCTGAGATATTCTATTAAATTAACAAAAAAAATCAAATTGTTTTGAAGTTTTGTCTGCAGTGCATTTTAATTAACCATTGCTTATTCATCTAACAAAAAAAATTAACACACCATTGATGAGACCGAATTAACTGTTTTTTTAGTTCGATCAGAGATTTTTGGAGAGTTGATCTTAACTTGTTCTCATGCTCATATGCGAGTTCCAGAATAACTATGTATCATCTTTAAAATATTTTTGAGATTAAACTTACAATGTAAATTAGTAATTTGGGAATAATGGAGATTTAGAAAAAAAAAAACAATGAAAATATATTTATAAAAGTGATCAAGTAATGTGAGGGCGGAGATCCACACCTTCTATTTCAAAGCAGATAATTGGTGCATTACCATTCAACTATCTTCGGATTAGCTATTTTGACCATTTTGATGAGTGACTGTAGAGGGAATGTTTTTGTCACTCTTCTCTAAAGCTACTTGCTCTCAGTAGTCAGTATGTGTTTATCACTGAGCACGGTTCTTCTCGAACTTAAGTACGATTCACCATCACCAATTGAGCTCCTTCTAAAGGCTTTTGCCTGTGGCGTTCTAACACTGACATATAAATTATTCATCCCACTAATATATCTTTTTATATTAGGATTTGTTATTCTATTAGTGTTTATCGAGCATTTTCTCTGGTTGTTCAAGAGGTGCAACAACGTGCGATCGCTTCTCTTTATGCACAAATGGCCACTGCTTTGTTGCCCTAGAGTAGTTTTTTTTTTTTAAAGAAAACCATTTCAATAAGAAGTATGTGAGAAACATACATACAAATTAAAAGGGAGGCTAGACAAATGCTCTCCAATTCAACGAAATGATCCATATATCATGATTACAAAAAATAGGAGATTTTGAAAACCATGAGGATGCTAAAGTCTTAATATCTTCCCAAAAATGAAAATAAGATCTAGATAAAGCAGAAAATGTACAATTGTTACGCTCCAACGAAATACTCCAGATAATTATGGATCTCATAATATTGCTCTAAATAATGGATCTTCTATTGCGTAGGCGCTCTCATTCTCTCTCATTCTCTTATTTGTTAATATTAGATTTTTGCTCAAGCCTTCTTCGTCTTTCAAAAGGCAACCAACGAAAGCCACGTGCAATCATCGTCAAGGCAGCCCACCTCGAGTTAGACTCGACAGCCACGAACGTCACTCCTGTTCGATGGGAGGGTTCAGGTCTCCGTCCAATCCGGTTGGAAGCCATTGCGGGTTCTTCGTCTTTCCAAATTCAGGCTTTTGGATTCATGTTTGGAATCTAGGAAATCTACTATAGGATTTTGTATTTTCTTGGGTGAATCTCTTGTTCATGGAAAGCTAAGAAGTTTTTCAGCTGAGGCCGAATATCGAGCTCTTACAGCACAACAACTACTAGTGAGACTGTATGACTTTCTCACCTCTTAACTGATTTGCAAATTCCAAGTTCCTCTCTGCTCTCCTTTTTAATGACAATCAAGCAGCACTTCACATTGCTTCTAATCCCATTTTTCACGAGCGAACGAAGCATATCGAACTTGATTGTCATTTTGTTCGAGATAAAGTCATCAAATGGTCTTATAAATCTGTTGTCTATACAACTGATTGATATTTTTACAAATGACCTTCCTAACCAGCCTTTTTTTCAACTTTGTTATCCAAAATGGGGGTCTTGAATTTGTTAAATTCATCTTCGAGGAGTATTAGGATTTGTTATTCTGTTACTGTTAATCCGTTAACAAGCTAGTTAACTTTATTTCTTTGTACTTTTTGGGCTATATACGAGCCCGAACTCATTAATAAAAGTGTCCAAAGTTTGTTTAGCCTAGTGATCCAATACAGTATAACAAATTCGAGATATGAAAGTTTGAACCTTTAGCCTCGAAAGAAAGAGCAGACGTAATTTACTACTTAGTTATGTTTCTATACTCCCGGAATATAATTATATAATTGTAGATGTTGTTTAAACTTCAAATATATAAGTAGTGTTTATTATTTTATTTTTTTTGGAAATCGCAAGAATAGATTATCCCGCCTGGCATCAATATTTACATGGATACCACGATGCTGTTAATTGGACTGGACCAATGTTTTCTCTGATAGCCCACAGCTCATGTGGGCTGGATATAAAAACGTTCATAATTTTGTAATTAATTTCGATAAATATTGGTTCACAAAAAGTAAAAATGAAAAATACGAATTGGATAATATTTTTCTGCAAACTTGAATTGAATAAATTAATAGTCTAAAATATCTAATAAAATGAAAATAAAAATTCTAGAAAAAAACTGGCTGAAAATTTACTAGCAAAAATTTAATATGTATACTAAAAAAAAGATATAACTTTCCATTTTTTTCCAAATGTAGCATAAATATGATATCTATTATTGTGTTTAACATAATAATATGCTTGAATTTGAGTTAAATTATAATTATGTTATTTTTGGTAAAGTTTCAAACTTCATGATATATTTAAAAATAAAAATTTATATTATATTCAATACTTTATTATTATTATTATTATTATTATTATTATTATTATTATTATTATTATTATCATCATCATCATCATTATTAGTCCCTTATTGAAGCATAAGTTTCTTTTTAAATACTTTATTATTATTATTATTATTATTATTATTATTATTATTATCATTATTATTCGTAGATGAGTTTGTTGGGTCAAGTACAACCTTATTGTTTCCTCAAAGCAAATTCAAATATTTTGCCCCCCAAAAAATGGTAAATTCAATTTCTGCCCCTACTCTCCCGCCACTCTAGATCATAACTATAATAAATAGATACGAAAAATTAATAATTTCAGAGGGTGATTAAAAATGTAAATAATGCGTGAATTATTATATAAATTTGGAAAAGACTTACAAATAAATAAAAAATAATAATACTAAAAAAAAAAGGGTGTGATGATGGATGGGCTGTTTTCGAATACTGAGCGTAAAAGTGATCCTACGGTTGAATTCAATTAGCGTCATCAATGTTAAAGATCCATAATAATTACAAATTTCACAAAAAGGGAAAAAGAAAAAAGAAAAAGATTTCTAGTAATTTTCTTTGGGGTACATCATTCTGACAATTAATACACACTCGCATATTATATAATCAGGCAAGTGGATCCAGTCATGATGGTGCCCGTGTGACACCAAAAACATATATTATAAAATTCAAGCTATTAATTTGAATCATCCTGTAATCTGTAGGATCTTATAATTTGCATCAAATTTTCGACCTATAAAATAAAATGTCATATCGATTTGTATTTTCCTTTTTTTATTGTAGAAGATTAATGAGTGATTACGAAATGCACCCAATATTTGGAATATTTGATATAGTCGATCAGAAGAAAATACACGCAATATTGTGGAGGTGGGCTTTGTGCTTCCCACTTATAAGCCATTATCCAAGGACTTTCCTTTTCACTCATACAACATATTATAAACTAATCCATTTGTCTTCTATTTATATTTTTATATACATGCTTAAATGTAGCTTATGAAATTTTGGGTTTTTTTCTTCTAAAGATTTTTACTCACTTTTCCAAATTGGTTAGAGGCTTTTTATTCATATATTAATTAGCGATAAAAGAGAGAATACGAGGGAGGTTATCAATAAATTTTCAAAAAAAAAAGTTAATAATAATAACAACAACAATAATAATCAATATAGATTTGAAAAGAAAAAAAAATAAAAAAACTTAGTGACTAAAATTCAAGAAGTAAAATAAAATTTGAACCTTAATTTTTTGGAGCTTAGAAGAAAATGGTAATTGTGGTTGTTGAAATGGATCCACTGATATATAGAAAAACATAAAAACAAAAAGGGGTAATATATATATTTATGGTTCAATAATGGCCGACAAGTGCATCACCAAAGTGTATTTGGCTTTTTTATCTTTAAAGTACATTTGTTCCAAACTTTGACATTTGGTGGAGTGGAACCAATATTATTACTCCTACCCTTTTTTTCGTTCTTTCTGCTTTTTTTTTTTTCCTTTAAAAAAAGAATGGTAAAAAATATAACAAAGTTGTGCATTAATTAAAAAAAAAAAGATTATAGATATACAAGTGAGAGACAATATCTCTATTGGTATGAAATATTTTAGGTGAAAAAAAATTATATCTAAATTTAATAATATTGTATCATTACAAAAGTTATTAGTATTTATCCTAGAAATAATAATCATAAAAGAAAGTTGACACTTTTCTCTGATTTAATTAGGTGGGAGAAGCTTACATTTTGGTCCCAAAAGAAATGATGCCCCGACAGGACTACATTTTATGAAACTTCAAAAAGTTAATTTAGCTCACATAAATTTAGACATTTTTTTCCTTAAAAATAATAAGTGGGGTTTTACTGTCCCCCAATAAAGTATGGAATCCGTGGGGTTTTACACGCTTGTATCAAAATTTTTAATATTTTATTTTCCATACTTTTTATTTTTATTTGTTCTATTTATTACAAAAATGACAAAACAAAACATGTATTTCAGAATTAGTTAATTGCTTTCTGTTTTTAGGAAATAAAAATTCAAACATATATATAATGTATATATTTCTCTTTTTCAAGACCAAGAAAATCAAAATTTGTTTTAATCATGATTCATTAATTATATATACAATAGTCATAAAATTATAATTTTTTATAATTATGAAAAATTAAATTAAGTTTTTTTTTTATTTTAAAAATATCGCTTCTATATAAAATATTAGAAGAAAAAAACTTTAGAGAAATTGGATAGAGAAATGAATTAGAAAGAGAAAATTAGAGACAGCCTGGAAGGACACAACATGTATAGTAAAAATATGAAGATTTAAATCTCTAACTTAAAAAATGAGTAGATGTTATTTCACTATTGAATTATGCTCAGGTTGGAAAAATCATCTACATTAAAAGTAAGAAATATGGGTTGGAGAAAAATTAAAAAATAAATATATCCCTAACACGTTATTTTAGAGAGAAAAATGTAACTTTAGGGGATATAATCCTTTAAAATGTCAAAAGAAATGAGAATTTGAAAAATAAAAATTGATTTTATTTTTTAAATAAAACTGTACTTATAATTTTAAAACAATTTCAAAACTTATAAATTGAAAAGAACAAATGAGTTATAAAACATTTCCATTTTAAGAAAAAACTTTAAAATATACTTAGAAATTGAAATAGTTATCGGCACCTAAATTATTTAATTAAGTTATCATTTAATTAATTGGACAACCAAATTGTTGCGACCAAAAAGCCTTTTGAGAGTCTGAACTTATAATTTACTCGTTGTCTCTTCAATTATTGATCATCTTTTTTATCTTTAAGATAAGATATCAAAACAAGGAATGGTGAGGAAAGTATGTATAGATCCATAGCTAATTAATTAATTCAAAGTTGCTTACATAATGTACTTTATCGTTTTTACGCATGGTATGCTTTTATTGGTTTAAATTGTGACTCTTATTTATCGAAAACCAAAAATTGGTTTAAATTGTCTCTTTGAAAAGCTGATTACTAAAAATTATATACTAAACTTTTGAATTTCTAAGAAATAAAAAATATATATTTGTAACGTCAACATCTACTTTTGTTAGTTAAATAATATAAGAGTGAGAATTTAAACATCAGATTTGATAAAAAAAGAATATATGTAATGTTTTAACCATGACAACTGAGTACTGGGTAGATATTTAAAGAAAAATTACCATAAATAGCAATTATATTACCTAGAGTAGTTTTCTTTTTCCTAAATTTGACCCTTAATAAACCTTCCCTCGTTTCTAGTAAGTTATTGATTTTTTAAATATATGTAACATATTATTGAGTTATTAAAATGCTATTTATTAATATCTTATTTTGTTAATGAAGCGTACAAATTGTTTGTTAATTAAATACTTCTTCATGATATTTATAACAAAAATAAATTCATTTTTTTCTTTTTTTTTACACAATAACAAAATAAATTCTTTATGTTGGGGGTATAGGATCCTAATCATGAATACCACGTGATGTTGTGTAATAATAATTTGATATATATATTTCTTTTTTTTGACATATATGTTAATTATATATATACAAACAAACTGTTTTAATAAATTATCTTTTTTTAGTGTGAATTCAAATTCCCAACTTCGATAGGAGATATTTTTTTAACAATTATTTTCAGGCAGGCAATTAGACTATTTTGTTATATAATATATTATGGAGGAGAAAAATCTCAATTCCCGATTCAAAAGAGAAAAGATATCTTCATGGCCTTTAGATATGATTCTGACTCAAATATCGGAGCCTGTATGATAAAAGTCACTGGTCTTTAATACTATTCTATTTTGCAGGTCCGACCTTTAGTGCTATTCTATTTTGCAAGTGTCGTCCATCCCTTTATTGTACAAGATTGGTGCGAATTTGGCGGAATTCTAGGAAATCAAATTTCTACATCAACATAGTATATTATATATATATATATATATATATATATATATATATATATATAACTTACTGAGCTTATTCAAGACGAGAGAAAAAAAATTCAGATTATTAGTTATCTGAATCTCCAGGAACTACCTGCTTAAAAAAAAAACTTAGTTGATTTTTAAAATGAGGAAAAAAAAAGAGAAAAAGATATGAAAGAACATACACACGCTTGTGTAATAATGTTGCACATGTTTGCATGTGTTATGGGCTGAATTTTAATCAACATTTGCCTTTTAGGTATTTTCTTTTGGTCCAAAAGCGAGTATAGCTCATGGTTTTAAATATCAGTCGACATGTTGATATGTCCATATATCCATAATTTCGATATCGACTTAAGGGATAAATCAACATTTCATAATATTGCAGAAAAATCGACAAAATATAAAAATATCAACAAAATTTCACTAATATAGACAATATAATATTAATATCAATCATTTTTAACTTGTTTAGAAATGGTTAGAGGATTATTTGTTACTATATTTTTTTTGAGTTTTTTATTTTTATAATTTTTCTAGAAATATCCAACGACATTGACATTTTATCGATATTTCCATCAACACTTCCATGAAATTGAGACATTGACATTTCCATCAATATCGACATTTAAAACATTGGTATAACTCAACAGTAATTGACATATATCTCAAATTAAGAAGTTGTGAGTTTAACCCTTATTCCCATGTATTTTAGCACAAACATGTGGAGGTAGAAATTCGACTTCACGATCGAATGATATAAAGGGGTTGGGTTTAGGTGGGAGAATCCCCATTTAAATTCCCTATGAGGTGGGGATGGGGAAAGTCTTTTCCCCACCACCTAAATCGATAGGTTCCCCGCCCCACCTCACTTTTATTTTATATATATAAAAAAAAAAACCTATTTTCTCTAGCGACTTAATACACGGAGGAGGAGGATTAGACTATATAAATGAACGAGTTTTATCATTGAAAATTAACCAAATTTTAATTGATGATTAAGTTTAAGAAATAAAAGAATAAACGAGGAACCCAATTCCTATGGAGGATCTTCGCAAAAATTTGTGGGAAATTTTGTGGATATTGGAAATTAGATGGAGAATAGGGATGGAGAAGCCTTCGTGAACATCCCTACATGTGATGACCTTTTGCACTCTATTTTTATGATAAAAACATATATTTTAATTCATTGAATTATTTCAGATTGGTTCTTAAATTATAATTAAAGAGAGAAATATTTATAAGAAAAAAAGGTACCGAAAAGAAAAGGCACTACATATGCACGCCTCGTGCATCAACCCCAGCTTAGCTTACCCAACTTTTTACTTTGCTTTTTCGGTAAACAAATCATAATACTTCTACCTTTTTTTACATCAAAGAAAATGTGTTGGTTTCACTTGTAATTTTAATAATTGTAGGTTCTGCATATGAATCAATTATATTAATGTAGAGATTCAAACCATGATTATCATTATTTTTAAATAAACTTTGGGGTGATAATTTTTATATTATATATGGTACAATTTGTTTGGATTAATTGTATTACTTTCGATAATATATAACATAACAGAAATCATATACCCCTGTGCAATATCCCATATATTCAAAATAGTTAATGGCTTTTGGTTTAAGGGAGATTAGTTGCATAATAAACAAGTCCACATAATAATATATATAATTTGGAAAAAAAATTAGAAAAGAGAAAATGAAAAATAGGGAGGGTTTGGAGGAGGGGTAGATTGAGTTTTTGTCATTTTATTTGTGGCAGGGTTATCAAAATGGTGAAAGAAGAAAAAGAAAGGGGTTGGGAAAACATGAAACAGAAATGATGAGGTGGCAGAGAATGATTGGAGGGGACTGCGTGGGAGCGGGTAATGGTAATGGAGCAGCAAAAGCTGCAACAAAAAATCGTGTTTCGTGAAATTAGAGAGGCAGTGGAAATTGAAACGGTACATCTCAAATATCACGCCCTTCGCCTTCGGATCCACGAGGAATCTCCGATTTCACACGTCCCTTTCGGACACATCTGTCATTTTATGTCACATCCCAACTATTTATATAATTCTAATTTCCCTCCATTTATATATTTCAATTTACCAACATATATTATATTGTATATCAGTATGTAGCAAATTTATCCCAATGTTTCGGAACGTGGGAATTTCGGAATTTTCAATCCAATAATTCGAACTCTGAATTTATTTCATATAGTATATATCACATAGAGGGTTTCCTTAATTTCATGCTTTTTTGTGCTTTTTCTCCCAACATAATTAGGATAGGATTGCTTAGTTTGCGGTGTGGCCTGTGGGTGAAGATTAAGGTCAATATACTAATTAATCACAATATTTAGTTTTGTGTATAGTGCCATTCACATGCTTTGTTTAATTATTGAGGCCCAAAATAGATGGATCTCACACAGAATAAAACTTCATTAATTTTAATTAATATGCACCAGATAATTAATTTGATGAATGAAAACAAAGTTCCAGCCAAAAAAAAAAAAAAAAAAACCTTCGTGCACGTTCGCATTTTCCCTTGGATTATGGGTGTCTCCATGTGAGGATCGTACGGCGCAGGTTCTCTTTTCCTATTTTTTCCGTTAGTTTTATTTATTTAATAGATATATCGACAAATAATTTGAATATGAAATAGAAATATACAATACATAAACCTCCTTTTTTTGCTCTTTTAATTTTTTTGTTTTTTTCCTGGTTTTATGGGCTACACGTGTACCCCAGTATTCACTTGGATTCTCTTTAAAAAAGAAAAATGAAGACATTCACTTTAACCAGCTCATTACACTCTGCAGCTGGCTGGCTGGCTGGCTGGCTCAGGCCGGGTACCATTTATCAGTAATTAAATCAAATTTATCTATACTCTCTCTCGTGTGTATTATATTCTATTTTATATATAATTATGTGTTTATGTTTAGGGTACATGTACCGTGCACAACTGATTGGAGCTGAAAATTTTAATCATATGGCCCATTTTTTTTTACCTCACTCTACGAATCTGCATCCTCTTCGATTTTCCGGAATTTTCCTGTCATGATGCCATTATTTAATTTATAATATATGAAATCCTTCAAGTGATATATTGATTAATAATTAACTTTAAAAAAAGATTACAAATTGGGGGGGTGGGAGTTGAATAATTCAGTTCAAGGGTAAGGGAAGTAATTTTTTTGGTTTGGGGTTAGGTTTATTGGCAACGAGGTTCGTTAAATTGTTGCACAGGGTGGGTAAAGAAGCAAGTTAGAGGGGCAAAGGGGAGAAGCGAGTAGTAACTGTGTGGCAAAACCGAAAAGGAGGGAGCCGTAAAAAAGGCGCAAAATACGCCCAATGCCCTCTTATAAATTCCAAAAAACCGACTCTTCTTCCGCAATCCCCTCCCCTTCCCTCAAAACCTTAGACGACATGGACTCGGATCACCCATCGTCCGATCAACACCTCCATCTCCACGATCTCAGAGCCCTCAAGGTACTCGGAAAAGGAGCCATGGGCACCGTGTTCCTCGTCCACGACCGCCTCGCCGATGAACATGCTTCTTCCCCCTTCGCCCTTAAGGTCGTCGAGAAAGCCTCTTTTGTCTCCAAGCACGACGCCGAGCGCCGAGCCCGTTGGGAGATTCAGGTTCTTTCCCGCTTGTCCCTCCCCGAACCCCACCCCTTCCTCCCCAACATTCTTGGATCCTTCGAGTCCGACCAGTTTCTGGGCTGGGCGGTTCCCTACTGCCCCGGCGGCGACCTCAACGTCTTGCGTTACCGCCAATTCGATAGGGTTTTCTCGCCGGCCGTCATACGCTTCTATTTGGCTGAGATCGTCTGCGCGCTCGACCATCTCCATGCCATGGGCATCGTCTACCGAGATTTGAAGCCGGAGAATGTCTTGATTCAGCAATCGGGTCACGTAACTCTCACGGATTTCGATTTGTCGCGTAGCTTGATCCGGAGAGCTGTAAAAGACGTCGTTGCCCACGAGAAGCCACCCGTCGTCCGGCAAAACCACCGCCGATATTTGTCGCGATGGATCATGGCGTCCCCCAACGTTAAAGACGGCCTGAGGAAGGCCAAATCGGCTCGCGTCAGCCCCGTCAGCCGACGGAAGCCGAGTTTCACCAATGGCGAGCGGTCGAATTCGTTCGTCGGCACGGAGGAGTACGTGTCGCCGGAGGTCGTTCGCGGCGAGGGACACGAATTTGCTGTCGACTGGTGGGCCCTTGGAATTCTCACGTACGAGATGCTCTACGGTACGACGCCGTTTAAGGGGAAGAACCGGAAAGAAACGTTTCGGAACGTTCTGGTCAAAGCTCCGGAGTTGATCGGGAAGCGTTCGGACCTAACGGATTTGATCGAACGGTTGCTGCATAAGGACCCCACCAGGCGGTTGGGCTACGTACGCGGCGCGTGTGAAATCAAGGAGCATGCCTTCTTTCACGGCGTTAAGTGGGACCTATTGACGGACGTCACGCGACCGCCATTTTTAACGTCGCGAGAAGAAACGGAATGGACGGAGAAATTAACGCCCGGCGGCGTGGATATAATGGAATACTTCCATAGACAGAGGTCGCCGCCGTCGTCTCCGTCGACCTCTTTCAGTTGGCAGAATAACGACACATCTTTAACGGAATTCTAACCCCCCACGTGTAAGAGTTTGATATTAATTCTTTGGGCTCTGTGTAATTTTAATGTACATAATAAAATAAATGGTAGAAAGTACGTGAGGAACGGCGTTAGTGAAATTGATAAATGTTAATATGGCTGTTAAGGTAATAATAGGCAGAAGAATTGGTACTGTGAAGTCATGATTAATTTAGTAACAATTAATTGATGGATTAGCACGCGCCAGCGAGGCGCGTGTTTTAATTCTCTCCCTTTATGCGTTCCTTCCCTTGGCTTTGAATGAAAGGGAAAAGGATCAAAGTCCTTGACGTTCCTTCAAATTTATCCAAACAAGAATTGGGTCTTGTTTCCTTGAATATTAATTTAGTTTTTAATACCCATTTATTTTTAAAAATAATAAATGGTTTATTATGAGTTGAGTATAATAATGAGTTGTGTGGGGAGGTTGGCAGTGAAAGGTAAAGTTAGGATTTGCAGTGCTACGATTCACGTGCCTCTCTACTCATAGAGAATAAAGTGCTACGCCCAAAAAGTTTGATTTTAAAAAAATGAAGAATTTGATTCTGTGGGCTGTGGGCTGTGGCTTCGTTCATAGAATATGATGCTTGTTTTTTATTAAATAATATTAAGGAACAAAACAAAAACAAAAACGAAATGAATTATTATAGCAATTAATTTAGAGAAAAAGAAGTAGATGAGGTTTTAAATGAGCGGCTATGAAAGTTAAAAAGATTGATAGGCAAATGCGTAGGAGTGGAAAGACTTGAGTAGAAAATTATTCACTTTTTATAGATATAGGGCGGCCATATTAATTTAAGGTTTTCCCTGTATACAAAACGGGGCTGATCATATCGTTACCAGACAAATTTTTCTAAATTTGCGGAGTTTTTTTTCTCTTTTTTTAATGAATAAAATATATCTTATAGCTCTCTCATCCTTTTTTTTATTTTATTTTTGGGTCTATAGCAATTATTAATTCCAACTTTCTGAAAACCAGAAAAAGAAAAATATAAAGCAAGCTTACAAAAATAGCCGGATAATAGTGTCTGCATGACTGAGAAAATCCACTGGTTTCGTAAATATGGAAGAAAAATGAAATTATTATTAAAAAATATGATACAACAAAGACTTTTTGGGGGCATTATTGTAATTTGATATGAGAGAGATAGAATCACGTGAAGCTTGAAAGAGATTGAGATAGAGATGTAGAAAGATATTACAAAACAGTTTATAAGCATTGTCTTTAGCAAATGCGAAATAGGGCCCTCCGAAAAGTAGTAAAAGATTAGTTCTTCTCTTAAAAATGGTTGGTTACTTTAGTTTACTATATACTAGTTTGTATTTTATTAGAAAATTAAAGAAATAACGAAAATATTTTGGATTGATTAGACTGAGGAAATGAAGCGAATCTGCAGAAAAAATATAATAGAAACAAATTAAGTATTCTAATTTGAGGGTACATGTCGGAGACTAATTAATATTTAGAAGGCCCACACTCGTGCTAAAAACTTCAAAAAAAAAAATTTCCCTTTTTCTGAGACAAAAAACTTAAAAGTTAAAACAGCATAGTTTGTGATTGATGGGACGTGTAGCCCCAGAAAATGAAACGAATTTAGGGCAGCCCTCCCTTCCTCTTCAGGACAGTAAGCGTTTGTTGCCCCGAATTGTGTGTAGCTCTAATTGTAAAATCTTTCGGATAGATTCATCAGTTATTTTGTCCCTTTCAAGCACTGTTCTTCATCAACTAAACCTTGTAATTTGGATTATATTTGTCACTTTTAAATGATTCCTTGGGGGAATTTTTTGGGAAGACAAAAAAGTGTTTTTAAATCATTAAACGTACGTAGTTTTCAAAAAACATTTTCATAAAAGTAAATTGATTGAGATTAATGGTATTTGTATTTCTTTACACTTTACGAATGTGAGGCAGCATCAAATGCAAAAAATTCAGATTTATTAGATTTTGGCTACCCAATGAATTAATAGTAAATATTCAATATAGTTCCATTAATTAAAACACGTATCTTCAATTAAAAAAAGACATGTCCGAATCTCCGCTCTCACATGTTATAAAAGGAAAAAAAGAAAGTACGTTTTTGATATTGGTTGATGAAAGGACACCCATCTTCTATTTAATTTAATTTAATCACTCTTTTTATTTCCATCGACCCAAATCATGAAATGATAAAGTCCGCTAAAATGAACTTGACTTCACATGACTAACCATTATGACTTTGAACAAGGCAGTTAAGAGTTCTTTACCTTTCGACTTCTTTATTTATGATTGTTTATGGTAAAGTTACAACTTTTCTTGTGGGGGTGATGAGTGAGAATTCGACGCTTTGACCTTCTAGTTGAGAATATATATTGTTTGATCAAGAAAAAAGATTAAGTTTCTAGCAAAATTGAGGCTGACATGATATCGATGAATGGAGGGACCTACAAATAAAATTAGCACTCTAACGCTCAAGTGAGTACTTATCCGATCTATACTCGAGAGAATATAATTTCGCGTACTTTGCACAAGAGGTGGTTATCTCTATTTATAGTAGTGAGCTTCCAACGGTGCTCCATAAGGGTCCTCCGACCGTCTTAGGAAACATTGTTGTGTGTTGTTTTAGATTCTGTTTGGTGCTTGGACTTGTAAATACACTTCAAGGTCGACTCATCTTTTGAGAAGGTCGATCAAGATGTGAGATATAGTTCGATCGGTATGCCTTGTCGATCTGTTTGGAATCTACTGAACAGTAAACTTCATCCAATTTTTCCTTTCATTAGAGTGAGCGATGACCCCTGGTGTTAACATGTGGTAGAAAATAATTCATCTCCAACAAATTGACATATAAAATTAAAACAACTCTATCTACTCCCACTTTATAGTTTAACTATTGCGTGATACAAGAATAAGTGTATGTATTTACTCTCTTGATCAGTATGTCCCACGCATACATTTGGTTGTAACTTGTATTGAAAAGCAAATTTTTATAATTTTTAGTGTATTCTTTTTTGTGTGTTAGTGCGGTAATTATAATTTTTTTTTGAGGATAAACTATGCAATTATAATTTTTTTTCTTTTTTTTTGTCAAAGCAAGCATAGTTCAACCATAATTGACATATATGAGTTTGATCTCCAATCCCCACATGTTATACTCAAAAGAAAAAAAATGATAAGATTTTATACGAGTAATAAAATATAGGATTGTCAATTTGAACATAATTCAACGATAATTGACCTATATTTCTTCCCTCGAATCCAAATCTCCCGATTATTGTGCTTGCAGGATTAAAGAATAGAAGAATAGAGAGCAAGTTATGTAGTGCTTTTTTGTTGGGAAACAATATCCCAACATCATGATTGAGAAGAAATGGCATTAATGGTGGGGGAAGCCAAATGTGTGAGACTTTCCGACCCACCCATTTCAAAAAGATATCAAATTTTCCAAACGCACCAAATATGCACAAATTATTTAATTATTGTTTTATTAAATGACATCTATATTGCTTTTTATTTTAAAATATGGTTTCGACCGGTACAGTTTTTATATTTATAATTTTAGTTGTAAAATTTAAAAAATTAGATGCCTTCAGGGTAGTTTAATGGCTAAAAGTATCTATCTCCGACTAAAATATTGTTAATTCGAATCTCCACCTCTATATATTGTACTAAAAAGATATTTTAAAAATTATATACATATTTCTCAAGTTATAATTTTTTTCTCTCTATAAATATACACTACCAATGTGATATAAGAATACAAAATTACCAACCCTATAACCAGCATAGGCTGGTATGGAAAAATTAAATAATGGGAATCAAAATTTTCATTCTTGACAGGGTGTGTTTACTAAAATATAGAATTTTTCTTTTACGATTTCATCAATTAATCAGATTCACATTCTTTATTTGGTGGGTCTCAAATCTTTATTATAATTACTTTACCATTTTTGCTCTGGTTTATTATTATTTTTTAAATATTGTTAATATTTAAACTTATTTAATGTTAGTTTGAAATTAATTCAAAAAATAATGCTCTAAAAATACAGGTGAAGAGACAATTAAGTCCAATTCAGCAACATACATATTATTTCTGTATTGTAAGAAATGCACCACGTTACTTTAAAAAGGAAAAAAATCTAGTATCTTGTCTCTTGAAAAAAACATATACTTATTTTAAATCAAATTGCTAGTTTGGTGCACTTCCCTTAGAATGAAATGTTTGGACTCAAACGTCTATCATGTCAATTTTTTAAATATATTTTCTTAGTTTTTAGCCAATAGATTTTATATTGCAATTTTTTCTTTTAAATAAATGTAAATAAATGTTACTTATTATTCTTTCTTTTTATAAAAAAGTTACTTATTAAACTTTATCCTTATTTTCTAAAATAAAATAATTTCTAATACTAAAAAAATATATATAGAGTTAAAAATAATTGAATCTTGCTCTGCATGAATGCACACACGTGGAATGCCCTATTTGATTTCTTCTTCTCCCATTGAGGCTTGAACTCACACTAGCACTAGTATCAAGTGAACTAGTGCTCCAAAGCCTGAACAATTACTAGGGGTATTTTTTTTAATACTATAATTACAATATTAATATAATTTATTTTATTCACTTTAAGGATAAAATAAGATTTTATCTTCTCTCATAAATTAATTTATTTTAGAGTATTATGAACACCTCCCCTCAAGATTGAAAAACAGTGTTCGTTTCAAGAGATTGACATATCAAATTTTTTTAGTATTATTTAAAAAATATTTTTTTGGTATGCAACAAGTAGCTAGGACGAAGAGATTCAAACTCGTGATCTCTTAGTCAGAGATATGTGTCGATTATCGTTAGTTAAACTCATGTTGGCCCTAAAAAACTTTCTTAAAGATCTCTATGATAATCATATCTACTATAGATAAGTCCTCTTTGCCAAATTATATAAAGGAGTATATGCGTCAAGAATTTTGTTTTAATAACAAATTGATGAGACTCCCGACCACATAAAAAAAAAGTCAAGATAAAATATCTATATAATTAATAGGTCATAATAGGAGGATAATAGTATAGACATATTATTATTTATTAAAAAAAAAAAGATAAAAGCATGTCTAATAGTTTTAGAAAAAATAATGAAATACGTTAAATGGATTAAGGGAAAAAAAAGAAAAAGAAAACTATAATGTTAAAGAGGAAAAAAAAATCTAAAGGTTCCAAACGAGAAAAGTATAACCAATAAAATATTGACAAAGATATTATTACCTAATCGATTGAATATTGAGGGGATATAATTTATTAAAATAAAAGTAAAATAACTTTAAAGAAAGTAGAAGAAAGAAAATGTAGAATTCAGTTATGAGTAATGAGAGGCCCATCCGTTAGAATATGGCCTTTTTTTATATATGTCTTGGGCTTTAAGAACTTGGAAGCCCAGTTACTTTCTCTCTTGGGGGAAGCACCCGGCCCAGGGCAAATGATAATGGATTGCCCAAAATAAAAATGATGAAGTACACACGTGGATTCTTAAACAACTAGGTAGTTAACTAAAATCTTACATAGATTTCTAATAAGAGATGCTTGATGGACCATATGAAAATTAACAGACTATCCATATGATAAATAAATACACAGTTTATAGAAAAAAGAAAAAAAGTAACAAAATTTTTGTCAACCGAATAAATGCATTTTACCCCCAAATAAACCATAATCTCTTTTTCTCTCAAAACATACACATCTCTCTCTTTCTGTAAAGACCGGTCGTCGCCCCCTTCCTCAATTCCTTCTCCAATGAGAGTAAGCACCAGCGACACCACGGTAGCACTAGACGACGACGATCCCTTGCTCGGACCGACGACCTCCTCCTGACGGCAGTCCAACATGACCCCATGTGACATCCCCCTGATGGCAACAACCCACGAACATACAGCACCGTTCTCAAATTTGCAACATTGGTCTGCAACACCACAACGACCTAGAGTTCCGAACCACGACGGCTACATATGATTTAATTTTCAGCCACAGCGAATCAAATCTACAAATTTTTCAAGAATATGGACACCTTTTTTTTTTCCGATTTCAGCTTGATTTCTGTAATAATGGCTCACATTTGATGCATGTTATTTTTGTTTTTAGTTATAATAAAGGCATATTTATACAACTGTACATACTAACATAAAGTATATGTTATATAAGCTATGCGTATATGTTTACCATAATTTAAATTAGATTCAACGATGCATAACCTACTAGCTACCGACAAAATGCATATATTAAATAACATAGTGGAGCTTACCGAAAGTTAGATGAAAAAATAATTTAAGTATATACCACTAAAAGATATATATTATATAATATATTGAATGAATATATTATTATCAGTGATAAAAAATATATTATATAAGTTAATAAAAAGGATATATTATATAATAATTTTGAGGAGTATATGTGTTTAATTAACATGCTATTGAAAAAGAAGATGTAAGAGAAAAGATGCTGGAAGTTTATAAAGTCGAAAAATGTATACATGTTTTTCATTGTTTTTTGGTAAATGAAGTTTAGTCGGAAAAATGACTATTTTTAGTTGTTTTCTCTCAAGATGCAAGGTCAATGGAGAACAGATTTCCATTTTATAATTTTGAAATGGAATATGAAGATCACTATTTATTTTATTATTATTATTATTATTTTTTTGAGTTTTGACAATTGTGGAGTGGGATCGTAAACTTAGCAACTTCAAATAATAAGTAATTGATAATTGCATTCGTAGATACTATTGTTGTAATAATTCTTTTTTAACTATAACATTTGATGCTTAAATTGTTAGTGAATGAATAAAAGAAAACATATCATGAAAAATACAATAAGATCACTTTTTTCAAACCAAACACGTGACAGTATTTTTTCTTGAGCTATACATCTTTACTTCTAAAGCAAAAAAAAAAAGTAAGCGAGTGGTAAAAGGTAGGATTTTGATTGGCTTAGTTAGACTGAAGTCTAATTCAAACCTACCCATTACCAATTTATTCAAAAGACCTTAAACCTACTCATCCTGAACCAACCTCGTGTACTCCAACATTTATATTTACACAATTTTTTAAATAGGAATTGAAATAAAAATCTAAACCAATTTTTCTTTTCCTGGAATTTTTAAGATGACCTGTCTCATGGTTCACGTGGTCGGTGATGAAATTTTGTGATGGGTCATGTTAACATAATGGCACTGGGAAAAAGGAGGATAACATTTTTGAAATTTGTAAACAGTGTTTCTTTCTTACGAGGACACATGACTTGGCTGGCTCTTGAGATTTTTGTCTGTGCTTCACTTCATTTTTCATAATTGATTATTGTAAAAATAAACTTTATTTTATGGACCTTCGTTGTCTTATAACGAAAATAAGTGACAATAATAACATTAACAAATTTCGTGTCATGGAATGTGAATCTTGCTTGATCCTTTTATTTTAGTTATGCCACCACAATTGTGTGATTATAATAATTATTTTTTTCCTTCCTTTATTGTATGCGTAATTTGATATTTCTTTATGTACATAGAGATATTTTTTAAAGTTCATCTTCATATTGGTTGCGTGGAAAAAGTGCTGCCACGAACCAAAAATTAAGTGATTAAATGCTATTAATGCAACTTGCATATTCCGTTGGAGAATATATAATGTTCCTTTACAAAAAAAAAAAAAAAAATTAAATAAATAGATACTATAAATGCCACCACCCAGCAGAAATATTAGTAATCACAAATTTGTAAAGAAGTATTAAATGCAAAAATGAAGTTACATGTCATCCACGATGATTTGTGGTTGGAACCTATCCTTATTTGTCAAGAATATTCTAAAAAATCTATGGATTTATGTTCATTACATAATTGACAAATTAGGACATATATCTTTTCACGAGTTCGAATTTATTGCCCTATTCTAATGAAAAAACCATCATATAAAATTGTTTTATGTTACGTAATGACAATAACTGAGAGTTGATAATAATATAAATTAGAAATGTTACGAAAAATCAAATAAATATTTTTAATTTTTGTCGAGGGAAATCTTTGCTTAATCAAACCAAATTTCCTTTGTTTTGTGGTAAGAAATATCATAGGAGGAAATTTAAACCAGAAATAAACATTATAAATGAGGAGGTTTTATCAACTGAGTTATCATTACTAAATTATGTTGAATTGATAATACATTTACCAAAATAAAAATATTTCAACTCATATTTAAAAAAGGTTAAGGCTCTGAATGTAAGTCAAAACGAGCGTGATAATTGACATATATCTTCAACTAATTAAGAGGTGGTGAGTTCGATACCCATCCCGACATATTTTACTAAAAAAAATTTTAAATATAAAAAGAAAAGTCTCAAAAAGTGGAGCAATATAATAATTACAAAAATAACCCACTATTGAATAGAGAAAACCAAGAGAAATAACAAGATAAATAGAATTTTACTGATGAATTTCTTGGGTCATCGCAATTTCCATTCGATAACGTTACTGTTTCTTGTTTGTTTTTTATGCTTCATTTTTAATATAAATGTTCCAACATCCATGAATTCAAATTCAAGTATGTTAATAATATTTTTATTTGTGCTCAGGAACAAATTGGAAACGGAAAAAAAAAGAAATAAATAGGATACGAAGGATTTGTCTCTCGTGACATGGTGAATATTGAACCATCAACGACTCGAAGAGCATCAATTCCAATAATCCTGAAATTACAATCAACTACTTTGTCCACAAGGCATTCACCATGGTATTGTCATATAATATTGCAACGACAAAGGTATCCTATCAACTAATCATTTGATTAATCAACTTGTTTGGGTTATTTCTAAAATTTTAAAAATATTCCAAAGAAAATATCAACAAAAAAAAAAAGCCTAGTTATTTCAACAATATTTAGATTTCTCAAGAAACGAGAAACAATCTTGTTATATTAACAAGTCCATTCAATATTTCAGTTGGGTTGTTTGAAGTAAAACGTTCAAATGTTTCAGTTAGGTTGTCGTAACTCGTAATGTAACTCATCGACTGAAGTTGAAGAAGGCGCCAAAAAGATGAGGAGGGCTGCGTAAAAATTCCCCCAAAACGCCAACTTTTTCATTCTTTCCATCAGAATTTGGTTTCCATTTCCACTGTGTGAGCCTTTTCTCTCCAATGGCTTCAAAACCCACCTCCCGTATTTCCGAAAACTGGCGAATGAGTCAAACCCCAGCACAAAATGACATCACATCCGTGATCCTCACTTGTCTCCACACGCTCTCTCTCAACCCCATTTATCGAAAAATACCTTTTAGAATTTTAGTTCGGTTTGATTACTTTTCAGTATATTTCGATAAACCGAGTAATTTGCTTTTCACTTAACATTTCTTGCCTTTCACGAGATGGCTTGAGATGTAGCTTGATTTGTGGGGCTCTCTCTGTTTTATCTGTATATATAGGACCTCACATGTGCCTGTTCTTATGTTCTCCTTAAGCTTTGCTTTTCATTGTTCATTTTTTTGATTAGATGTTCCTGAATGTGAGGTTCCCCTTGTGTCTTGCGTTCTAGGTTACGTTCTTTCTGGAAATTTCTGGGTTTTGCATTCTGGGTTTATTGTTAATGACCGAATGCTTTTGATTCTTTAGCTGGGTTATTTTCGAAGTGCCGGTTTTATGGCGCCTTGATCTTATCCCCTTATTGAAAGATTTGGCTTCTATTTCTCATTATTTACACCCAGATTTGATATAATATATATTTTTCCTTGTCCTATATTTGGTAAGTATGAAAATTTCTCAGTCTCTTAAAATGTGGGCAGTTCTAGTGACCTTAATGGTATTTATGCTCTGTCGTGGTGATTCTCTTAAGGAGTGTACAAACACTCCTACTCAACTCGGATCACATACTTTTAGATATGAACTATTATCATCACATAATGGAACGTGGAAGGAAGAGATGTTTTCTCACTACCACTTGACACCAACTGATGATTTTGCGTGGTCGAGTTTGTTACCAAGAAAGGTGTTGAAGGAAGAAAATGAATTTAATTGGGCAATGGTGTATAGACAAATGAAGAATAAAGATGGGACTCAAGTTCCTGGCGGTTTGCTCAAGGAAATTTCATTACACGACGTACGGTTGGATCCAAACTCGTTCCATGGAAGGGCTCAGATGACAAATTTGAAGTATCTACTGATGTTGGATGTGGACAGGTTGCTCTGGAGCTTTAGGAAGACTGCTGGTTTGCCTACACCTGGAGAACCGTACCTCGGGTGGGAAAAATCAGACTGCGAGCTTCGTGGTCATTTTGTAGGTTAGTTAAGACAGTTATTCGTGCTTTCTTGTCAGTATAGTTTATGTTGTTATGTTCATCTATTCTTTCATGCTTCTGTCTTCTGAGAGTATACCATTAGACTATTCACAGCACAGAGGGCCCAGAATAGCTTAAAAGAGAGGTATTTAGCTTACAGAAATACATTAGACTTCATTTTATTCATGTCAACATTGTCGATTCTGAACATGTTTTACTCATCCCTCCCCCTCCCCCAATTATTCATTCTTAGAGAGTGGGGTGTGCAGGAGACAGTTAGTAAAAAGAAGATGTAGCTTTCTAGTTGAAGTTAATCATGTAGTGTACTTTTGTTTACTTCTTTCTCAATGTTAAACATCCATGGGTACTGTTTGATGCCTTGATTTTAGCTTCAAGAAAAACCATCCGTTTGGTTAGAGCAGCTCAGAATTGATAGTTCTGTATATATTCACCGACTTGATGGGCAACTTGGGAAGAAGATTCCTTTGTTCGTACATGCATATTAATCAGTCGTGACTATACTTGTTTGTTGTGATACAAGTTGGATTTTGGATCCTGTAGGTATTAAGTTTAAGATATCAGTTCTTATGCAAATTTGGCCAATACTTTCCATCTCAGAAAATAACCTGTACTTATAAGTTTGGCGCTGAATTCATAAGTCAAAAATCTATCTCTCTTCAAACATACACGTATGCACAATCAGAGTTCGTGGTTGTTTTCTATCCCTCCCTAGTCTGGTTTTTTTGGCAAGTAGATTATGAATTGCAGATTAAGTTTTTGTAGCTTGAGTCTGTGCTAATAGTTGATAATATGCTCTTTCAATTTTGAAGGGCACTACTTAAGTGCATCGGCCCAAATGTGGGCAAGCACTGATAACCCTGTTCTCAAAGAGAAGATGTCTGCAATAGTTTCTGGTTTGGCAACTTGTCAGGACAAAATGGGCACGGGCTACCTTTCTGCTTTTCCCTCTGAAGAGTTCGATCGTTTTGAAGCTATTCAACCTGTCTGGGCACCATATTACACCATCCACAAGGTAAAGCTTCCTTAGACACACAATTCTCTTGAGAAGTTACTACCTCGTTTAATTTTGTTTATGTTGACAGATATTGGCAGGATTATTGGATCATTATACTTTTGCTGGTAATTCTCAAGCTTTGAAAATGGTAACATGGATGGTCGAGTACTTCTACAACCGTGTTCAGAATGTCATAACAAAGTACACTGTAGAGAGACACTATCGGGCACTCAATGAAGAGACTGGTGGCATGAATGATGTGCTCTACCGGTTGTACAGAATAACAGTATGTGATTCCTCTAGTCCTACTCTCATTGGTCTAACTTGATCTGTAATGTGACTCTGCCGGGTAATATCCATCAAATTGGCATTAGTTGCTTACATGTTAGGAACTTGGATCTGTTATTAAAATTGTCATTTAATTTAATCTTTCATTCATGAGATGTATGCTGTGGAAAAAGCTGCACAACAGTCCTGAAGGTATGATTAGATAAAATTTTTTGGATGCTAACATAACATTTACTAGATTTAAATTAACTTGCATGTGATGATTGATTTTAGCTTTTTATATGTTCTAGGTGTACCTATCTATTTGAAGATGAGTTTTTGCATTTTAATGTGTAATGTGTTGGCTATGAGTATGATATGGATTATGTTTTGTTAATACGTGCAGGGAAATGCAAAGCATTTATTATTAGCACACTTATTTGACAAACCGTGCTTTCTAGGAATTCTTGCTGTACAGGTAACTATTCATTGTTCAATCCAAAGTTACACAGTAGATTGCTCTCACCATATTTGTTAAAATTAATCATTAAAAGTTCTTTATGCTATCTGACTATCATTTCTTGACAGTAGAATTCCAACCTAAATTATCACCTACGTATAAATTCTATAAAAACTTCGAAGTTACAAAGATTTCTGGATTCATGAATAATACATTTAACATTCGTTGTCAATTATTAGGGTAAGAATGAAGTGTTGTTCAATCTAGTTGTTACCAAATTTGAGAACAAAATTCTAAGACGAGATGGAAATCATTGAAACTAATTTCCTTGTTCATAAAACCAAATTGAAATTTTATCTACCAGTGTAAATCCAGTTTGCCTTCGCTGGGATCCTCATATCTTGGAGATTCTCTCCTTTGATTTTAGGCTGAAGATATTTCAGGTTTCCATACCAACACACATATCCCAATTGTTGTTGGATCTCAAATGCGGTATGAAGTCACTGGTGATCCTCTGTATAAGGTATATTTCCTCATATCCATTTGTGTCTGCAATGATTTTATTTTTATTTTTATTTTTTTCTAAAAAAAAAAAAGAGAAACAGAACAAACAAGGTGCACATTCCTTATATTGCTCAGGTTGCTCAACCAACAAAAACGCAATATATAAGAAGATGCTGCTGTAATAATTATGCACGATTTGCATTCCTATACTTGAAGCCTTTTTCCCTGGCTAAAAATTCCTTGCAGTTTGCTAGTTTAGCTCAATCTTAACTTCTGATCTGATTTTAGAAACTGGTTTGTGATTGATCGAACTGTTAGTAAGCTGTTTATATTGAACTATTTTCAATTTTTTTACTCCAGGAAATATCTACATATTTCATGGACATTATTAAATCCTCCCATAGCTATGCAACAGGAGGGACGTCAGTTCATGAGTTCTGGTACTAGCACTACCCACGCTTGAGTTTGAGTCATTTAAAACTGTGCGCTATATATTGGAGAACTTTAATGTACATTTTTTTGTATAATAGCTGGTTCATTTAAGATTATGTGCTATTAATTGCATGCATATTTGGTCTGAGTGCCTTTCTTTTTAAAATACTTCTGACTTGTGTTTCGGATCTTGCATTTTCCTTATTCAGGTGTTAAACTATTAAAAAGTGAGCATTAGGCTCAAATTAGTTATTTTCTCATTTTGTGCTTCATCTTTTGTGAAAAGTCTGTGAGTATGTGTTTGGCCTTTGTTTCTAACTTTTTATTCTAAAGTCACCCTTGTTTTCTTTCCTTCCTTGTCCTATGAGCAGGACGGACCCTAAGAGATTGGCAGATACTCTAGGAACAGAGAATGAAGAATCATGCACAACCTACAACATGCTTAAGGTATAAGTCTTTCCTTTGGTTCTTGTAGTTGTGGTGGGTTAGGCCATGAACAAATGCTTTTGGTGGAATTATTTGAATTTTCAGATAGCCTCATTAGGAAATAAAATACGCTTATTATTTTTCGGTTTCTTCTGGAAAGAAGAACAAGATATTCTTTGAACTAGTAATTGAGTAATATGCTGAAAATCTTCCCCCAATCTCCCCATTCCTTTTCTTTTATCGACAGTTTTTATAGAATAGGATGCATCACCCTGATGGCTGAGGGTTATATTTTACACTTTATTTTGATGCTGTACGAGCATTTCACGATGGAAACCAACCTTTATCTTATCTTTTTACTCAAGTTGTTGATATTATAGGTCTCCCGCAACCTATTTAAATGGACCAAGGAAATAGCATATGCAGATTATTATGAGCGGGCTCTTACAAATGGGGTGCTGAGCATCCAAAGAGGAACTGACCCCGGGGTAATGATTTACATGCTTCCGTTAGCTCGTGGAAGTTCTAAAGCCAAAAGCTACCATGGATGGGGAACCCCATTTGAATCTTTTTGGTGCTGCTATGGCACAGGTTTCGACTCCATTAAAACTCGTGTTCCTTTTCCCTTATCCTTTATAATTGCTTGAAAATGATTCATTTTATTCTCATTATCTTGAATGTAGAATTCCTATGTTTTCTTTGAATGTATATGAATTCTTGATCATTTTCTTGCTTACCATATAGGAATTGAATCATTCTCGAAGTTGGGTGATTCCATATATTTTGAGGAGGAAGCACAAGCTCCTACGCTTTATGTCATCCAATATATATCAAGTTCTCTTGACTGGAAATCAGGGAATGTTTTGCTTAAACAGGAAGTTGCTCCCATTCATTCAGAAGATCCAAACCTCAGGATGACGATGATGTTTTCTCCCAAGGTGGTATATGTTAACTTTACAATTTTCACAAGGCAGAATAATTTCACGGTTTTCTGATAATTTTCATAAGATTCTGTCTATGTACATCTCATAATTGGATCAGATAACCTTACTAAGACTTTGAACGTTCAAAAAGAATAAAAGGAGTAATTACATGATATGTAGTTTTATATACAGTATAGGGTTATAAAAGATGTTACAGCACTTTTAGAAGCTAGAATTAAACGTATAACAAAGAGTCAACCAGATGTGCAAATTAAGACAGAAGAGATACATAGCCATTTCCTCGTGATTCTAGTTGTATTACACGGACATAGGAGCTTCAGACTGACTGAGCTGAGGCTTAGCCGAGATAGACAAATACAAAAAGGTAATCTTATATTGTTAGACAAGCTAGGAGAAATTGTTCAATAGTAGAGAAAAGATTGGGTGTAAAGTTACCTTATTTGTGTTGTATAGCCAGTAGAGATTGTCTGAATCCTGGCAAGGAAACTTTCAACACGTCTCTGCTTGTTGAGTAGGATTTCCATTGGGAACTAACTAGTGTCTATGTGACCTAAATGATGCAGGGATCAGTCCAGTCATCTACAATTAATTTGAGAATTCCAAGTTGGACAACTGCAAATGACGCTAAAGTAACACTCAATGGTCAGAGTTTGGCAATCAGCCCAAATGGTATTAACCACCGTAACCCTCTGCTGGATTTTCTTTTTCATAGGCGTGAAACAGAACAATTTGATTTGTGGTTCAAATTCTTTTTTAATGCTCCTGCCATTTTATTCTGGCTCTTATTCATTCTTCATGTAGTGGATCACTTTCCTATTGGACTTTCACCTGATACTTTTAACATCACATCTTTACAGTAAGCTAATATGTTTCATATTCTTATCTTTTTCTTTCTTCTTATACTGCAGTCAACTTCCAACCGGTTTCTTACAAATGGAACTCGGGGGACAAGTTAACCCTTGAGCTACCCATTAACCTAAGAACTGAAGCTATTGAAGGTATATATACATCTGATCTGACATAGCTGAACTGAATATAATGTTTCAGATAATAATCAAATTTGTGTGAATGTACTCAGATGATCGATCTGAATATGCTTCCATCAAAGCGATCCTCTTTGGCCCCTATCTGCTGGCAGCTTATAGTGACGGTGACTGGGACATCAAAACCGGATCGACTGACTCTTTATCAGACTGGATAACTCCCGTTCCTTCTGCTTACAATACTTTTCTCGTTACTTTCTCCCAAGAGTCTGGAAAGACATCTTTTGCCTTAACAAACTCAAACCAGTCAATAACAATGGAAAAGTACCCCGAGCAAGGGACGAATTCTGCTGTTCGTGCTACATTCAGGCTGATCATCTTAAATGACCCATCTGCAAAAGTCTCAGAATTGCGAGACGTTATAGGCAAACGGGTCATGCTAGAACCATTTGATTTTCCAGGAATGGTTCTAGGAACTCGAGGAAAAGATGGGGACCTTGCAATTGCAGAATCAAACTCTGAGGGGCACTTCTCTGATTTCTATCTGGTTGAAGGATTGGATGGAAAGAATGGAACCATATCGTTGAAGTCAGCAGACAATGAAGGGTGCTTTGTTTATAGTGGAGTGAACTATGAATCTGGTCCACAGTTGAAGCTAAGCTGCAAGTCAAAGTTGTCATCAGATGATGGTTTTGATCAAGCGTCGAGCTTTGTGATTCAAAATGGAGTGATTCAGTATCATCCGATTAGCTTCATTGTAAAAGGAGCGACCAGGAAATTTCTGCTGGCACCACTGCTGAGCTTCATAGATGAATCTTACACAGTTTACTTCAACGTTATAGTTTAGCCCGATAGGTTGAAAGAATGAAATAGCTAACTGATATATCGTTAAGTCTTATTACAAACTACAATATAGATTATTTAGTGATTTTATTGTCCCCTTTTTTTTTTCTCAATCAGCTGTTCAAACGCTTTGTTAGAAGCTGATTACTGTAATGTAGTTGCTGGTATAAATAAATATGGTTATAGTTGGTTTAAATCTTGTCCCTGTAACTTTCTCTCTTGCTCGGTTGTAGTTTTAAAAAGTGACACTGTTTGGTCTTTATTTGCAATATCATAATACAAATTTTGTCCACAAAGAAAATCTTTTAATACGAAGTTAAGGACAAAATTTCAAGAACTTCATTGAGGTAGCGTTAGTGCTAAAATTTTGATTAAAAAATTTAGATAAAAAATAAATAAAATATAAGAATAAACGTTTCTTGTTTTTTTTTTTTTTCCATTATATTCCGTTATTGAATAAGCATGGAATAAGTGATAATACAAGGGTTCTTACTTAGGAAGAACCCCATTGTTACATGGTTTTTTTCTTCATATAAATAGGTATAGGATCTATGGAGCAATTACACATTTTGTGCAATAGTCCTTCTAGACTTACTGGAGGGTTCCATTGGCATGCATCTTAGGAATTGAACCTAAATTATGAGTTGGGCGCTTTAACCATTCAGCCATAAATGCTTAGCAGGATTCTCGTACATGGTGAAAAACAGAATCTATTTATATATATAGATACATAGGCACATGGATTCATACAAATGAACATTTTGAAAGTATACTAAATTGAAATAAACGTTTTTAAAATGCAAGGATTAAAATGAATTAAAAAGTGAATATAGGGTTCTTCTAGAACTTGAACCAATCTTACGAAAGAGGTCTACTACTCGACAAGTCTTGAGGTAGTAAAGTTTATAGTAAGTGAGTAGATACTCCTTCCATTGATAAGAGATTCGATGAAGTGAAGTGAGTAGATACCAGTGCCACAGTGGTGATAAACTTTTTTTTTTTTTTTGTCCAGAAAATTAGGGTTTGGAGGTATTGGTTTGAATGCAAAAAAGGTGGGGTGCAGTCATTATTTTGTGAATTAAAGTTTGTTCACGTGAGGTGTATGCGAATCAATTCAATTCAACCAAAGCGGTCCTAATCGACAAGTTTCCCAATAATTATTGATTCCACAGCCCCACCCCTTCACAATTCACATGCCTTGTTTTCCTTTTTCTTTTCTTTCTTAACTTATCCACACCATTAATAATAATCACTCTTAAATTTCACCCCTTTTTTTATATTGCTATGTAAAAAGGGCTCCAAAATTTTGTAGCTCATGCTTTAGCTAAATCTACTTGCCTCCTTTTTGTTGTTTATTGTTATTTAATTCATCCTCAAACAAAAAAAAAACCCTTTGAGGTTGAA
>NW_019104540.1:120935-135874 GCF_001995035.1 Momordica charantia | reverse complement strand
AGAGGGACGGAAGAAATCAGAGAAGTACCACACTTACGTTCCTCTTTCTCTGTTTTATTGTACGAGCAGCCGCACTCCGGCGAAGACCGCCGTCGCCCAACGCCGCCCGCCGAGGCTACAAGTGGCGGAGATACCAGTATAATTATTAATTGTTGAATAAAGACGATATTAGCATTCGAGTGCCGTTTTTGGAAAGTGAAATTTCCAACAACAACTATTCTATTCTGAAATCTTCGCCGCAGTTTTCAAAGAAAGCAAGATCTCGGGGGCCCTGATTCATGGAGTCGGATATTCAGCAAAAACATCACCGTCTTCTCCACGATGACCAGTACGAACTCCACCACCGGCAGACAAACTCCGGGTTGACTCGGTACCAATCGGCGCCGAGCTCGTACTTCACCAGCGTCGTCGACCGGAAATTGTGCGAGCAATTCGTGAGTAGGCCGTCGAGTCCGGAGACGGAGCGAATCTTCGCACAATTTATGACCAGCGGGAGCGGCGCGCAACAAATTGTAGCAGTGCCGCCGACGGTGAAAAGCCAAGCGGAGGACGTAATTCAGAAACAGAGCAATATGAAGCGTTACACATCTGTTTTGAACCAAAATCAATGGAAACCCCCTTTGCCAAATAAGAGCATTAATTTGAGGAGGGAAGATAGTTATTCAATGGAAATGGGCGGTAATTGCAGCCTTGTTCGGCAGAGCAGTTCACCTGCACAGTTGCTGTCCCACATCAACCTTGAAATTGAAACTGGTAATTAAATCCTAATATTAATCTTATTTTTTGTCCTTTATTTTTTTATTTTTTTTTTTGGCGAATGCTGCAATTATTTAATTAGCAGGGTTCCCGTTTGAGAATTGGGAGGATACAGACACGGACATCATTATGCTATCCAAGTCCCAAAATCAGGTGACTTTCTACTTTATAAACCAATATAATTGAACAGGAATAGCCAACAGGAATTGGGACTGATTTTTGTGAAAGCTTGAAAAGATGGGATATCTAACACAGTTTTATAATATAATTGGGTTACTTCTTTCATTGTCAATTAGTTCTGAGATAGAATTTATGAATATAAATACGGTATCAGAGTACAAGTTCGAACGAGTATTCGATTCGATCTGATCAAGATTGGTGAACTCAAAACACAAGATCTCATATTGAAAAGATAAAGTGACCAATAACCATTTATAATATAATTTGACTACCTCTCTCCTTACAAATTGATTTTGAGATATAACCCATGAATATTAATAATTTTCAATACGGGAATTATGTTTCGTTAATGAGTACAATTTGAACAGCATATGAAAGCCAGAAATCAAGGTCCTATGTTGGGTCCAGCTTTTCTCCACTTATCAGATTCTGTACCCTGCAAAATCCGTGCCAAGCGGGGCTGTGCAACTCACCCTAGAAGCATAGCTGAGCGAGTGAGCCCAACACGTGAATTATTAATGTTAAACAAAAAAAAGTACATACTATATTAAATCACTACTAAACTCGTAGAGGGATGGAGGCAGGTTAGGCGAACAAGAATCAGCGAGAGGATGAGGAAATTACAACAACTTGTGCCCAATATGGATAGGGTAATTGATCTGTTTCTTTGAATTTGATGGTGTGAAAATAGTTATGCATCTTGCCTTGTTTATTATGCAGCAAGCAAATACATCAGAAATGTTGGATTTGGCTATTGACTACATAAAGTGCCTTCAGAAACAAGTTCAGGTATGTGACTCACCAATCTAAACTTCCAATTATATATTATTTATAAACGAAACTTGGCCCTTTTTAATTAACTCTAATTATTGCTTTTATTTTTTCAGACACTATCAAATAATCATCAAAACTGTAGATGCTCAAACAAGCAGCTGCAACAAAATACTAGTATGTTGTGATTATTTTGCAACATGAGAAGGGTAGAAAGATTTCCAACAAGTGCGTAATCAAGATATAAAATGTGTATAAATGGCTGATTATAACGTTCTAACTTCTTGACTTGATGCAAATATTGATTGTTTCTAAATTAATTATATCTTGTAAATACAGGACATTTAATTTACTTTTTCTTCCCACAAAACTGCATGAAACACAGTGTATATATTGTTAGAAAAAGTAACCAACAAAGGTATGATGACCTAAACAACAAATTCATACTCAACCTTATACTTTTCAGATAAACAACAATGGAAAATGATATCTATAGAGAGAGATTGGGAGACTTTTTTCTTTCTTTTTTCCTATTATTCACATTCAAGAAGGCACACCATCACACTCATTCATAATTAGCATTACAAATTAGATAATGTAACCTCGTTAATCATTATACTAAAATGCACAATCATTATTGGTGGGAAATGAAAAATAGGTAAAATTTAAGAGGGCCCAAACCCAAAACATTGTATTATCAATTAACAACATTGTTCACCCAATATATTTTCATCATAATGTCATTATACATAAACACAATATATATCTATAAAGTTAGTTGTCATCACATTGCCAACAAAAATAGTTAGGACATCTCATTCTTTTTTTACAAGTCCGAGGTCCAGTCTCCCATCCTCATATTCGTTGTACTAAAAGAAATCGTCACTATTATATGTTGGTCACACAAAATAAATCTACTAACATATATCTCATAATAATAATGTATTTGATTAAGACTCGATGGGGGCAAAAGATCTTTTATTTGATACAACATGTGGGGGTGGGAGATAGAACTCACAACCTTATGGTTGGAAATATATGACAATTACTATTAAATTATGCTCGTTTTCACTTTGAATTTCTTATTCTTAATTTCTTATAAAGGCACGGTGTACAATAACTAGCGTCATTTAGGTATTCAAACTAAAAGTTAAAAAAATATATTATGACGATAGTATCGTCTAATGATTAGTTTGGTGATTAAAACAATTTTTTTAAGTTGGTTATTTCTCCATTGAATTAATCATTTTTGTTTTTTAGTTCATAAAATTGGAGAATTTTAACCTTAAGTAGTAGTTGGTGGAGAAATAAGTAATATCTTAACCAATTTAATTAGAGTTGTATCCATTTTAAATTGATATGTCAATGTCTCAAAAAAATGTCAATGTGATATCAATTCATATCAACAGTGATTTCCAAAAAAAAAAAATCATATCAAAAGTGTAATTTATCATTTATCAAAAAGAAAAAGAAAATTGACCTGTTCCATTTATGGCATGTATATTCAGTTCTAATTACATTAAGTATATTTAACTATTTAAGGTATATTTAAAAGGTCAATCCATATTTAACGCCAATTTAACTTAATTATAAAGAAAAAGAATGGGTTGGTGATAACTATTTTATTATGAAAGACAAAATAAGGAAGATTGTCAAAATAATCAAGAGAAATGAAAAACTAAGTAGATTTTTTTTAATAGAAATAAACTTAATAAATTAGTTTATTTTAGAATCGTTTATTTATTTTTCAAGCTTAAACTACATAGACTAGTTTAATTTCAAACCCATTTTTGTATTTTAAAATTTCTCATTTGTGTTTCATGCATTCCGAAATCCAACTTTTCTTTTCTTTTGGAAACTGGGTAAATGGCTAAAATATATTTTTTGGGAAAAATATATATTTTTAAAGTGATTGAGCATAATGCAAAATTTACTTTTATAAAAAGACAAACAAGTAAATTTATCGCTGAACCCCAACGTTCACTTACCATATATTTTGAATTTTCCCTCTCAAAAGGAATAATTTGAATATTATTCAAAAAATAAAAATCATATAAAATTGCAATTAAACGATTTCCCAAGTCCCTTCCAGTTCCAGTTCCAGTTCCAGTTCCCGACCACATTTAAAATTTGTAGTTCTTTTTCCGCTGAAACTACATTTTTTTGAATTTCTCTCCGCCATGGATGATCAGGAAAACGTTTTCCAATCGTTCCCCACTTTGGTGTCTTTTGCATCCCCTGTTCCTACGCCTTCATCCCGCCGCCTATCCAGCAACTTCACTCTACCCAGGCCGCCAGTCCCCGCCGCCCGGCGACTATCTTGGGTTTCTCTCCAGGGACGCCTCCTTAACGCCGACCAAGCTAGCTCGGTTCGATCTATTGGAGGCGGATTGGGCTCAGACGAAGCCATCGCCTGGCAGTTGTTCAGCCCCATTGAGCGATTTCTTGTAGTCGCCGTGATCGGCGTCGCGGTTTCCGAGTCCAAGAAGAACCATCAGATCGGCCAGCTTAAAAAAGCTGTGGAACTTAGGGTATTTGTGGCTTCTTAATCCAACTGCAATTTGTTCTTCTCTCTCTGGTAGTAATGAAACTGTACATGATTTATAATTGCTGGGGTTTGAACTTTCAACTTCACAAATCTTGGTTTAGGGCTTTTTGTTCTTCCTATGCCTCTTCTAATTTGAGCCATTTAAAACGCAATTCACATTGAAGAAAACTGTACTTATGAACTAGTAATCCAATAACGGCAGGTACCCGATAGAATTGATTTTGAATAATCCATTGAAGCTCCTAAAAATTAAAATTACATGGGTAATAAATGAAATTTTTTTCTACAGTTTTTTTTTTCTGTAATAATGTTTCTAAGTTTTCCCACTAGTTTTAATCATTTCAAAATTATGTGTTTACAATTTCATACCATCAGCACTAGCTTTACTGTCCCAATTGACTGGCCCCATATGTCTTTTCTAGCATATCTCAAAATTTATTATAAAGAGTTCATTGGTGGTTAAACTAATTGCTCACTTTATGGTTTCTGCTTCTAATTTGAAATTTTTGAACCAGGGGAGTTTTCTGTAAGCTAACATGTCTTTTTGTTTAATTCAAGAATTGCCCAGTTGCTTACAGTGATTCCGTGAGGGTATCTGATTGTTTTATCCTGCTGTACTTGAGTATGGGAATCTTGAAGTTAATGAGCTATGTGGGTTATTTTTCTTATTAAAATTATTCGTGTTTGCAAAATAACCAGGACCAAGTGCTTCTAAGCATGCAGCAGAAGCTTGATGATCTATGTGATCAAGTCAATCCCGTTAAGGATAAATCTGGAACTGAGGAAGACATGGCTTTGAAGAAGAATGCTGATTTGGCAGACTCTGGAGCCTTTGGCCACGAAAAAATTAAGTTTGTTGATTGTGGTTGTTGGCTTTGTGATGAGCATCTCAATTTGTTCAATGGTTTGGAGGTAAAAACAATAAAAAATTTTACTGTTGCTTTGAAAATTATGAACTCAGTTTCCCTTATTTTGTCTATTTTTGTTTCGTTTTCAGCAGGGTAACACAGCGACAAAACCCTGTTGCGGGGCAGAGATGCTACAATATAAAATTCCACTCATGAATGAAGCAGAGCAAGAGGAGCGTAGAATGTCTGATTTATCAGATTGGGCTTCCAGTGTCACTTCTGCTGCTGATATACAGGTCAGTCCAATATGTTAATTGTTTTATCTGCCTCAGATTCTACCTGAATTCAAAATATCATACTGTGGCAGCATTTATTGTACAAATTGGACCATTCTTTAGTGAGTTCCAAATGTTACGAGATGATGTTTTTATGCTTTTAAAATATTCTTTACAGATGAACACCTTATCAATCGAACAAGATATGTTATTTCTGAAGAAAGATTGTGACGAGAAAGACGCAACCATCAAGGAACTCACTACCTTACTCCACTCGTCTGAGGTTTCTGGTTCACAGGTAACATAACATTTCTCTGCTCTTAAATTTTCCCCCCCTGGCCTTCGATTTTTATCCTCTAATGAACTTTCTTGTGTTTCCCATCACCCCAGAGGATCTCAGAGTTGGAAGACATCATTCGTCGGAAGAACATGATAATTTCAAAACTAAAAAAGGACATGGTGGTTCTTGAACAGAAGGTACCAAACAGAAACAGGGCATCAATTTTAAATTTTTGCAAGTTTTAATTGTGTTTGATTACGAAAGGAGATGACAAAAACTGGATGAAATTAAACCCAGGTTGTTCAATTGACGAGGCTGCGGAGACCCTCTTCGTGTGCATCAAATTCGGACATCCAACCAATCCCACACATGACCGATAACCTTCTCTACGACATGGAGAGCAGCAGCAGTCCTTCATCTTCCGACTCAGATTGTTGCCCACCCACAAGAAAGCAGGGGATTCATCATGTCCAAAACAGCGAGCCTTGTTTGATAAGAACCCAGAAATCAGCAACTAAGAAGAAACCCACAACACCAGATTCTCGCTCACAATCTCAGATGGCAGCCCCTCTAAAAGAAATTTCGATGAACAATCGAAAGGCAGGAGTTACGTCGACATCCAGGCAAAGGGGGGAGGCGGTACCGGTACGTGCCAGTGGCGATTCCACAAATATCAGAAGACGCTTTCAAACTGCAGTGGCCAAGGACAACACACCTCAACGAAAGAGAAATATCTAGTAAGCATCATACATAATACTACAGCTATGAAGTTTGAAAATTATGTTAGACATAGAATATGACACATTGGAGAAGATGGGTTTCTGGTAATGAATTAATGAGGATGGTGAAGCATAATTTGTTGGGTTCTTTTGGGAAAATAATTGTGAATGGCTATACCAGAAGTTGTGTACTGTTGATATGCATTCATATTTTAAAGTCTTTGATTAGGTAAATATGGGGAGGAGATGGAGAAGGGAGAATATATAATGTAGACGCACATAGATGCACAAAATTGTGAGACATTTGTAGTGGTAAATTACTAAATTAAATTAAAGTTGTGTGATTTTATAACTCGGTCTCTTCTAAGTCCAAATTGGTGGCTGCTTCTGGGGATTTTCTTGAGAAGGAAAACAACAAGGAGTCCTAATTTAGGTTGAAATTTTTGTATACTTTACACGGCTTATATAGTTTAATTTAATTTCATCATTTTAATTCCATTTGATTGAATCATACATTTTATTAAATTAATAACTTCTTTTATTTAATTGCTAATTTGTCAGTATTAATATTGTTGTTGGCGTTGATGTTGATGTTTGTTTTGGTTCTTTCTGTTGAGACCTTCCATGTGAATTTGAATATCCTTTTGCTATTTGATTTTGTGCTAAATTTTGGGTTTTTTTTTACTGGTTTTGATATTTTTGTTGATATATTTTATGTAATTTTCTATCTTAATTTTAAAGAAACTAATAAATGCATCCCTTATAATTTCAATTAAAAGTATATAAATAAATAATAAATAATAAATTTTGTTCCTATATTTTCAAATCATGTTTATTTAGTCATATTATTAATACTACTAACCCAAAGTTGACCTAATATGCTTATAAATATATATAACCAAATTTTATAGTTTTGCCCATATATTGCATTAACTTCGTATTTAAAAAAAACGAAAAATATTGCATTAACTAAGTTTTTTTTTTAATACAACACGTGTGGTTGTGAGAGATTCCAACTCACAGTCTTCTAGTCGGATGTAAATGTCTTAACCGGTTGAATTAGTCTGCATTAACTAAGTTAGAAACACGACTCATCTTAATTTAATAATATCTTTACTTATAAAACCAAAAATATAATGGTTGAATAATAAAATTTTGCCAATTATCAACGTAACATCATTATTTAAAAAAATAAAGAAATTATATTTGGTAGCAATTACAAACTTACAGATGTTTTCAAATTAATTTTTAAATCAACAAAATAATATTATGCAACGTGTCTTTTGATGATCGATCATCCGATGATATCAGATAATTAGATCAGTTCATGTGGAGATTGGACTCAATCCATCAAGCCCATGAGAAAAAGGCTCATATAAGACTCATTACACCCTATAAATAAAGGAGTCACTTCTCATTTGAGAACCTTCAGAAGAGGTCGGATCCAGAGCCAAGAGAATTCAAAACCTTCCGATAAGAATTCATAAGACTTGAAGAATCAAATACTACGAGACTTTAAGAATTAAATCTTCTCTTCGTCATCAACAAGCTAAAGATATTCAACAAACTCAAAGCTAAGTACTTAGGTGCCCGTCTCATCGATCGGAGAACAAACTCGTCAACTTTCATTAGTCCTTATATCACAGTTTGCATCCGAGAGAAATTATAAGAGAATCAAACATTTGAAATTATAGCACTGCCTACATAAATATGCATACTAGTTCATTAATTCTATTTCTCTTCTCACAGGTTTTGGGCCGACAATAATAATTTATCCCACTCAAAATATGTGATAATATAATAAATAAGAAATAGACTCGTGAAAAAAATACTTTATTGACAACCAACCATTCTGGTAACATTTATAATAAAATTTGATCGAAAAAGAAAATTAATAAGTATAGAATTAAAAGTTTCTAAAGATGAGAAATTGAAAGAAGACAAGGGGAAAAAGATATTTTTGAGATTGAGTTCTCTCACTAAGAAACAATGTTAGCATTTTGATTACGTGTTATTTGATTGGGACACGTCAGTTGATATCGTCATGGCGGCCAATAAAATTGGAGCTGCTCCCTTTCACATCTCAAAAAATTACTTTTTGACTTTTCCTCCGATCTCCAAAACCACTTTACAACACTTTTTTCTTTTTAACTCTTTTTTTAATGAAAATATTCTCGTAATAAATTCAGGATTTTTTTTCTTTAAAAGATAATTCCTTGAAGTAATGTTTCCGGTAATAAACGAGATCTCAATTGGATAGAATTGTTAATTGATGATGAAACATCGATATTGACCTTCTAATCAGAGATAGGTGCCTTAACCATTTGAGCTATGCTCGGTTTGGCATAGTAAATATTTAAATTAACACTTAATCATTCCACACTTTTTAATAAGTTATAATTATTAATATTATGAACACGTGTTTACATATGGATGGAAATTTAATACTCTAATTATAAGTTTTGTTTTTAAAAAGGATTATGTATTTTAGATACAATTTTGTGTGAGAAAAATTTTATATGACAATTCTTTGGTCATGGATGTTGTATTAAATTTTGGTTTTATCTGTAGAAATCTTCCAAGATTTATTTTGACCAAAAAAACTTGAGAATGAGGACTACGAAACTCTCTTCCTCGAGGGAAGATTCCAAGATATATTTTTCATTTCTTGAGAGAAGAAAAAGAAAAGGCATTGCAGACCAAGCAAATGATGTAAATAATTGATAATAAAATTTGGGTTGAAATAATATTTTGGTCCCTAATTTTTACGATATTAATTGTGGTCCCTAAATTTTTAAGTTTGGTTCATTTTGCTCTGTCCTCTCAAAATATTTATTTTAGGTTTTGTACTTTTAAAAAGTAGTTATTTTGATTTAAAATTGTAAATTTTATACTTAATGAAAACCTTTTAATATAAAATTGTAGTTACATTTCAAAAAATATATTGGAAATAATGTTGTACTGAAATTGTGATATAAAAAATAAAATTAATGAACTAAAATAGTTACTCTTTAAGAATACATACCTAACATAATATTTTGAAGTACAAAATTTAAACTAGTATTTAATCTAAAAATTAAGAAAGGGAAGAAATATTTTTTATTTTTTTGCAAAATTTAACTCTTGTAAATTCAAGCCCATGTAACCATGGAAACTTCCCACTAAACTATTTAGCTTTTAAACTTCCAAGTTCCAACTACTGGAACTTAATAATAACGTATCATTTGATTTTATCTATTTATTAAATTAATATTATAATGTTTAAAAATTTTAAAGTACTGAGGTCATTACCAAATTCAACTTAGATTGAGATTCAGAATATATTGCATAACCCTACGGGGTAGGTAGCTATATATTTCTACATCATACACATGTCACGTAATACATATAAAGAATTCATTGGTCAAGAGGCAAAATCTTTTTTTTTTTTTAACAAAGTCATTTTGATTATGAATTATAAATCGTCCTACTCATGAGAATGGGTCCTTCCAATATTGACATAAACTTTAGTTTAAAAAGAAGAAACTAAAAAATTGGAGAAGTTTTGTCTTTCCAATAAAATTAAAAAAGAAAACAGAAATTTCTGAATTTATTTACCGTTCAAACTGCCCGTTGGCAAGAGAAATGTCAAAGACGAATAACCGCGGTTATAAATAAAATAGAAAAGGAGCATTGCTCCTTACCTCACGTGGCCCTGATAAAACAACCGCCAACATTTATCTTCATATTACATGATAGGTTTAGGAGCGAAATATTTTTCAATAAAATATACCGGAAGTGAAAAATGCGAGATATGAAAGAGCCAGGGGAATGTCAACTGGCGGGACTGCGACTGGGAGGAAATTATTACTGTTTTTCTTTTTGGGGAATATTTATTTATTCAACGAGTTGGAAGAAATTGGTTGAAATTTTAATTTGGTTTCTAAAATTCCAAATATTGACTTATTAGGATTCAAGACAAGACAATACGGACACGCCCCAAAGCCAGAAAACAATCGGTTCCTCTTTCTTCTGTAGAGCCGTGCCGGAGGTTTCATATTTACCAAAATCACACCATTTATTTTTTTCCCCCAATATTTATTATAAATTTCTCTCCTCCTTCATAATTATTCTTCGTTTTGGTCTCTAAAGAAGATGCCCATGGACCGAACTCAGGCAACCTCGGAAAGCCCGAGCAGCAGGGTGATGGTTTTGTCGATCGAGTGCATCAAAGGAAGCTCACGCGCCGACGAGTGGACCGGCGACATGCTCCAGACCGGCGACATAGTGGAGGAGCTAACCATCGGGTCGTCGCTGTGCGTGAGATCCCCCTTTAAAAACGGGCGCTCCGGAATCCAAAGAATTCTCCACAATTCCTTCAAGGACAAGCAGACGTCCATCGTGGTCCGGGTCCGCCGAGGCCGGGACCAGTTCTCGGAGCTCCACGCCTGTATCGTACCCAACGACTCCGCCGGAAGAAAGCAGTACGTTCTCCGCTCCATCACTGACCCGAATTACGTCGTCGGGTTCGTGGATCGAACCGAATCCGAATGCTTCGACCTTCAAGGTTCCTTTCTTTTGCCCTTTCGTTTCATATGGGTATTATGGGTTGTGGATGGCGCCGTGGTTTTTTGACTTTTTGGCTCCCACTTGCATATCATGCTTGCTCACACGTGTAACCATCGCCTCCCACTTTAGTTTCTTTTTCTTCTTCTTTTTTATTATTGGGGGGTTTTTTTTTTTTTTTATGGTTGTTGAACAAATTATTTTCTTTCGTACAAAAATTTCCCCTAAAATTAGATACTAGTTTGAAACTTTAAAATATAAATTAAATCATTTATGTTTGAATTGCACTATCAATCGAACCTAATATTTGATTCCCTTTCTAATCTATGAGATTAGGCCGCTTATAACCTATAAATCTTTCAATGTTAAATATTGCAAAAGCCCGTTGTTAATTTGAATAAGTAGTTAGGGGAGTTTGAATATGGATGGAAAAAATGAGTTTTTTTAAGTAGAAAAAATGTGGGTAGAGAATTTGAAGTATTAACTTCTTACAGTTGAGTTAAAAATAGGTCAGTGGAAGTAAAAAATGGGTTGATTCTGTGTTTTTTTTTTTTTTAAAGGAGGAATGTAAAAGTGGATTACACATAACCTATCAATCATTCAATGCTACATATTGCAAAAGCATGTGGTTTTTGGAATAATTGGTTTATTATTAGGATGAGCTGAGCTTTGATTAATTCTAGAATAATAGTTTTACCCGCAAATGCTTACACATCCATTAATAAAATTTTGAATCAGCTAGAAGCATCACATAAATTAAAATCATATAAATTAAAATTTAGGTAATAAATGTGTGACATCTTGAAATTAAATGTCTAATAATTCAGAGTGGGTTCCATTTTTAGCTCTAAAAAGTAGTTCTTCCTTGAGATCATGTTATAGAAGTAACATTGATAAAAGTGTTTAACCGAAAAGCATTACAGAACACTTTTAGAGTATAAAACTAAACACCAAAGTGATTTAAACACACCGTATTAAATTCAATTTAATTTTGTGAGTGCAGCATCGAGGAATGACAGAATGGTAAGTGCATTAGAGAGGACAAGGCTTCAAGATGGATATGTATCATATCCATGGGAAAGAAGGATGCACGAAACCTTGTCTGTTCCATATTCCAGCTCTTTTCTCTCCATTCTGCTGCTTCCAAAAGCTTCAAATGAAGTGGCCACTCACTACAATGACTTGGAAGACACCCTTGCCAGAGCCAATGCCTGGCTCAACTCTGCCCAGGCCAGCGGCGTCCCCATTGTCTTCATGAACATTCAGACTGAGTCTCTCTTAACCAAGGTCCTTCTCCTTCTCCTTCTCCTTCTCCTTTTAATAACACATTCTCTAAAACAAACATGCCACGATTTCAAATAATTAACTCGCCTCTGGTTTTGTAGATATCTGGAGATACAGCCTCTTCCACTGTCAGTGCTGGTTCCTTGTCTGATCTGTCCAACCTCACCAATGCCAGTCTCTACGGTTTCGAGGATTACCATGGGGTCGATATTGGTGTCGTTCGATCTGTTCGTCTATGGTATGCTCCTCTTGGAGGAGAGCTTCCTCTGGAAATCAAGCTAAAAGAAGGAGATTCCAAGCTGGGGTTTGCCATTAGTCGCACAGAGGAGGTAATTCAATTACTCCATCAAACTAAGTTTCAAACTTCTAATAAAAGTGCCTGAATTAAGTTTCTATATGATGCAGGGATTTATCTATGTTTCATCTGTGATGGATGAAGATGACAATGCGCCTTCCACAAGGTCAGGGCTGGACCATCTGTACAAGGAAGCTGAAAATGCATCGAAATTGCTTATAATCTCAAGAGTTTCGAATCAGAAGGTGCTCCCATGGATAGTGTCTTCTACAGGGGCAATTCGATGCTTCGACACAGTTTCACTCAGCCAGAAGCTGTCGTTGCATAGGCACGCCAAGGTCTCCATTTTCTTGCACGTCTTTTTATGGGACAGAGAATTGGCTTCTTCAATCGGCGCCGCCCCAAGTAGGCAAAGACCCACGCCGTCGCAGCCGGCGGCTCCAGCGCGGTTGGCCTTGCCTCCAGAAGTCCAATTGGCTCGCCACCCAAACGACAACCAAATACAGCCACTGCCGGCGGACGCGTTCAGCGAGAGCGGAAGTAATAACACTGATGGGTCGTCGATCAGAATGGAACGAGACACCGCCGGTGACCTCTCCTTTAGATTTCATGAGTTTTCTCTATCGAGCAACTGGGTATGATTTTGGTTGCTTTAACTCTACCCTGCACAAATATCAACGATAGAACAGAGTTTTACAGATGTGGTATCCAATATAGGTTTGTATTGGAAACAGAGTTTTATATTGAGTGGAGTTTCCTACTGGTTTCGCTAGGAAACATTGTTTATTATTCAAATCGACGTCCTCCTTTTCATTTCATTTGTATTAAGAGCATGAATTCGGCTGAGCCGGATGGTGAAATCTCAATATTTTCATGGAGGCTTAATTAAGTTTATCAGATCTCCCCACTGAAATCTACTCTGCCAATACTAATGAGTTTTGGAGAAGATAATTCAACAGACATTTGATACTAAATTCAATTAGCCATTAAATTTAGGGAAATTTTACAGAGTCATTTCATCAAACAGGTTGCAAACGAGGATAAGAACTCGATCTTCTTGAACATGATTGGTGCTGTAATATATAGATCTCTAAAACTAGATGCAAATTCGACGGACTCCTAAACCTAAGCCCTCTCACCCCTAATTCTTCTGGCGAGCTGGATGTCCTTAGGCATAATAGTGACCCTCTTGGCGTGAATGGCGCAGAGATTGGTATCCTCGAAGAGACCGACAAGGTAAGCCTCGGCCGCCTCCTGAAGCGCCGCGACGGCGCTACTCTGGAAGCGAAGGTCAGTCTTGAAATCTTGCGCAATTTCTCTCACCAATCTCTGAAACGGAAGCTTCCGGATAAGAAGCTCCGTGCTCTTCTGGTACTTGCGGATCTCCCTCAACGCCACCGTCCCCGGCCTGAACCTGTGCGGCTTCTTGACCCCTCCGGTCGCCGGCGCCGATTTCCTAGCCGCCTTGGTGGCCAGTTGCTTCCTCGGAGCCTTCCCTCCGGTTGATTTCCTCGCAGTCTGCTTGGTTCGGGCCATTGGAAAATACGACAACAAGGATTCGCTTGGCTCGTGTTCCCAATGTTCGAAAATGAGATGTGAATGAATTGGGTTTTGGAGTTTCTTATATAATATATGGTGAAAGGCAAAAATGGCGAATGGCGGGAACTTGAAAAGATAAAAGGCACGCTTCTTCAAACTTCGGAGGCTCTGTTTTGGTCGAGGCAATCCAACGGCTGAGATTGGTTAAATGTTGGATTGCGATCCGTGGCACTTCTAATTGACCAATAATACGTTACAACACCCTCTCTTTCAAAGTCGACGCGCCTCCTTTCTTTTCTATGATTTTTTTTTAATTTAATTTGTATTTAAAAAATGTCATAATTTTTCTTTTCTTGAGTATGTTTTAATTTTTACCTTATTTTTTAATTTTGACTTTATTTCAATTATGCGTTATTTTTACAATTTTAAACTTTATACTATATTTAAAATACTATTTAATTTATGTTATTTATATAATTGATTTTTTTTCCATAATCAAAATATGCATGATAAGTTAATTTCAATGGTCGGAAATAATTGTTTTTTAACTAGTTGAGTTATTTTCAAATTTCATAAGTAAAATAGTGATGAGAGATGATAAATAAAATTTTTAGTAGATTCTTTATACTAATTATCAATTTTAATTTAAATAAATATGAATGTTACTTTTATAGTTTGTTCGACAGTGTAAAATAGCATACCATCGGGTTAAAAGAACAAGGTTGAGTAGAATTCGAGGTGTCATACGTCAGTATGATGTGTCCAACAAAAATTTTCTTTACTACGTTCAATTAAGTATAGGTCTGTTAACGTAACTTCAGCAAGGAAGTTGAAGCCACACACCACGTCATAGTCAAAACAAGAATATCTATTATTGTGCATTTTTGTTACAATATTTT
>NW_019104540.1:54412-90026 GCF_001995035.1 Momordica charantia | reverse complement strand
TTTATTGTTCCCTTGATCATCATCTTCCACACACCATACCACTATGAAAATCCATCCGACAGCAGCTTTGGTCGGTGTCTGCGTCTTGATTCTCACCACCATTTTGATTTCCTTTCCGATGATGAGATTCCACCATCACAAATCGGCTCCAAATCAACCCAGAAGACTACTGCTGCTTTCTTCACTTTCGTCGTTGCCGCTGCCCACAAATCAGAACAACGCCAATGGACAACTGAAAGATGCTCCAAAATCCGCTGCCGCAAGTCTCAGGGTGGCGCCGCCGAGCAAATCAAATCCCACGCAGAACAAGTAATCAATTACTTTATAATTTTCAATACCCATTTTTTGTACAAACATCTTACAGTGAGAGATACACCAAATTTTTGCCGTAGATTATTGATAAATAGATGCAGGGTTTTTACTTCTTCTTAGAGTTAGACTTAGATCTCCACTACTCTGTCGATTTTATTTCACTGACATGATGAATTGGGACATACAGAAACTCCAGATTTGATGTTCATGACTTGGATTCGTAAGAAATTACTTAGTTTTAGCTTCATTTTGTAGTCATGTTGGAAATCTGGAAGATCGGAGTCTTTATTAGTTAATTCTCGGGTCAAACGATGAGATGAAAAAAGGATGTAAATTATTCAAAATAGAACTTGTAATGTAATAGTGTTGAAAACTTGAAAATGCGCATCATTAAGCAAATCAAAGCGCATAATTACTAAATTTAGTAAATTTAAGGTTCCAAATGTTGACTGATTTTTTTTTTCTTTTTGGAAATAATGTTACTTCATTTTGCAACCTATGGCATCTTCTGATGGGAATTTATTATTGAGCGGATGTCTGGACTCTCTTTTTTCTTTTAAATATTATTACTTTTTAAACCTTTTTTTTTTTTTGGGGAATATATGTTGTGTTGTTTTTGTTTTCTAAGATTGATTCAACTGTTCTTTGGAAGAGATTTTTGTAGGCAAGAATATATGTTTGTGTTGTTAATGTTTGAGTATTTTTATTCTAATTTAATTTATATTATTTGTTTTAATTTAATCTCTCATGCTTTAAATTTCTTAAATTTAGTCACACTTATTCACGAATTAACAAAAATTTAGAAGAGAAAAAAAATCAAAAATAGAAAATTTGAATAATGAAACCAAAACAAAATAACTATTTATAACGATCAATAATTTTAACACTATTGCGAATTCATACACTGATTAGGATATTGTTTCTTATAAATATAGTTTTTTTTTAAATTAAAGTCTTATTAATATAGAATCCATAATAGAATTTTGTTTTTTAGTATAAATTTGAAAGGGAGTTGAGTGGACATGGACAATGTATAGACAGAGGGATCTTTATTTAGTGGGTTTCCGATTTAGTGTGAGTATTTTGAATTGTGAAATTCTAAGTTGGGTATTTAAAAGCAAACTAGCCATGCCAATGATACCTATTTTTGCATCAGATTGGACATAGTCCCATTGGAAGGAGCCAACAAGTATAATCACTATGGTCCAAAGATTTTTCTATTTCTATTTCTATTTCTATTTCTCATTTCTTGGAAAAAATCAAATGTAGGTCATGTTTGCATACAGCTATTGGTCTATCTTTTTTTCAACAATTTTTTCTTCTCATATATACACTTAATTATTACTTATATAATCTTGAACTGAAAAAAAAAATATACTTGTTTGTTATATGATCCTTTTGTTTTGACAAATGAACTCTCCCTTACGTCAGGCTTTCTAAATACTGAATTAGATAACACAAAGTCTCCTCCAAAATTTTGATTAACGAATATACGAAGTAATGGAGAAAAATCCACTAAAAATAAAATACATCCCTTGAATGAGTTTCAAAGGAAAACAATTTATCTCCGTAATATATGTGTGTGTGTTGAAAAAATAAAAATAAATCAGTCAACGGTCCAAGGTAGGACTAATTACAATATTTTAAGAAAAGTGAAAATTAAATAATAGTGGGTTTGTGTTGTTCGTCTTCAAAAGTCAAAATTCAACTGTGTTGTTGTTTCCCCTTGGTTATAAGTTTCTTCTCATTTCTCCTCTCTGGTCATCTTCTGCATTACTTAATTACCCATTTCAAATTCAAATCTTCTTACACATCTCTCATGGCTTCTCCTTCTCCTTCTCCACTTCATCTTCTTCTAATTCTAGTTCTTGTTCTTTCACCATCCTCTACCATTGCTCAGCCCCACGTAAACATAACTTTGGGCTCTTCTCTCACCGCACAAAATGACAATTCCTTCTGGTCCTCAAAATCTGGTGACTTTGCTTTCGGCTTCTTGCAATCTCCAACTGGCGACTATTTGTTGGCCATTTGGTTCAACAAAATCCTCGACAAAACTGTGGTTTGGTCCGCTAATCGGGACAACTTGGTCCCTGAAGGATCCAAAATTCAATTCACCATACGCTCTCAGCTCGTGCTCAACAACCCTCGAGGCGAACAAATATGGACTGCCCATTTGGCAGTCACCAATCAATCAGTTTCCTATGCTGCCATGCTTGATACTGGCAACTTCGTGTTGGCTGCCGCCGATTCTAAGATTTTGTGGCAGAGCTTCGATGACCCTACGGATACGATTTTACCATCACAGATTGTTAATCAGGGCGGAATTCTTGTTGCCCCTTATTCAGAAACCAATTACTCGAGTGGAAGATTTCTTCTCTCCATGCGAAGTGATGGGATTTTGGGGCTCTACCGCAGAGCGTTCCCTTTGGATACAATTGGTAAAGCCTATTGGGAAACTAACACCGAAGGCTCTGGGTTCCAGCTGGTCTTCAATCTCTCTGGTTCCATTTATCTCATCGCGAAGAACAAAACCATTCTGAAAACTTTGACATCGAATACACCATCTCCTCAAAATTTCTACCACCGGGCGATTCTTGAGCACGATGGGGTTTTCAGACAATATGTTTACCCCAAATCCAAGATGGGAAATGGGAGTGATTCGTCCTGGTCTAATGGCTGGTCTCAAGTGTCGAACCCCACGCCTGGGAATATTTGTACCAGTTTTTATGATGGTGCGGGAAGTGGGGCGTGCGGGTTTAATAGCTATTGCAGGCTTGGGGATGATCAGAGGCCCTATTGCACTTGCCCACCGGGCTATGACTTGCTTGATCCTAACGATGTGATGAAAGGTTGTAAACCCACTTTCGCTCTTCAGAGTTGTGATGAATCGCTTGATGAAACCGATGACTTCCAAATTTCCCCTTTGGAGAATACGGACTGGCCACAGTCTTATGATCTGGAGCATTACAAACCGGTAACAGAGGATTGGTGCAGAGCCCAATGTTTGAGCGATTGTTTTTGTGTTGCTGCCATTTTCAGAGGCGCGGATTGTTGGAAGAAGAAATATCCTCTTTCCTTCGGGAAAATGGATCCTGGCGTCGGCGGAAGAGCCCTCATTAAAGTAAGGAAGGATAACTCTACTTTCAGATTACCTGATCATCTTGTCGAGAAAGACAAAACTTTGTTGGTCGCTGGGTCAGTTCTATTGGGCACTTCTGTGTTTCTAATCTTCATCCTAATGCCGGTCACTTTTCTGCTTGTTTACCGATTTAGTAAAAGGCGATTGGTGGGTGTTAAAGGAAAGTCACAAGCACTGGGTATGAACTTAAAAGTTTTTAGCTTTGAAGAGCTAAACAAGGCCACAAATGGATTCTCAGAGCAGCTGGGGAGCGGTGCTTTTGCTACTGTTTACAAAGGGATTGTTGATTCTATGGACAACAGCTTGGTAGCTGTTAAAAAGTTGGACAATGCGGTGAAAGAGGGAGACCAAGAATTTAAAGCTGAAGTGAGCGCTATTGCTCGAACAAACCACAAAAATTTTGGTACGATTGCTTGGTTTTTGTAACGAAGGGCCACACAGAATGCTGGTGTATGAGTTCATGCACAATGGGTCTGTCGCGGATTTTCTTTTCGCGCACTCAAAACCAAATTGGTATCAGAGAATTCAAGTGGTTGGGGGAACTGCTAGAGGGCTGTGTTATTTGCACGAAGAGTGCAGCACTCAGATCATTCATTGCGACATTAAACCTCAAAACATCCTGCTCGATGACTCTTTGGATGCACGAATATCAGACTTCGGTTTGGCCAAACTGTTGAAAAAGAACCAAACTCGAACCATGACTGCAATTAGAGGAACCAAAGGATATGTGGCTCCAGAATGGTTCAGAAACCTTCCCATCACAGTGAAGGTTGACGTTTATAGCTTTGGGATTCTGTTGTTGGAGATGATCTGTTGCAGAAGAAGTTTTGAACTGAAAGCAGAGAATGCAGATGAAATGGTGTTGGCGGATTGGGCTTACGATTGCTTCAGAAAGAGGAGAATGAAGATGTTGGTTGAAAATGATGAAGAAGCAAAGAATGATATGGAAAGGGTGGAGAAGTTTGTCATGATTGCAATTTGGTGCATTCAAGAGGAGCCATCTTTGAGGCCTTGTATGAAGAAAGTTGTACAGATGCTTGAAGGTGCCGTTGAAGTTTCAATTCCGCCCGACCCATCTTCATTCATTAGCACAATTCATTAATCAATCACTCCTAATAAAATTGTGCATTAAAATTTTCTTTCATGAATAATTCTTAATATATGTCCACTAACGACTAAGATTTTTATTTTCTTTTCTGTCTGTTGGTCAACTTAAGCTATGGATGATTTTAAAATTATTTCACAAATCAAAGGAGTGGATGGCGGCTCTTGAAATCTATTATCTAATACAAGACAAACTTGGTTAAAATCTCATCGACACAATAAAAAGAAATGTAATTCTGTCTTTTATAATATTTTGAATTATAATTTTAGTTTAACAAATATGAGCGGGGGTGAAGAAGAATAAACCACCTCAGCAATATTGCGTTTGAGGTTGGAACTTGGAAGACGGGATTCACTTTTTCTTTATAATATTAATAGATCCCATAACTCTATTCAAAGATTTATCTACAAATTTTGTTAGTGCAACAAATTATTGCGATAAAAAATTTGTATCATAGGTTTACTCTTTCTTTGTTTACTTTTACCACTAAAATTTTTGGTATCAGATGATGTGACTTTATTATAAAATATTATAAATTTATGTTTAATTTAATTTAATTATATTAATCAATATCAATAAAAATTGTTGTTATTAAATAAAATAAATTGTTATAGTAAAAAATATTTACTTTCCATTCAATAAAATAAATCAAAATATATTATTATTTTAGTTAAAAATAATATTAACACACTTTTAGTTAATATATTCATAATTAGTTAAAAATAAAAAATAGGTATTCTAGTAATTTTTATACATCTCATTGTTTTTATGATTCTAGATAATTTTAGTAAACGACATCAATAAATTTTTATTTCAATTATAAAAAACAACAATTTGATTGCAATGAATTTTCTTTTCAATTTCTTATATTTAGACTTCGGGCAAGTAAATGGGGCACGAATATATAAGTCCAATCTTTTGTTACCCAAAGAAGAAGGTAAACTGCATATAGAATTTTTAGGATTTATTTATTTGAGTTCTAACCGCAAATTGAAATTGAATTATATATTTCTCCACTGGAATCTGCATCTAATCAATTTGTAAGATGTAAACTTAGAAAGAATGTTCCCAAGTCATAAAAATATAGGAAGAGTAAGTGGATATATTGCTTGCCTAGGTGACGTGAGGCCATTAAAATAAAATATCTCCGCTACGGAAACTCGGTTTAGTAGATAAAAAATAATAATGATAATTCGAATCCAAAAATTTTTGTATACAGCTGAAATTACAAGGCAGTACTTTATTCCTGTGATTGAGTGGTCAAATGGGTGGTGCCTTACCCGGTTAACACCTACCCCGCGTGGAAATTCGGCCTATCAATTGTTTGGCTTTAAAGACTTTAAAATTGGAAGTCAACAGCGAGACGACGCCACCGCTTTGTCATTGGAATTCCATTTTGTTCATAAATTTCCTCTGCAAGCTCCAACCATTCTGCCCCTGAAATGGAACTTTGAATTCCCCCACCTTGAGCTGCCCTCTTCCACTTCTCTCATGGCTTCTCCCTTGGGGCCTATTCTTCTACTTTTGCTTCTTTTTCTTTCCCCATCCTCTATCCTTATCCTTGCTCAGACCTACACAAATGTAACTTTAGACTCCTCTCTCACTGCTCGTACTGATGGCTCCTTCTGGCCCTCTAAATCTGGTGACTTTGCCTTCGGTTTCCTCCAATCTGGAGATGGAGGTGGAGACTATTTGCTGGCCATTTGGTTCAACAAAATTGCAGAAAAAACTGTGGTTTGGTCCGCTAATCGGGACAAATTGGCACCTGGAGGATCCATAGTTTCACTTACCCGCAGTGGTCAACTCGTGCTCAGCGGCCCTCGAGGTGATCAAATATGGAGTGCAAACTTAGCAGGTGGCAACCAAACAGTTTCCTACGCTGCAATGCTCGATAACGGCAACTTCATTTTGGCTGCCAGGGATTCTGAAATTTTGTGGCAAACCTTCGATGTGCCTACCGATACCATTTTACCATCACAGACTGTTAGTCAGGGCAAAAGTCTTTTTGCTTCTTATTCACAAACCAATTACTCCAGTGGAAGATTTCAACTCGCGATGCAACCTGATGGGAATCTGGTGCTTTACCCCACACAATTCCCCACAGATACAAGAAGCAGGGCTTATTGGGCAACTGCCACAGTAGGCTCCGGCTTCCAGCTCGTCTTCAACCTCTCTGGTTCCATTTATCTCATCGCAAAGAATGAAACCATTTTGGAATTTTTGACATCAGATACTCCACCGACCCAGAATTTCTACCACCGAGCGATTCTCGAGGATGATGGGGTTTTCAGACAGTATGTTTACCCAAAGATTGGTAGTGGAAGTAATTCGTCTTGGCCTAAAGCTTGGTCTCAAGTTTCGGACTCCACACCTTCCAACATCTGTACGGCACTTAATGATGGTACGGTAAGTGGAGCGTGCGGATTTAATAGCTATTGTAGGCTTGGGAATAATCAGAGGCCATATTGCACTTGTCCACCGGGCTATGACTTACTTGATCCAGATGATGTGATAAAAGGCTGTAAACCCAAATTTGTTTCTCAAAGTTGTGACGCATCGTTTCCTGAAGCTGATGACTTCGAGTTTTCCCCTCTAGAAAATGCGGACTGGCCTCAGGCTGATTACGCCCATTTCCAACCAGTAAATGAGGACTGGTGCAGAAGCGAATGTTTGAGCGATTGCTTCTGTGTGGCTGCCATTTTCAGAAATGGGGAATGTTGGAAGAAGAAGTTTCCCCTTTCCTTTGGGAGGATGGATTCTAGCGTCGGCGGAAAAGCTCTCATCAAAATCAGGAAAGACAACTCTACTTTCAGACCTTATAATCCCTCTGATAAACATACCAACAAAACTAAGTTAGTCGTTGGATCAGTTCTGTTGGGAAGCTCTGTATTTCTAAACCTCACCTTACTGCTGCTCACCTTTTTGATTGGCTACCGATTCAACAAAAGGAAATCAAAGGTTCTTCAAGGAGACCCGTTAGCGTTAGGTGTGAATTTGAGGGCTTTCAGCTATGAAGAGCTAGACAAGGCCACGGTCGGATTCACAGAGCAGTTGGGAAGTGGGGCTTTTGCTACTGTCTATAAAGGAACTCTGGACGACAACAACCTGGTGGCGGTTAAAAAGTTGGACAATATGGTGAGAGAGGGAGGAGAGCAAGAATTTAAAGCTGAAGTGAGCGCTATTGCTCGAACAAACCACAGGAATTTGGTTCGTTTGCTAGGTTTTTGCAATGAAGGAGAAAACAGAATGCTGGTGTATGAGTTCATGCATAATGGATCTCTTGCAGATTTCCTTTTCGGGCCCTCAAAACCAAATTGGTACCAGAGAATTCAACTAGTTCTAGGAACTGCCAGAGGGCTATCTTATCTACACGAAGAGTGCAGCACCCAGATCATTCATTGCGATATCAAGCCTCAAAACATCCTTCTAGATGACTCTTTTGCTGCACGAATTGCAGACTTTGGTTTGGCCAAACTTTTGAACAAAAACCAAACTCGAACCATGACTGCAATTAGAGGAACCAAAGGATATGTAGCTCCAGAGTGGTTCAGAAGCCTCCCCATTACTGTGAAGGTTGATGTGTACAGTTTTGGGATTCTATTATTGGAGATCATCTGTTGCAGGAAGAATTTTGAACTAGAAGCAAAAAATGAAGACGAAATGGTGCTAAGCGATTGGGCTTATGATTGCATGAGAGAGAGGAAAGTAGAGATGTTAGTAAGAAATGATGAGGAAGCAAAGAATGATATAAAGAGGGTGGAGAAGTTTGTTATGATTGCAATTTGGTGCATTCAAGAGGAGCCATCGTTGAGACCCTCTATGAAGAAAGTCATACAGATGCTTGAAGGTGCAGTTCAAGTTTCAACTCCCCCTGACCCATCTTCATTTATCAGTACAATTCAGTGACACAACTTTCTTCTATTATGTGAAAACATTGTCTCTTCTCGCATATCATATGAATAACCCAATACAATTGTCCAATACAAAATGTCTCAGCTGCACTTTGTGGTATAGTTTAGACTAGCCTCAATTGTCAGTCATATAGGACCATCTTGTCTTGCCTCAACTCTCAACTCTGTTTGTTTTCGAAGAAGAGAAGAGCTTCAATACCGCCAAGGCTCCAAGCCAACCCTTTCTCTACTTTGCTTTTTTTGTCATTTAGTTCCTTTGGGAAGTAGTTCTCTGACCGTCCCACTTTTATGATTTTTCAAGTTTCTAGATTCAAATAAATACTACATTACGTATAATTTGTAAACTATGTATAATTTAATTAAATTTGAATCCTTCAAACAAAATGACAATATCCTGATAGGATATTAATTTAACCTAAAGATTGTTTTTAACAAAACGTATTGTGAGAGTTGACCGTGTGGCTTGAGACAAATGTATAGTCCTTTTCACAGTTGGTTGCAATAATCACAATCACAACCGCGTGAAGGATAAATAAAAATTTTCATAGTTGGTTTAATCCATTCCCTTTCTGGGTTGGTTTGAAGGACAAAGGGAGCTTCTTTGCCTTACGGTTTCTCCACACAAATAGTTCCTTTATTGGGAAAGCAACGCTGAAAGTGAATGGAACGATTTTAAGAACTCTACCTTCCAATGATTCGTCTCCTTCAACTAAGGGTCTTTACACTCGAGCAATTTTAATTCCATACCTTCCTATATCTGTGTGAGACTAAACGGTGGCTTTGGAAGTGGAGCATGTGGATATCATAATAATAGCTACTGTAGTAATGCGGGCGATCAGAGACCACTTGCAATTGCCCACGAGGCTATCTATGACAACCTCGATCCAAATGATGTGATGAAAGGTTGCAAACCAAGTTTCATTTCTCAAAGTTCCTGAAAGCCGATGCCTTTGAATTTTTTTCCTACTGGCCTGACTCTGATTATGAGGCTTTCTCTGGAGTAATTCAAGGAAGTTAGGGACAAAACTTTGATAGTCATTGGATCGCTTCTATTGGGCAGTCCTGCATTTCTAATCTTCATCTTTCTGTTGATCACTTTTCTGATTGTGTACCCATTCAGTATAAAAGGAATCGAAGGTTATTGTGGAAAGTCAGTAATCGAAATTAAGAGTTTTCAGCTATCATCAAGAGCTTAACAAGGCCACAGGTGGATTCACAGAGCAGCTTGGAAGCGGTGTTTTTGCTTTTTGCTTCTTATTGATCTGTCCAACAACTTCTTTGTGGCTGTGAAAAAGTTGGACAATATGGTGAAAGAGGGAGACCAAGAATTTAAAGCTAAAGTGAGCGCCTATTGCTCGTACAAACCACAAGAATTTGGTGCGATTGTTCGGTTTCTGCAATGAAGAAACCACCCAGAATACTGGTGAATGAATCCGTCCATAATTCCTAATGGGTCCATGCATGTATGAATCCAGTCAAACTCGATCTAGGAATGCAATTTAGAGGAACTAAAGGATATATGTTTATAGCTACGGGCCTACGGCATTTTGTTGTTGATCATCTGCTGCAGAAAGAGTTTGTAAACAAAAGCAGAGAATGAAGATGAAATGGTGTTGGCAGATTGGAGTTAAGATTTCTTCAAAGAGAGAAAAGTGGAGATGTTAGTGGCAAATGTTGAGGAAGCAAAGAATCATGACACGAAGAGGGTGGAAAAGTTTGTTATGATTGCAATTTGGTGCAATCCAAGAGAACCCATCGATGAGATCGTCCATAAAAAAAGTCATACAGATGCTTGAACACGATGTCGAAGTTCCTAAGATCCATCTTCATTTATCAGCGCGATTTAAATATGAACTTATCAGAACTTGAATAAAAAATGCACATAATAGGGCGAACATCAGTTCGATTATTTTGGTTTTTGAGTGAACCGAGATACTCTGTGAACCAATGTAGAAGATTGAACATAATCGATTTCAACCAAACCGGTTGATTCGATTTCTTCTATTCAGCTGCATCGGGTGGGGAATGTATCAAATTTTGGAAACGCGTAGCAGAGAAAGGGGAAGATAGGGATTGAGAGAGTACCTACTACTGCTCACTGCTGATTACGAAGAGAATCGAAGGGGGCGACGCAACGAAGTCGAAAATCGAAAGAGGAACGGCTCCTTTTTTCTTTTTCCTTTTTTTCTTCTTTTAATTTTATTTCATATTATTATTATTATTATTATTTTTTATAAACTAGAGATGGAGTTGGTGTTGGGCTGGGCTGTGTAGTTGGGTATGGGATTGGGCTGTTGGACCGATACGTAAGAGTTGCAGCTGCGGTTCGGGTCTGTCTGCTCTCTTTACACTCAAAATTTTCAATTTTTTTTAAATATTTGAAATAAAAAATGTTGTTGGTTTCATAAAATTGGAATAAATAATAAAATTTACTTTCTTAGTACAAGAAATTGGGGATACAGGAGTTTCAATCTCATCAACTACCATATATCACACAATTTTAATTAACAAACGCTTAAAATTAGGTCAAGAAATATTTAAAACATAACATTTATTGACCAGCAAATTTTTCCTTTTTTTTTAACAACCATTGACCGGCAATAAAAATTAAAACCCCTTGATGTCAAATTTAGTCTTGAAAATTTTGAATACGTCAAAACATAACATTTATTACTATCACTAAAATTATAGTGGATAACAAAAACCTTTTATATTTCAAAATATGTCACATGTTTTCAAAATTTTCAAATATAGTAAAAATTTCACTTATATCAGATACTCATATCAATAATATATTAGATACTTATATCAATATTATATTAAATACTCGGTATACTAGATATACACCACATACATATTGTACAAATACTCATATAAATAGTATATCAAATGTATATTACATACATATTGCAAGTATATCAAACACTCGTATCAGTAGTTTATATATATATATATATATATATATATCAGTAGTAAGATATATTGTAGATATATTACAATTTATATCATTTAGGTAAAATTGTCATTTTAAAATTAGACTTCCATTTTAAAAAAAAAATTTGCTATATTAAAAAAAAACTAAAATGTGATTACTATTTTACTAATTTTATTAAATATTTTTTATCATATTTACAATTATAGTTTGTTTATTATTGTTATTATTATTATTATTATTATTTTTTCTAGCATAGTAAAATTTATTATTATTGACCACAATTTCCCACGTGTTCCAGTCAAGCTCCAACTTTTCAAAGTCTGCGTTTTTCTTTATTATCATTATTCTTAAAAAAAAAGGCTCAAAATAAATGGAATAGTCCACCTTGGAAAGAGAATAATACTTAGGTCACCACACCTATAAAAGTTATTAAAAAAAGAAAAGAAAAGAAAAACTAATTTTCGGTCCGTACTATTCCTTTCATCATATTTAACTTCACATTGCTGTACTCAAAAAAAAAAAAAAAACCTTCACATTGCTTCTCAACTATATAAAAAACTTGCTTCTTTGCCTTGCCTTCGTCATTATGGCTTCTCCACAAAAACCATTTTGGTTCTTCTTCTTCCGAATCCAACCCTTTCTTTCTTTCCTCCTCCTTTTCCTTTTTCTTTTACCATCCTTTTCAGTTTCTCAGCCCTACAAAAATGTAACTCTGGGTTCATCTCTCACTGCTCGCAACAATAAAAATGACTCCTACTGGCCCTCCCAATCTGGTGATTTTGCTTTTGGGTTTCAACAGATTGGAAGCAAAGGCTTTTTGTTGGCCATTTGGTTCAACAAAATCCCTCAAAAAAACCGTTGTCTGGTCCGCCAATCGGAACGATTTGGTGCCTGAAGGATCCACAGTTCAACTCACCACTCTTGGTCACCTCCTGCTCAACGACTCAACAGGCAATCAAATATGGGCCGCAAATTTTGCAGCCGATAATGGAACGGTCTCCTATGCTGCCATGCTTGATACCGGCAATTTCGTCCTGGTTGCGAATAATTCCCCAGTTTTGTGGCAAAGCTTCCATGAGCCCACCGATACTATTTTACCGTCACAGAATATTATGAACAACGAAATTAGTCTTATTGCTCGCGATTCAGAAACAAAATTACGCAGAGGGAAGGTTTATATTACGGATGCAGGGCGATGGGAATCTGGTGCTGCACCCCAGAATTGTCCCTTTGGGTAGTATTGGGTCACCTTATTGGGCAAGTAACACTGTAGGCTCTGGGTTCCAGCTCGTTTTCGACCTCTCTGGCTCCATTTATGTCTCTGCAACCAATGGAAGTAGTGTAAAAAATTTGACCTCCTATACTCCTTGGAATAAGGATTCTTACCATCGAGCCATTCTCGAGTACGATGGAGTTTTCAGGCAATATGTGTACCCAAAGAATGATAATGGCACTCCTTCCCTTCGACCTAAGGGTTGGAGTCAAGTCTCAAATCCCATACCTTCGGATAATATTTGCGGGAGCATAGGAAATGGCTTAGGAAGTGGAGCTTGTGGGTACAACAGCTATTGCAATTTGGTGGATCAGAGACTAACTTGCGAATGCCCACGAGGGTATCACAAGGTTGATCCAGATGATCCCATGAAAGGTTGCAAACCAATTTTTGTTTCTCAGAGTTGCGACTACTCGTTTCCTGAAGCTGATGCCTTCGATTTTTTTCCGATAGAAAACTCAGACTGGCCTGACTCTGATTATGAGGGTACCTCCGGAACAAATGAGGATTCGTGCAGAAGATCTTGTTTGGATGACTGTTTTTGTGCTTCTGTCGTTTTTGAAACAGGGAATTGTTGGAAGAAGAAGTTTCCTCTTTCATTTGGAAGAATTAATCCTGATTTTAAAGGTAGAGCTCTCATCAAATTTAGGAAGGACAACTCAACTTTGATGCATAATAGTGTTGTCAACAGATATAGGGACACAACTTTGGTAGTCACTGGAGCAATTCTTTTAGGCAGTTCTGGGTTTCTAGTCTTCATTTTATTGCCGGCCACATTTCTGATTGCTTACCGATTCAGTAAAAAGAGATCAAAGGACGATGTCGTCGAAAAGCTACCGGTCCTTGGTATGAACCTGAGAGCTTTCAGCTATGAAGAGCTTAACAAGGCCCCAAGTGGATTCTCAGAGCAATTGGGATGCGGTGCTTTTGCTACTGTTTACAAAGGGATCGTTGATTCTATGGACAACAGCTTGGTAGCTGTTAAAAGGTTGGACAATACAGTGAAAGAAGGAGACCAACAGTTCAAAGCTGAGGTGAGTGCTATTGCTAGGACAAACCACAAGAATTTGGTTCGATTGCTTGGTTTCTGCGATGAAGAGCCACACAGAATGTTGGTGTATGAGTTTATGCAAAATGGGTCTCTCGCAGATTTCCTTTTCGGGCCTTCAAAACCAAATTGGTACCAGAGAATTCAGCTGGCTATAGGAACTGCCAGAGGGCTATGTTATCTACACGAAGAGTGCAGCACTCAAATCATTCATTGCGATATTAAGCCCCAAAACATCCTTCTAGACGACTCTTTTGGTGCACGAATTGCAGACTTCGGTTTGGCCAAACTTTTGAAGAAAAACCAAACTCGAACCATGACTGCAATAAGAGGAACCAAAGGGTATGTGGCTCCAGAATGGTTCAGAAACCTCCCCATTACAGCGAAGGTAGATGTTTATAGCTTTGGGATTCTATTGCTGGAGGTGATCTGTTGCAGAAGAAGTTCTGAATTGGAAGCAGAGAACAAAGATGAAATGGTGTTGGCAGATTGGGGTTACGATTGCTTCAAAAGGAGGAGATTGGAGATGTTGGTAAGAAATGACGAAGAAGCAAAGGATGATATGAAAAGGGTGGAGAAGTTGGTTATGATTGCAATTTGGTGCATCCAGGAGGAGCCATCGCTGAGACCATCCATGAAAAAGGTTCTGCAGATGCTTGAAGGTGCTGTTGAAGTTTCAACCCCGCCTGACCCATCATCATTTATCAGCACAATTCAGTAGCATAATTTCTTTTAATTTCATGAATAATTTTTAGTATACGAATTACTATCCCTATCCCTCCCTGTGTAGGTATATCTTTTAAGTGTGATATAGTTTGGGAAAATGGACAAAATAAATTTTCTGGGAGCGTCTCTTAAAATTTTTTAATCCTACTCCTCAAAACATAAGTTTTTTAGTCACTACTAACATTATCAACTTTACCAAATAACCTCTCATGTCTTTCCTTGCTTTTTTTTTCTCTCCCAGGCTCCATCTCTCTTCTCTCTCTTCCACTAATATTCTAATATTTTAGACTTCTCTCCTTATTTCCTCTCTCTACTCTATCTCCCTCTTTTTATAGATTTTTTTTCCTAATCTCTATTTTCTTATCGTAATTTTTTTTTTCATTCTCCCTAAAATTTTTTCTTGGAGTTTCTCTTTCCCATCTTCCCTCTTTCTCTATTTTTTCTATTACTATTATTCTCTTTCTTCTTTACTCACCACAAAAAGTAATTTTTTTCGCCGAAGAAAGAAGATCGAGGAATGGGGGCAAGAGAGAGCGAGGTTGAGCGARGGAGGGCGAGAATTGAGGGAATCTAAAAATACTATCTCAATATTAATTCAAATTTGTTTCTCGAAATCTATTCTCAATTTCATTAAATCTCTCAAAGTAGTTTTAATTAGGATGGAATTACATTTTGCTTTCATCTCTTTCATTCCTAATTTAAAATTTAATCAAATGAAAATATCAATTTAAAAGTATTGGAATTTGAAATTTAATTCAAATTTATTTTCCAAAATCTCTTTTTTAATTAGATTTTAAATTGATACATTTGATTAAAATTTAAATTAGAAATCAAAGATGGGAAAGCAAAATTGGGGGATTTGAAAAGCAAAATTGAGATTTGAAATTCAATTATAATTAAAACTACATTAGAGATTTCAGGAAACAATGAATTAATATTGAAATTCCGTATAAACATTAATTCAAAATTAATTTGATTGGATAAACATTAATTCAAAATTAATTTCTAGATACTATAAAAAAACAATCTCATTAAAAATATTATTTTTAGATTCACTCAATTCTCTCTCGCTCTCTCTCTCGCTCTCTCTCTCGCTCACCCTCGCTCTCTCTCTCTCTATCTCCTCCCCCATTCCTCTTCCACTGAGCTTCTTTCTTCGGCGAATGACCTCCTTCGTTGGCTTTGATGCGGCCGTCGTCAGCGAAGTCACGGGAACCATGGAGGCTGCTGGTTTTAAAAAAAAAGCTGAGAGATTTAGAGTTTTTTTTAAGTAAATTGCTTTTTGTGGTCAGTAAAGAAGAAAGTGAATAATAGTAATTAGAAAAAATACAGAAAGATGGAGGAAGGAAAAAAGAAACTTCAAGAAAATTTAAGAGAGAATGAGAAAAAAAACTTTGCTGAAAAGAGAATAATAAAAAACGATAAGAAAAAAAATATGGAAAAAGAGGGAGATAGAGGTAGAGGGAGGAAATAAGGAAGGAAGTCTAAAATATTAGTGGAGGAGTAGTGAGGGTCATTTGGTGTGAATGTGATGTCAGCAAATGCTTATAAAATTTGTGTTTTGAAAATGATGATTAAAAAACTTAAAATGATCCAATAGAATGCTTATTTTGTCAATTTTCCCGTTTAGTTTTATTATACTTGATTGCTATTGTTAAGGATTCAACATTCAAAAGATAAAAGACGCAGTATGCTGACTAATTGTCCATTTATATAAAATATATATGGCTAATATAAAAATAGATTTTACCAACCCATAAAAGCGAAATGATTCAAAATCAAATTGGTTGAGTGATAGTAATATTGACATTATTACAACAATCACATTTAATAAAATTTTTGCGTGTTTCTGTCAAAATCAAATTGGTTGACTGATAGTAATATTGATATTATTACAACAATCACATTTAATAAAAATTTTGCGTGGGAGGAAGTATTTACTATTTAATATAAAGTTTTGAATGTGTCAAATGTAACATTAAATTTAAGGAATGCATCAAATATTCAGCGATTCAAGTATCTCAACCAATTCTAATTTTTCAAAGTGTCATCTCTTTTTTCTTAGTTTTACTACGTGCACCGTACCTGTCACGTTATTACAACAACCATATTTAATATTTTGTACGTGGGAGGAAGTATTTAGTCTAAAAATTTTGAAATCATCAAATGTAACATTAAATTCATGGGCAAATGTTATGCATCAAGTGATTGACTAGCAATGCAAAGTCTCTCATCCAAACTCCAACTTTTCAAAGTGACCTCTCTTTTTCCTTTCGGGTTGGCTTTTCAAAACCAGCCCTCCCAATTTATTATTATTTTTCTCGTACAAAATGACCTCAAAATTAAATGGACCTCTTACCATCATTTTGACCTACCACCTTTTTTAGCTGTTAAAATATTAATATCTATGAATGTCACTTGAGGGTGGGTAAGAATACATTTTTGCCCTCATAGCGTGAGACCCTTTTTAACCTAAGTATGCCTTTTATAATTAATGCAAAAGCTGCCTAATTTTATGGGGATGAAATATTAGAGGTATGTTTGTGAGACAGAAAGAGATAGCATTTACAGATATCTTTTAGTAATGTATATATTTTAAAGGCTTAACATATCAAATAGTCTCTAACCTATTAAGCCCTTCCATAAATAAATATGTTAAAAATTTATTTTTAATACACCATGTGAGGATGAGAAATTGAATTCACAACCTTTTGGTTGAGATATATGTTAATTACCGCTAAGCTATACTCACTTTGACAATACGTTAAAATTTGTTAATAAAGAGTTGATGTATTACTGAAGGATTGTTTTATTAACATTTGTGAACATACCAATGGAAAGAAATGAAATTTATAAATCAACAAGTTGAGTTTCATGTGTTAAAGTAATATTATTTGATGTCCCATGGTTAAATATGTTAATAAAATAATAAATGAATGATACATCAATTTTTTTAACAAAAAAAATATAGATTTTTTTTAATTACGAAAGGAGTCTATTGAGATTTTTTTTTTTTTTTTTTGTTTAATATGACCAAGTCCAAAACAAAAGTCACGTTGGAAGAAAAAATGTCAATCCAATGACGAAGGTACAAAGGCCTCTTTATGTATAAAAATGGACTCATCTGTCTAGTTTGCCTTATGGCTTCTCTACAGAAATTATTCTACTTCTTTCCTCTTCTTCTTCTACCATCCTTTTCAATTTCTGAGCCTTATAAAAATATCTCTCTGGGCTCATCTCTCACTGCAGGCGGCGGCAACAGCAACAACAACGGCTCCTACTGGCCCTCCCCATCCGGTGATTTTGCTTTTGGGTTTCTACAACTTGGAAGAAAAGGCTTTTTGTTGGCCATTTGGTTCAACAAAATCCCTCAAAACACCGTTGTCTGGTCCGCCAATCGGAACAATTTGGTACCTGCAGGATCCACAGTCCAACTCACCACTCGCGGTCAACTCCTGCTCAACGGCCCCGGAGGCAATCAAACATGGGCTACAAATTTACTAGATAATAACGCTGCTTATGCTGCCATGCTTGATAGTGGCAACTTCATCCTGGCTGGGACTGGGAATGATTATTCCCAAATTGTGGCAAAGCTTCGACACACCTACTGATACAATTTTACCATCACAGACAATCAGCGGAGATCTTATTGCTCCTTATTCAGAATCGGATTACTCAGAGGGAAGATTTCGACTCTCCATGGAAAGTAATGGGAATCTTGTGCTAACTTACCCCGCAACTATCCCTATGCGTGCAACTCCCACATCTTACTGGGAAAGTAAAACGGCAGGCTCTGGAAACAGGCTCGTTTTCAACCTCTCTGCCTCCATTTATGTCTCTGCAAGAAATGAGAGTGCTGTGAAAACTTTGACCTCCAATGCCCCTTCAACTGAGGATTTCTACCATCGAGCCATTTTCGAGTACGATGGAGTTTTCAGGCATTATGTGTACCCAAAGCCCCATAATGCTTCTCCCTGGCCCCAGGCTTGGAGTCGAGTATCAAATTCCGTACCTCCCAATATTTGTTTGCCAATAGTCAGTGGCTTGGGAAGTGGGGCTTGTGGGTACAATAGCTATTGTAGTATTGGAGACGATCAGAGACCAACTTGCCATTGCCCACGAGGCTATGACTACCTTGATCCTAATGATGCCATCAAAGGCTGCAAACCCAGTTTTATTCCTCAAAGTTGTGACGACCCAATTCCTGAAATTGATGCCTTCGAGTATTTTCCCATAGAAAATTCAGACTGGCCTGACTCCGACTATGAAGCTTTTCACGGAGTAGATGAGGACTGGTGTAGAAGAATTTGTTTGGAGGATTGTTTTTGTGCTGCTGTCGTTTTCCAAGAATATAAATGTTGGAAGAAGAAATTTCCTCTTTCATTTGGAAGAATTGATCTTAACTTTACAGGTAAAGCTCTGATTAAAATTAGGAGAGATAACTCTACTTCCATACTTCCCAATCGCGTCAAGAAAGATAGGGACAAAACTTTAGTAGTCATTGGGTCGGTTTTATTGGGCAGTTCTGGGTTTCTTATCTTCATCTTACTGCCAACCACTTTTCTAATTGTTCTTGGATTAAAAAAAAAGAGATCAAAGATTATTGACAGGAGGCCAGAAATTCTGGGTGTGAACCTAAGAATTTTCAGCTATCAGGAGCTGAACAAGGCAACAAATGGATTCACAGAGCAGTTGGGAAGTGGTGCTTTTGCTACTGTTTATAAAGGGATTATTGGTTCTATGGACAACAATTTGGTGGCTGTTAAAAAGTTGGACAATGTGGTGAAAGAGGGAGACCAAGAATTTAAGGCTGAGGTGAGCGCTATTGCTCGAACAAACCACAAGAATTTGGTTCAATTGCTTGGTTTTTGCAATGAAGAACCACACAGAATGTTGGTGTATGAGTACATGCCAAATGGTTCCCTCGCAGATTTTCTTTTCGGGTCTTCAAAACCAAATTGGTATCAGAGAATTCAAGTCGCTATAGGGACTGCCAGAGGGCTATGCTATCTACACGAAGAGTGCGACACTCAGATCATTCATTGCGACATTAAGCCCCAAAACATCCTTTTAGACGCCTACTTGGAGGCACGAATTTCAGACTTTGGATTGGCCAAACTGTTGAAAAAGAACCAAACTCGAACCATGACTGCAATCAGAGGAACCAAAGGTTATGTGGCTCCGGAGTGGTTCAAAAGCCTCCCCATTACAGTGAAGGTTGATGTTTATAGCTTTGGGATTCTGTTGTTGGAGATGATCTGTTGCAGAAGAAGTTTTGAAATGAAAGCAGAGAATGCAGATGAAATGGTGTTGGCGGATTGGGCTTACGATTGCTTCAGAAAGAGGAGAGTGAAGATGTTGGTTGAAAATGATGAGGAAGCGAAAGAAGATATGAAGAGGGTGGAGAAGTTTGTTATGATTGCAATTTGGTGCATTCAAGAGAAGCCATTGTTGAGACCTTCAATGAAGAAAGTGATACAGATGCTTGAAGGTGCTGTTGAAGTTTCGACTCCACCCGATCCATCACTTTGCTAACATAATTTTCTTCCATGAATAGTTCTTAGTTTACGAATGACTATTAATTCACGTGAATATCTGTTGAAAATGTGAAATTATGCTTGTGGCAGAGGCAGATTTGTAATATACATTGTTGGTTTATTATTAATTAAAATTCTCTTTGGTTTGGTGGCGCAGGTGTGTCTTGCTCTTCTCAATGTTTGATTTTTGTATTCTCAATTTTTTATTTTGTTACTCACCAGTCCAATTTCAAAAAGAGGTTGACAGAGCTTGCTCAATCCACTTAGCAAAAGGAAATTTTAATTACAAATATAATAAATATAAAAAAAAAAAGTATATATTACAAACCCGAGTTTTGCCAAAACACGTCCCTGAGGCCTGAACTAATGGGTTTGTATGAATTTCATATTACTTATAGTAGATTTCTGACCAAATTTCATTTCATCCCTTTACCTCACTTTTTTAAATCAAACTAACTGTAGTTTTGTATTTTTATCGAAAAATATATTTTGGGTCAGAAAACGAGTTTCGAAAATTTGGGTCAATTACCTAAATCCAAAAAGCTTTTGAATTATTATTTTTTTTTTGTCAATTTTCCCTATTGTTTACTCAACTTTTAAAATTGAGATAACATCTCTATTTTAAATCTTAATTTCATAGATGTTGTTTTCAAAATTTACACTTTTACATATTTCAGATAGGATTTTATGTTATTACCGTTTCTACCATTATTTATTGCTTTTTATGTTATTATAATTTTAAAATTTAAAATATTTGAATCCTTAATTTGTTATTATATTCATTTAATTATTGTCGGCTCCGTTCAATTTTTCAACCTAAATTCCTCAAATCTCTCATTAAAAAAGATTTTATCCTCTCACCAATTAAGAACTCCCAAATTTGTGAAATCATGTTTTGAATTAATCAGATTTGTTCCGTCTGCTTCCGTCTCCAACCTTTTTTTTTCCGCCGTCTTCCTTTCTTTCGTGCAGACCTTCATCAACGAGGACAAGAGACGTGCAGACTGTCTGTCTTCAGGGCTTCCATCAACAAGCGATTTTTTCCTTCTTCTTTTCGTCTAGATTTTCTTATTTCCGCTGCCGAATAGACTTTCCGTCGACCTCGTTGCACGTTTCCGACACTGTGCAGCGTGCTTCCTTCAACGAGATATTTATTCCTTCCATTTCCGTCGCCGAATAAACTTTCCATCAACGTCTTTGCACGTTTCCGACGTCGTTCAACTCGTTCCTCGTCTCCTGTCCCCTTCTGTTTTTACCATTGGTAATTATTAGTCTTCCGTTAAGATTGATATATATGGGGATATATTTTATGTATGTATATAGAAAATTGAAGTTCTAAACGTTTCATAGTCTTAGTATTTCTGATTATATTCGTATATATTCGTATATATTGTATATGTGAATATATCTCACATATATCTTATAGTTGTGTAGATAGGGTCCTCCAAAATTGAAGTTTTGATTTTTGAAGGTTTTCAAATTTTGGGGGATTTGAGGTTATTGTTTCAAATCTTTGTCAATTTAAAGCCTCTGTCAAATGGATGTTTCATTTTTTTTGTTTATTTATTTTGGGAGATTTTTAGACTGGATTCGGGGATATTTTGAGAGGTTTTCAAATTTGGGGAATTTAGGGTTTTCTTTTTAAGGTTTTGGTGTTTTAATTTGTTTTGGAAAGTATCATTAACCTAAAATTATGGGATCCAAATTATATCCTTCCAATAGACTATTTAAGTAATTTATGTGATGGATACCCTCCTAAATAAGATTGATACATGACAAATGTAAATTCTATACATTTAATTAGGATCTTTAGCCCATCAACGTACTATTCCCTTTAAAATTTGTTTTAGTACTGTTGGGACGTTGGCTCACTTGGGCCCAAATAACATATGTTCAGAAAATCTTGGGCTCATAATATCAATCGGTGAAGCCCTTTTATGAAACAGTCGTGTGGTGAGGGTACTTATTCTTCGGACAAAACAAAACAGAAGAGTTGTTCTTTTTCTTTTTCTTTTTTTTTTCTGGGTTCTTCTTGCGGCGGTACAGAAGCGGCGACGAGGGTTTTTTCCTTGGTTCAGTCGATTTTGTAAACTTATAAGTTGCAGTTCGTTTGATGTTCTCTCTACTGTGCCTTTTGTAGCAGGAAATTTAGGCTTGTTATTTGCATAAGAAAAGAATGAGGTTAGAGAAGTGTTGGTTCTGTTCCTCCACCATATATCCAGGACATGGTATTCAGTTCGTTCGCAATGATGCCAAGGTAAGGGTGTAAAGTTGTTTTTGTTAGCTTGAAGATTGCAAACTTTCTTGTTCGTGATCCTTTGTTTGCGGTGCATATTAGTCTGTAGGAATTGATGGTCGTTCTTGGTGGACTTCTGAATTAGTTATATTAGGCAGAATCCCTTGTTCCTTATATGCTTTTTCGGCAGATTTTTAGATTTTGTCGGTCAAAATGCCACAAGAACTTCAAGATGAAGAGGAATCCCCGTAAAGTTAAATGGACTAAGGCATACAGGAGGTTGAATGGAAAGGATATGACACAGGTAACTTTCTTGATTGATTTCTGGAACAATTAGGATTTTGATTTTTGAAAGTCCAAACTTTCTGGCGTCTCTTTAATTGTTGTTTCATATTGGTATTATCCAGGACTCGACTTTTGAGTTTGAGAGGAAGCGCAACAGGCCGGAGAGATATGACAGGAATCTCACAGAAGAGACATTGAGGGCTATTAAGAAGATCGATAAAGTCAGAGCAGATAGGGAGTCGAGGCACATTGCACGCAGGTTTTTAAATCTCTTCCATTACCACGCTGTATGCCTATATACTGTGAATAATGCTTTAGGTGTAACTTGGGGTTGTTCACATTTGCAGAATGCAAGGAAAGAAAGGAAAGGAGCTCAAAGAGGCGCGCAAGGAATTGGATCAGAGCATCAGTTTGGTCAAAGCACCTTCTGTTCTCAAGGAGGATCCTTCCCTCACCCTTCCTAAGATCAAAGTCAAGGTGGCACAATCGCAAGCAGAGCAAAATCAGGCTATGGAACAATGACCTTGTTACTCTCATCAAATGTTTACGCCACAATTCTTGTGCACATCATGTGGTAGTTTGCCATCGTCTGTCCTTACAAAGGCATGGTTGTCAACGTGTCATTTGAGACTGTTGTTTGAATACAGACTCTTAGAATTTTTCTTGAATCATTTCTTGGCGCTGTTTTAATTTGTATGTTTCCTCACCTCTTGCTTCTTTGTTGAAGAGGGCATGTAGAGATGAATTCACATTGGAGATTGATTTCTAGATTGACTGTAGGTGGTGGACTCGACGGATGTTTTGGGTTCTAAATGGAACGGCTAAGATATTTAGTCACTTATAGATTGGAAGTTGGAATCCCTCTAAATTTGTTCTTGAAGATTTTGAATACGTCTGATTTGATATAGCATTCCAACTAAAAAAAAAGAAACTGCGACCCAGTTTCTGGTTCTCCCCGATCACAAAAATAAGGCTTTATTATTATTTATTTTAAACTATTACAAATCAAATAAGGATTGGAGATTTAATAGTTTCATGAACGCATTGTTTTCAACAAAATGTCACGTGATTTGGTCTCATAATTCATATTTTTTTGGTTCAGATAAAGGGTGAACATAATTTATTAAACTTTGTCCGTGGGTTGGGAAATTCTGACTGTGTCAAACCGAGACATAACATTTAATTTTGAGGACTAAAAGTAACATCACATCAGTTAGCAATTAAAGTTACCTTGTCATAAATATTCTATCTCAAAATCAATTAGGTATCTCGTATATATTAACGTGGGATCCTTGACATATTCTTTCATAATGGTAGGTTTTTTAAGTTTACTAATCTTGGTCGGATTCGAATTCAAATATTTGGGAAGTTCACAAGATAACAAAGATTTATAATATACCTGAGATATTCTACTCATTATCAATTGATTGAGATATTCTACTCATTATCAATTGATTCAGAAAGAAGTAACTTATACATACATTAGTTAGCTCTTTTTCTTATTTGTTGAATGCGGGGTCCTTTTAACACAGCATCCTCTTTTTGACTAGTTTTCAAAGTCTTCTTCCTCTTGTTCTTATTCGTGGCTAGTTCTATTCTAAGCCCACGTGGAAACTTTGGCACCATTGGAATTTGGAAGGGGCTCTCTCCCTCTGCTCTGCATCTGCTCTTGTTTTCCATTTATCTCTGGATAATTGAATTGATATCGCTTCTCAAGTGTATTGCATGTTTGCCCTATGGCTTCCCCGTGCGAATCATCTTACTTCCTTCCGTTTCTTCTTTTTCTTTTTCTTTTACCAACTTGTTCGATTTCTCAGAGTCAGCCGTATAGAAATGTAACCCGGGGCTCAGCCCCTCTCACTGCACGCAACAATGACAATGGCTCCTACTGGTCCTCCCCATCTGGTGATTTTGCTTTTGGGTTTCGACAGCTTGGAAGTGAAGGCTTTTTGTTGGCCATTTGGTTCAACAAAATTGTCGAAAATACCGTCGTTTGGTCGGCTAATGGTGATAACTTGGCTGCCTGAAGGATCCACAGTTGGCTCCAATGCATCAGCCATATTCTGCTTTGCACTTGGTTCATAGGTGATGAGAAATTCTTCAGTAGACATCACCAGAAAAGAAAAAAAAGTCAGTAGGGTGGTGACATATTATTATGTTTTTTTATATAGCAGGGAGTCAAAAGCATTGCTCCTCTATACCCAAGTACACCCGCGCCCGTCCCAAGGCTCGAATCCGGGAGATATCAAGAGTTTTTGGTATTAAGCTCACCAAAAGTTCAAACTTGAGACCCCAAATCCTTGCTAACTGGGCTGCCGCTTTGGGGCGGGTGGTGACATATTATTGCCTTGGCCGTCTCGTGCTCTGACGACCCTGGAGGCAAGCAAATATGGACTGCAAACGTTGGCACTAATGAGGACGTGTTTTAAGCCGCCATGCTTGATACTGGAAACTTCGTCTTGGTTACCACTACCGATCAAATTGCGTGGCGAAGCTTCGTTGCGGTTACCGATACGCTTTTACCATCACAGACTTTAAATAAGAACGGAAACCTCATTGCTCGTTACTCAGAAACCAACTACTCAACTGGAAGATTCCAACTTGCGATGCAAGGTGATGGGAATCTCGTGCTTTACCTCAGAGAATTCCCCACGGATTCAGTAAATGCAGCTTATTGGGCAACTGGCACTATTTTGGACCGTAGCTCCAACTTTCATGTCGTTTTCAGCCTCTCTGGTTCTATTTATCTCATTTCAGACTCAGAGAATGGAACCATTCTGGCAAATTTGACATCAAATACTCCGTCAACTCAAAATTTCTACCACCGAGCGGTTCTTGAGCATGATGGGGTTTTCATACAGTATGTTTACCCAAAGATTGGTCATGAAATCAATTCGTCTTGGCCTAAAGCTTGGTCTCAAGTCTCAAACTCCACACCTTCCAACATCTGTATGGCAATTAATGGAGGTTTGGCAATTGGGGCGTGCGGGTTTAATAGCTACTGTAAGCCTGGGGATCATCAGAGGCCACTTTGCACTTGTCTACCAGGATACGACTTAATTGATCCTGACCATCTGATGAAAGGTTGTAAACCCACCTTTGTTTCTCAGAGTTGTGATGAATTGTCTCCTCAAACTGATGACTTCCAATTTTCAACTTTGAAAAACGCCAATTGGCCCGATTCTGATTATGGGCATTTCAAAGCGGCGACTGAAGATTGGTGCAAAAGCGAATGTTTGAGCGATTGTTTTTGTGCCCTTGTTGTTTTCAAAGATGGGGAATGTTGGAAGAAAAAGTGGCCTCTTTCTTTCGGAAGAGTGGATCCCAGCCTCCGCGAAAAAGCTTTCATCAAAATCGGGAAACACAACTCTACTTTCGAATTCGAACGTAGTAATCTTTATGAGACAAAACATTGGAAGTGGAACAAGACTGCGATAGTCATTGGATCAATAGGCTGTTCTGTTCTTCTGTGCTTCATTTTATTGCTTGCCACTTTATTGATTCGTAAGCGATTCGGTAAAAGGAAATCAAATGTTCTTCAAGGAGACCCATTAATTTTAGGTGTGAATTTGAGGATTTTCAGCTACGAAGAGCTCAACAAGGCCACAGGTGGATTCGTAGAGCAGTTGGGACGTGGTTCTTTTGCTACTGTTTATAAAGGGATTATTGATTCCATGGACAACAGCTTGGTGGTCGCCGTTAAAAAGTTGGACACTGCGGTGAAAGAGGGAGACCAAGAATTTAAAGCCGAAGTGAGCGCTATTGCTGGAACAAACCACAAGAATTTGGTCCGATTGCTGGGTTTCTGCAATGAAGAGCCACAATAGAATGCTGGTGTATGAGTTCATGCCTAATGGGTCTCTCGCAGATTTCCTTTTCGGGCCTTCGAAACCAAATTGGTATCAGAGAATTCAAATAATTTTGGGAACTGCGAGAGGGCTGTGTTATCTACACGAAGAGTGCAGCACTCAGATCATTCATTGTGATATCAAGCCTCAAAACATCCTTCTGGACGAGTCTTTTAGTGCACGAATTGCAGACTTCGGTTTGGCCAAACTTTTGAAAGCAGACCAGACTCGAACTATGACTGCAATCAGAGGAACCAAAGGATACGTAGCTTTAGAGTGGTTCAGAAACCTCCCCATTACAGCGAAGGTGGATGTTTACAGCTTTGGGATTGTGTTGTTGGAGATTATATGCTGCAGAAGGAGTTTTGAAGCAAAAGCAGAGGGTGAAAATGAGAAGGTGCTGGCGGATTGGGCTTATGATTGCTTCAAGGAGGGGAAAGTGGAGATGGTGGAGAATGACGAGGAAGCAAAAACTGAGTTGAACAAAGTGAACAACTTCGTTATGATTGCAATTTGGTGTATTCAAGAGGAACCATCGCTTAGGCCCTCCATGAAGAAAGTGGTGCAGATGCTTGAAGGTGTGCTACAAATTTCCTTTCCCCCTGACCCATCTCCTCTGACATTTTCTCTTCTATAATTTACTTTCTTTTAAAGCCTATGTTGTTCCTAAATTCTGTTTGTATTCGACATCTCTAGTATGAGATAGATTATTTGTGGTGTTGTGTAGCATTAGATTGCGTAGTCCTTGTTTCTGGTGCAAGTATAATTTGAGTAGTCCCATTTTCTGTTTTACTTTTTTCCCTTATTTTTTTTGAACTATTCAACTCTTTTACCATATTGGATTTTATTTTGAAATTTGCTATTTCTTAATTTATATATTTGGTAGTCCCAATTTATTTGTTTTCCTTTATTCCTTTGGGTGCTATGCATTATAAAATTTAAATTCATTCAAACGGTTCGCAATAAATTGATTTAAGTTAACAATAAAATGCCATCTATTTATGCTATTTTAATATTTTGCGAAGTTTAAAGTGTGAATACCATACACATACTTTTGTTACTTTGCATGTGGTTAATTTTAAAATAAAATAATTTTTTTAATGTGGATAATTTAAAATTAAATATTATTTAATTTCATTAGTTTAAAATAAAATATTATTTAGTTTTTCAATTTGAATAGTAACTACCTATTCAACACTATGAGATTTTGTTTATTGTTTAGGAGGTCCGGCTGTTACAAAATCCATGTCCCAGAAAATGTTTTTTTTTTATTACAAGATTCCTGGATATAAAGAATCGAACTTCCGACCTTAAAAAAAGTGCTATACTTATGTTAGCGAGTTTAACAAAAGTGCTACGTCTCATAAAATATAATATATTACATTATTTTTTGCATCGAAATGAAGGCTGGGGATTGGACATTGGACATGATCAAAATTACATTTATGCCCAGTGAGCAAAAATTTCGTCGTGAAAATTTTGATGTGTAAAAAAGAAACATAAAATTTAATTTAAGGACTAACATGTAACATCATTTGACAAGCAAATTTCGGATCTCTCAGCCAAACTCGAACTTTTCAAACCCTGTCGAAAGTTATAACTCGAAAAAAGAAAAAAAGAAAACAAACATTTCAATTTATTTTTAATATATTTATTTTTTGAGCCACTTTTTAAGAACAAATATTTTTAAAAGGCAGTCTGATCGAAGAGTGATTTTCCAAAGAAATTATTATATCCTTAAAATTTAAAACCATTTGATGATAGGTATTGCTTATTGCATCCCACATCAAGCAAATAGCAAATAGGAAACAACAATCTACTAGATCTAATATGGAGCGAGAAAGAATAATTAAGGCAAATTTGAGAAAGCGAAGTATAAATGGTATGCTAAATATTAAAGAATATGATAATACTATAAGTAAAGGTGGGCAAAATCAAAGCATAGCTATTATAAATTATAATTGAAGTAGTAAAAATTCATAAATGAAATAATAAATAAAAGAGATAAAAAGAAAGATCTAAAATTGAGTTATATTCTTTTCTTGCTTGGAGTCTCGAAACTTTAACCCAGAGCAGACACAGTTTTCAACTTTTAAAACCCTAACTCTGAACTATTCTTAATTAATTATATGTATTTTTTAAGTCCAACAAGTCAAGTTTAAATAATATATCTTTAGTTTTTTCTCAAGAATATTTAAAAGCCGTAGTACGGGATAAAAAATGCTCAATATTTTACATTGATGAGTGTGCTTCATTTTAATTACATCAATTATTTTTTTTTAGTGGAGAGGTTTTTTTTATTTTTTTATTTTTAACTATTAAAAGTTTCTCTACCAAAAAAGAAGGGAAAAAAAAACCGATGATAATTAAAGGGCATGCGGTGTATGGTGATTGTATTAAAGAGGGAGGTGCGAGCTAAAAAAACAACTAAAAATCGATGATGTTATTTACTGTTGTGTGAGCATCAGCATGACCATTGACCAATTTGTTGCACTTTTTCCGTTGCTCATTTACCAAAAAGTCCCTGGTATTTTCCAGGCCCGGCCCAGCCCAGAGCAGACCCTTTTGGCAAATCGCAAATTCCATCTTTGTTATTCTCACGCGCTTCTCTCGTTTGGAGTTCGAGGGCCATGCCAATTGTACCTCCTTAGTCCTTTCCTTTGACAATCACTCCCTTCTGCCCTCTTCCAAATCTCAGCGCTTCATCTTCTTCTTCTTCTTCTTCTTCTTCTTCTTCTTCTTCTTCTTCTGCACTCCACTTCCTTTTACTTTACTTCTCTTCCACTTCCAGATCCTACCTTCTTCCGGACTTGACATCTTTCTCTGCTTTTTCTGCAACTATTTGCTACCATTTTCGCCTCTTCGGATCCCTCCTCCGATCAAAACTATTGGGTTCACCGGCAACATGCCTTCTTTCTCAATACAGGTTTGATTCACTTCACTTCCTCCTCTCGGTTTCCCCTTTCTCTATTTGGGCATTGCATTTGCGTTCTGTTCTGTTCTGTTCCTGTCTTCTTACCCTTATTGGCTTTGGAAGTTGAAGACTTGAGGTTGATGTCATTCTTTCTTTTTGCTTCTGGTTTTGTTGAGCTCCATTAGTTTCATATGTTGTGTTTGCCTGCTTCTACTCTTACTTTTCTGGACTGGAGAGATTGCTTGATGTTCTTCAAGTTTATATTGTCTGATTTTGATTTTCTTCCGTTTTCCTGGTCAAACTATTTTCATTTTCTTTTGTTATCCCAATCCACCGTTTCGGATCTTTGTCGGGGCTCATCGTCTCCTGGTTTTATGTACTTCTGAGGCTTATTTTTCCATGAAGTGTTTCAATGCCGTGGTAATACAAGATCACGTAAGATACGAAATAACTTCCACCTCATGGGAAGTTAAATCCAAGCCGCAGGCTTATCTTGCTGCAAGACTTGATTGAGTACAGTTTCCCTTTTAAAGGCAGCAGCTACACTCGTTCTTTACATATTTGGGACGAACTCTGTTCTTTAGTTTTCTGATTTGATGCCCCAAGACTGCTTTATATGCAACAATTAGCTTTCTTTTTACATGCCCAACTCCATAAAAAGTTCCAACCAGCCCTAGAGCCAAATGTCAGAATGAGGACATCTAAGTGTATGTATCAACATTTGTCATATTTGCTCAGCATCTGAGCTGCTGGCTTTCTGGCACTGATGCCTTTTCTTCTTGAGTTTATTTTACTCTTCTTTTAATGGAACAAGAATAAGAAAGGCAGTTGTTTCATTCAACAATTGGTTTTGGACAGTATAATTTTTTTGTTCATTGGTGTTGTATTTGTAAGCAGTTAACTTTCTTTTGGTTTCTCTATTGAAATTTTATGTTACAATCTTTATTTATTAACTTGAACCCCGATGGGTTGCTGATCTTTTGGTCTGTTGGTACCTTGTGTAAAGGGTGGTGATTATAACTTCCTCAGACACTCTAGTCTTTACTCGACCTTAGCAGATACTTTATTTGTATTATTTCGTAAATTTATCATGGATATATCATCGGAGAATTCAACCATATCCTAAATCACTCTTCTTTACGGGTTTTTTTTTTCCTAATTATGTTGCAGAACACTTTTATACATGAGTTTCTCTAAGTTCTAGAACTATGGGTAGAGGAAGAGGAAAGGGGAAGAAATTCAGTGTAACCAGTCTTGAAGACCCAACAACTGGTGAGGAAGAGAAATTGTCTTCACAGAAGCAAAGTGGAAGTGCAGAACAGCCATTAAAAGATGAAATCAAGGAAGAAAATTTTGGAAAAGTAGAAGCCATCAATGAGCATGCTAAAGCTTCACCTGGCAAGGTGATTGAAGGTCCAACTCCACTGGAGTGTGGGAAGAAGAGGAAAAGAAACTCTTCAATCAAAGAGAAACTGGATTTAGATAAAGATGAAAATTGTGATGGCACCCAAACAAGCATTGTCGAAGTCAAGTCTAATGGATTCCGGCATAATGGAAGCAGGCGAAAAAGTAAGCCCCGTCGAGCTGCTGAAGCAGTTGTTGAGTGCAGATAAACATTTGGTGGTTGATTATTGGCGGAAGATCTGTCCCATTTATTTGGGCAGATGGTTACCATTATAAATTTAGGAAGTGAAACGTGGTAATATCTAGTCTCCTGTTTCTGTTACTTGTGATTTTTTTCATTTCAATTTTTTGTCACTGCCCAATTTTGATATCAAAAGAGGGACTAAAACTTCACTTTGTTTTTTGTAGTTCCCAATACTTTTCTTGTCACAAATTTAGATCTATTTCTTAAGAACACGAATACATCAGTTAATATATGAAGCTAGAAGCATGGTCGACTTTGTAGACTTTATTCCTATATTGTTTCATGGAAAAGTCTGCTCTATTCATTATGATTATTGCTTATCAGGGTATGGCCAGTACTCCGAGCTTGCTCCAGATATGCATAGTTTTGTTGCCACATGAGAGTGGGCAGTGGATCTTTGTTCCTGATAGGAACGTAGTTCATCCTTTCATCGTAGATAAGAGAACACGCCTAGATTCAGGTCTTGAGAGTTGAAGAGGAAAAACTTATTAGCACAAGTTTGATGCTCAAAAGATCTTAGTTCAAATGCTCATTAATTTTTCATGAAAGATAATGTTTTTCTTTATGGCTGCCTTTATATGAAGAGTTTGTAGGGTAGCAATCGCATATGTTGGTCAATCCATTCAAGTACCAATGAGATCTTCCAAATTGCTAAGATTATTAAGTATATACTAATCAAGTGGTTTGGGGACATTTAACATTTCCGCAACTCTGTTTAGGATCTCCTCTTTATTTCAAGCATGTTGATATTCCATGGGTTTTAAATAGAAATACTGTAAGGGACTCCTTTTCCTGTTACTCCGGGTCCTGATTCTGGCTTCAAAAGTTGATAAGGCACAACCCCAGCTCCACGTCTGTTCTGCAATTTATAATCGGCATTCCTTTCGTCGATTATCCCTTCCAATTCTTTCAATTTCCCACTGAACTTTTCAAATGCTCCCTTTATAAAAGGCTCATGTTCCCACGCCGGTTCGATTTCTTTTCCCAAATATTCTTCATCTGGAGAATGACTTGACAATACATTTAGAACGGCTGTAACTTTTGTGGCTTGAAATTGTGAAGGAAAGGTGTCTAAAAGCACATCTTCCGGCCTATCAATAAACTTCTTCCATTTTTCTGCGTTGAGATCTTCAGTGGGCACATTGATTCTTGCAATGCTGGGTCGATTTGGAAAATATCCTGCATAAGAGTATTGTCCGAAGTTGACCGCTGCATGGTGGCCAGAAGTTACCCACATGATGGTGGTGACAATGTTAATAAGGTCTTGGGGGGTGTCGAGAACCGGCCACCATGGTTCATCCTTCTTGTCTGCATGGCCTTCAGTTCGAATCTCGGTCCACCATGCTTGAAGTTCTTTATCTGACTTCACAAGGCTTGGATCTGGATAGTAGAAGTTGACGTACTCTGTCGCCCATTCTTTAATGGCATCCCAAAGGACTAATCCATCGTTGGCGAAAGGATAGTCTTCAATAGCCAGCTTCAGACCGTGAGGTGCATTTGGATCCTCAACAGCCAATCCCCTTCCAGAAACAACAAGACACAATATTCAATATCAGTATGGATAGAGAAACAAGTTTCAATTAAGCTGAAGGAGGTTTGGAAGAACAGTTACCTGTTAATTAAGTCAGCAGGCAATGCTTCTAAGTTGAATTGCCACTGTTCTTTGTAAGCCACAGAACTAAATTCAATGGAATATTTTCCAGGTGAAAAGCAGGACTCAATGACTCCATCTGCATTGATTAGAGATTGGCGAGCAAGTGCATTGATCTCCATGGTGTATCGAAAATGGGGATGCAAAAGTCTATAGATTGGATGCATTTCGCTCAACTGTCTGTTTGATGCGATAATGTATGGTTCCACACAACAATGAGTTCTAAGCCTGCAAATGAAAACAAGACATAAGGTATCAGAGTGAGTTTTTTTACAAAAAATTTACCTATTATAAAATAAAGGCTTACCAGTGGCTAACGAGTTGATGATAACCAGAGTCATGGGCAAGAACATGAGCTTTGGCAATCCTCCAAAGCCAAATTCTAGTGGCATCCCAAAAGGGTGTAAAAACGCCTTTCCATTGTGGTTTGTCGTCGATGGGTGGCCTAGTGAGCTCGATAGCCAGCGGCCTTAGAGTGTCATCTTCGTGTAAGAAAAACAACGTCCTTGAACCATACAATGTCGTGCCTTTAAGTTGTCGTACCTTTGCCACATATGGGAGGAAGAGATCGTGATAATCTAGTATAAATAGCTTCTTCTGTTTCAATGCCTGCACTTCCCCAACCCCAACATACAAAACTTTAGACAAAAAGAGAATTATATAATTGCAATTCCAAGTGAAAACAATCATCTAAGGCGTACTTCATCGATAGTCATGAATCCTTTGATTTGTTGCTCAATTATTTTATCAGTGATTGCTGATTCAGGAGGACCATAAATGGCAGGGTCAAGTTTACTCTTCAATGGCCATTCCTGCATACAACTTCTCAAGTTAGATTGGAACTTGGAAACTACGGTCAAGTACAAAAGTATCATACCGTGACAAGCTTTATGCTGTAGGGATTGAGACCTGCAAGGGTCTGTCTAGCAAATTCCTCATCTCTATACCAAAAGAACTTGTCCTCTGTATAATGAAGAATAATATTTTGATGATTAAGTAATGGAAACAAAGCACAAACAGCCCAACAATTATTCGAGAGACTGAGAAATCAATATTACTTTCAAATGGTTCAGGAGGATGGAAACGCAAGATATCCTCAGCCTTGTCAATAGCAGTGTCGATCATCCTTGGAAGAACAGTAGCAAGCTTCCAACCGCCTTGAGAAGGCGGCAATGGAACTCCGTTATCATAAATATCGTCGATTGCAGGGAAATGTGGGAAACTTGCCTCACTATCTGTGGCTACCGACTCCAAAGCTGGTAAAAGCCCATGTAGCACTGAGTTAAATGTCCTTGCATTGAACGTTGCCTCTTTTATGAATGAGAAGGCTTCATCCCGAGGTACATAAATGTCTGAGCTTCTTACTTCTGATTGAGGATCTACAGTTTTTCCAAACACCCAAGTTTTCATTTTCATGTTCATAACCATAAACATTAAACAAACAATACGTTTTCTTGCATTCAATAACTAACAATAGAAATGCGATATGGAAAAAGATTACCTTGCTGAGTACGTCCACGTCCAGTTCTACATCGCCGAGGATATGGGAATTGTTTACCCCCAAGCACTGGTCTTTTCAGCTCGTCGCTTTTGTCGGGATCGCCGAGATCATTGTAGACATCGTAATCATATATCCTCTCATGGTTCTCACGCTTTCCATGGCCATTTCCTTGCTTAGTCTTGAGGTCGTCTTCTCGAAACCTTTTTAGCCCCTCGGGCGTCTCCGATGGCAAGTATGACTGTCATCATGATGAAGCATAGTTAGGCACAGACAAGAGAAAAGAAAAACAGAACAGAACAAAAAGAGGAGTGTTTAAATTTGACCTTAGTGGTGAAGAAGACTCTGTTACTGTCGATCTCGGATTTAGAACTGATCCAAGAATTGCAGACGAAGTGTACAGGGCCAGTGGGAAGGCCATCGATGACAATGTCCTTGAGATATATCTCTCTGTGATGCTCATTCTCAACGAGAATAGCTCCAATTGCACCAAAATCTGGTGGAATTGTAAAATCTGTCTCGTATTTAACCTCACCAGCCTTTTGCTTGTCGTCTCTCTCTTTATGAGCATATTTTTTTATTCTTCCCTTCTCCAGTCCCGTATCTGAAACACAGTTTTGTTAATATGTTTGATAATGTTTTCTGTTTTCTACTTCTCTACAAAAGGAAATTAGCTCAAATATGTTCACTAATGATTTATTTATCTACCATGCCTGCAACAGTTACCAAATTACAACTCTCTTTTATTATATAAAAAAACTAATATAAAAGACATACTCCAACCTAGCAGCATATAAAAATGCATCGAATTTAGGAACAAAACTGCTCAAATCTAACTAATTAAAAACACATATAGCACAACTACCAGAATCAAGATCTCAAAACGGTATGTTGTGCTTAAAAAAAAAACATTATTCAAGTATAGGATTTGAATTGCATCATATATTCATCTTCAAGGTTTAAATTGAGGAAACTAAATTCATGATGACTAATCATTTTATTTTTTACTTTTGGTTTAAACCAAAATTAAGCCTATAAACACTATTGTATGTTTGTTTTATTATCTATTTTTTTTAAATATAAGCTAAATTTTAAAAACAAAGGAAAGTTTTTAAAAAGAAAATTTGTAATAAATAGTTAAAATATTTGCTATATTGGTAAATATAACAACTTTTAGGTTACGACTAAATATTTAATTATTTTACATTGAGTTTATAGTTGTTTTTAGAATTTTTAGTATTAAATAGAATAGTTACAGATTAGGACTTAAATATTTTGGAAAAAGAATAATGGTCTGAAAATTGAAAGAGCGGAGAGAAGGCGGCAGAAGGAAGAGGAAAGACAGGTGAGTACCGGAATCGATTTCAGCACTGACGAGCTGGAGAAGAAGTGATTTTCCCAAAAGATCGGCAATGTCATCAAGGCCTCGTTCCAAATATATCCCCCCGGTGGCTCGTTTCACCGTCACCACGGCTTTAGCAGAAACCGCCTTCTCCGACGCCGGACTCGCGACGGAGCTCTCTTTTACCTTTACGACGGGGAAGCGGG
>NW_019104540.1:32208-54407 GCF_001995035.1 Momordica charantia | reverse complement strand
AGCGGGCCGGGCGAACGGCGTCCCGTAGTTCGGCCCTCCTCTGCCTTGGCCGTATTCCCCATCCAAACCCAATGGGGAGAGGAGCCTTCACATTACTCACAACAAACGGTTTCCGCCCATCAAACGCACCTCCGTAAACTTGAGGTGATTTCAACATTATTAAAATAATTAATTAATTAGTTTCCGTCCCGCCCTTATGCTACACGCCACAGCTTCATATATTTATAATCACTTCGAGACTACGCTAAGCTCGTAATATAGGATTAGGACAGGACAGGACAGGATCGTGCCACCTGCCCTATTCCTATTGGTCACTCACAGATTTTCTGCCCTCTGGTGGGGCACACCCAAGTACTATTCCACTCTCATCAAAATTTAATTATTTATTGGATTGGATTGTGTATAACTATGTACCAACGGATTTATAAATTAAAATCAATACACAAGTGATCAATGGGTCAAACAAGTGCGAGTGTAAGCAGCCTGACCCTGAGGAGAGAATCCAAGGAAATTTACAAACTTTACTTTAGCAGAAACGAAAAGTCTTGTAGAGTTGCAAATGGGCAGTGGGACGAAAATATCCTCCCTCTTCCAGATTTGGATTATGATTCGTGTAAAACGACTATTTGACAAATTTTGAATAACTTATTTATATGCTTGAATTGGACTCCCTTGTCTCTATTTACTAGATATTTTTGAAACTACTCCCAGCCCACACAGTTCAGTTTCTGGCGCAACCCAACCGCACCCTTGGGTTTTGCAGCTTCCCATCTGACACCCAACTTCCAATTTCAAGCTGGATTTGAGTTTGGAGGACTATGTTTTCTAAATGGATTTGAGAACGGATTGAAAAAAATATATTAAAAAACACATAAATTGTTTTTTTTTTCAAAAAACCAAACCGATCATTTGATCTGTCGGTTTTAAATCAAATAAATGGTTAGTCAGCATCCATTCTTACCTAAAAACCGACCCGATCCACTGATGTATCCTTCCAAAATATCAGAAGGCTGCTAAAATATCTCTCCCTATGTTATATTTTGTTACAATTTCATGAAAACTTATTTAAATGTATTTTCTAAATTTTTTAAATCCTTTTCTAATTTACGAACTATATCATGTTAAAAATTATAAATTTAGTCTATAAGATTTCGAGTTTGTGTCTAATTGGTTCGTAATTAAAAAAAAGTTGTCTAATATATTCTCCAACTTTCAATTTTGTAAAGGTTACTAGAAGTTAAAAGTATCTAATATGTCCTTAACCTTTCAAGGTCGTGTGCGTAATAGATCATTTGCCTATTCAACATTTTTTTTTTTGAAAAAAAACATAAACAGATCTATGAAACATAAACTGAATTTTGTGTCTAATAGAATCATAAACTTTTAATTTGTGTTTAACAAATCTATGAATTTTTTTAAAATTTCAAATAAGTCAGAAATTAAACGTGGCAAAATATTTTCCCATGAAAATATCTGGTGGGGGTGGCATGGGATGGGTACTCGGAGCACCACCACTATGGCCATGAAATTTTCCATCATCATTTTACTTGTTTGCCAAAGCCAGAGCCAGACGTCAAAGTCGTAACAGCTAGCAGTAGTGTTTTTCTTATCTCCTCACAGTCATTGCCAATGGCCATTATTGTTGTTTCTTTTTTACGAAAATACAGCCGCCTAAACCTAATGGCAGATCTATAAATTTTATTCATCGTTAATTTATTCACAAAAATATAATTTCGAGAGATTGGAGAATGGTAAGCACTTTGGATCTCGGTACCACCTACCGTTAGATCTTAATTTAGAGTCATGTATTCGTCATTGCATAATAAACCACGATTATAGAATTTATAGGGATCTACTAGCCTAAGTCACATGGCATCCAGCTACTATTACTTTTGAAGATGATGTGCTCGTCGATTTTCTTTTACCGTATCTCACCATTTAAATTTTAAATTAAATCTAGAAAAACTTTAATACAAATAAGATAAGAAGTTAAAACATAAAATTAGAATGATATAGTTATATGCGTAAAAGTAATTGAAACGTGATAATTTTATATTATAGTCCAATTTTTTTTTACTAACTATTATATTTTAAATAACTTCAAATTGTCAAATTTATAGTATATATGACGTAAAGTTAATAAATATGTACCATAGACCATTAATTTTCAAGTTGATGATTTCTCTAGATAAAAAAGTTGAAATTAAAAATTATCTAAAATAAGTACAATTCAATATTAAAAATGATTTTAAAAGAAGAAAAACAATATCAGTACAATAATTTATAGAAAAAATATTTCTTGTAGGTTCAAAATAATGGGTGGTGACTACCTAATAATTTAAAATTAGGATTTAAATGTCCCACCAACTTATATATTCAATTCTTTTTTATTTTCTAAAAATTGACATATTTGAATAAAAAATTTGAAATTTCTATATTTTTTTTTAAATTGACATATTCTATAGTTTCCTTTCATTTTTTAAAAATAAAATCGATGGCATTTTTTTCGATATACAAAAGTCGCATAAAATTGAATAGGAAACATGAATTAATACGAATTACATAAATAAAATTAAAATTAAAAAAACAACCGAGTTCAGGTTCGAACACGGGCAATTCGGGACTGGGCGCACGCAATGCCACTACGCCAAAGATGGATTGGATAATAATTTAGACTTTTACATAAAAATATAAATTATTGTTTTTCAAACGTTCAGAGCCCCCGGCCCCACATAGATCCGTCCCTGCACAAACCACGTGATGTTAATAAATACTTCATTGCAATATTTTTGGAATATATATATATATATTTCTGATCTGATTTCATGCCCCCTCTATTTTGTGGGTTTAAATAGAAGAATCAAGAAAAATAGATTTTGTTGTGTAAAATTGATTTCGATAGGTTACTGAGGCTATCTTAGAATAGAAAGTAGCAATTTGAAGAGCACATGCACGGTCGGAGCTTCTAGACCTTACTAAAGTTTAGAAAAGTTTATACTGAGATTCATTAATTGGTGGCGCTTTACATCACATTTCCTTAAAAAATACTAAATAGTACCAATATCGAGAGTTCAATTGACCATAAAATTTAATTTACAACGAATTTTTTACATTTTAGAAAATATAATATTTTTTATTTAATTAATAAATTAAAACTAGTAAGATTTCTTTATTAAATCCAATAAAGACATAAATTAGTATGTGATGTTGAGATAATGGAGCCAAATCAGGAAACTCATATTTATTATAATATTGTTTTTCCTAAATGACTAGAATATTTGGCCTCCTATACAGTCATTTTGTTTAGGTTTTGTTTATGTGTTGTTGCACATCAAAGTGGGAGCTGAACGTGTAGGTGTACGAATTTTTAGATGGCAGCAGTAGTGCTATTTGGCAAATTATTTACAGATCTCGGGATTGTAAAGCATCGTTGGCAATCTATTCTCGTGGGTATTTGGTGAGGTTTTTATTTATGTTTTTCAGGATTTTATTGTTGTAGTTTCTATAAGTTATATGGTTTTTATGAGGTCCTTATATTTGAGATATTATTGTATTTGTCCATTGTATTATCCCAAAATCATAGTATAATTTGTTGTCGGGAAAGATTGGATGTGTTCATAGTTGGGTTGAATCAGTATAAATCTTTTGTGTCATTTTTCCTTATATTTCTTTTATTGTTTAATTGACTTAGTTTTCACTCGAAAATTGTAGAATGGAAAAACATTCTTGATAAGTAATTTAAAAAAAATGTGGACGATAAAGAAAAATCTAGTCATAAATAATAATAAAACAAGAAATTGACATTAAGAACTAATATTTATTTATAATAAATGTTTATAGCCTTATCGATAAAGATCATGTGGATGATAAAAAGGAAGTCATAGTCCAACCACGTGGCAACGATGAGAATGGAAACAAAGAAAAATCGAGCCGAATTATTAGTTTATTGTCACAACTTAGAATTGTATCTAATAGAATTCTAGAGTTAAAAAAGTGTTTATAATAAATCTAAATTTTTAATTTTGTGTTTTACAACCATTTCAGCTTTCAATTTTATATCTAATTCATGTCAAAGATGAATTTTAATTCATGAATCTATTAGATAATAATATGAGATTGAATTTAAAATTAAAAGTTATGAGATTTATTATGCACTTCAAGACGTCTATATAGATACAAAATTGAAATTTGAAAAATTCAGATACAAAATATATATATCAAAATTATAAGATAAAAAAGGAGCGTGTGGAAAAGCTTGGATATTGGAATTCAATAATTCCATAGAAGCAGCCAAAGGACATGCCTCATGGGCATGGCCAGCAGCATCCACAGAAGCTGCAGTTAAGATACCGAAAGTGAAAGCAGGAAACACTAATGTACTATGAATTTTTGAATTGCAAAACACGTTTCTGGATATGGTCCAGCTGCTATTTTGATGCTCAGCCCCACTGCCACTGGCCTGGCCATATGTGTTACATAGCTGCAATCTTTATGTTCATCCCACACCCTTATCATTTATTAACCACGTCTTATAATTTAGGTTAAGTAATAGATTTGGATCAGCTGATTTAGTCCACTCATTTAGATTTAGCTTCACTTATTTACTTAAATCTCACAAAAGCTAATTATTCTTAATGTTATATCAACGCATTTTGTTTAGCATGGTGGTAATGATTTGATTTTTTTTTCTATTTAATTAATTGTGTTAGTTCAACGATTTAGAGAGTGAGAAAACATCATGTTATTCTTTATATACATATTACCATGACAGAATAATTTATATTGTCTTTTTCAATAATTTATATTGTTTGTACTCGTCAGTCTTTTCACCCCACCTCATCGAGGTTTAATTATTGAGTATAAAATAATTAAATAAAAAAGTTAGGGGTGTTATTAATAATATAGAGACAAAGGATAAAAGTAGAAAAATAATTGTTAATGATAATAGAATTGATAATGATATATGAGAGATGAAATTATCTTTTAGGGAATGAGAATGGAAATTAAAAAATTGTGTGGGTCCCACCCAACAAAAAAAATTGATTCCTATTCTTTCATTTTCACTCTGCTGTAGTAAACATGGTTTAAGCAAAAAACCATGTTTTTATTTGTAAAAATATTTTGAGATGAAGTTAAAAAGTAAAAGTTATAAGATTTTGTGTCAAATGTGGGGAATATTTATTGTCCTCAGAGTTCCTGACATGTAAATTTGAATGGTACACATGGGTTCACTTATCATGTCACGTGGAGAGAACTAGAAGATAAAGAGTAGAGATAAAAGAAATTTGGGAGCGAAAAAAAGGACAAGGTAGTCTTTTCAAAGTAGGGTTGTCAATGACTAATAATGAAGAGTGTGATATCGACAAATTTTTATCACATGGGACTTAAATTCAATTAAAACTATAAGGACATTGGTTTTTTTTTTAAATTATTAATTTTCTTAATCTAAAGAAAAAATATATTAAATTTTGAAAACAAATCAAAATAAGAATTATGAAATTTAATAAATATCATGTACAAATTAAATAATCAAAATACTACTTGTCTTTTAATATTTTGGTAAATTCAAATCTGCTAACGTGCAACGGTGAGGAGCCCACTAGTTGTTAGACTAACTTATAATGTATTCCAACGAAGCGTCGGGTTGTTGATAAGGAGTGTGAGCAGACGAGGGCTACTCTTGTAGGACCTTTTAGAAGTGTGGTCCATACACGGCTAGGGAGGAAAGAAAGGAAGGGGATAGCGAGTCCCATGTAAGTTTCTCAATAAGTTTCATTTATTCAAAAACATGCGGGAAAAAAAAACTCCTATTCTTGTGAATTAGAAATCACTTAAAAAAAATTTATGCATACAACTCGCTATCTTTTTTATTTCTTTTTTTAAAGTCAGATAACAAATAAGGGAGCGATGAAAAATAGAAATCAGCGAATTTTGGAAAAAGAAAATATGGTTTGCAAATTAAATTTATAAAGATAAAGAATCCTAACTGTATACATTGAATAAAAATGTCTACACACATATTGAAATTGCCTCCAATATATATGTGTATACAAACTTGAAAACTAGAATTAATAATAAAGATTGGCTGTCCAATACTTATTTGCTGAAGCAAATACCATGATCTAATAATGAATTATTCTAATTAGTAGATATTATTACTCCTACATTCATGTTGAATATATGACTAAATCTTCAACGAGATACCATAAAATTATTTGAGTTAATTTAGAAAATTGGTATGTATTTTTATATAATCATGTAAATATTCATTTAAAATTTAATTAAATTTAGAAGGAATTTACCCCTATAGTTTTGTAAGTCAAAAATTAAGAGAAATTCCAATAGATAGCAAATTTTTTTTATGTATTTCAAAAGATGTCACATATTTTTAAAATTTTTAAATATTGCACAGATTTTCAATTAATATCAGTAKTACATCATATACCCATATTAGTAGAATATCAAATACTCATATCAGTAGTATATTACACATATATGGTACAAACACTCATATAAGTAGTATATCATATATATATCACATACATATTGCAAGTATATATATTAGACACTCATGTCAGTAGTATATCAGATATGTATCACACACATATATATAGTCAGATATATTACAAATATATATCATTTGGATAAAGTTTTAATTTTAAAATTGGACGTCCGTTTTTTTTCTTCTAAATTCTATGTTTGAAAAAAAAATAAATATGGTTGCTATTTTGCTAATTTCACTCATTGTTTGGTAACCAATTCAATTTTGTGTTTTTGATTTTTCATTTCGAAATCCAATCTAAATTTCAAAAAAAAAAAATACTTTTCAAAAATTAATTTTTGTTTTTCAAAATCTAATTTTTCTCCTGATACTCTACTTTTTTATTTCTTTCTCATATTTATCTCTAACAAAATTCTTTCTCACTCTAAATTTTTTTTCATCCTAAATTTCGCTCTACAAAATCTATGTTTCTCTCGCTAAAATTTTTATATTCTAAATTTTATTATTATTTCTCTTTCTCCAAAATTTTCATCTTGCTATATCTTTATTTTTTTTAACAAATCATTCTCATTTATGTCCAGAAAGTTAATATTTTCTCGAACTTTTTCTCTCTCTACAATTTTGTTTTTTTAAAACTTTTTTTTCTTCTTAATCTATTTTTCCTCTGAAAATTATATCTTATTTTCTCGTTCAATTATCTTTTAACTATAACTTGTATTTATCTTTTTATTTATTTATTTTCTCTAAAAAATATATTTTGAATATTATTTTTATCTTTAAATTTTTTCACACTATTATTTTGCTTTTTCTTTCTAATTTCTTTTTTTCTTTAACGTATCTTTTTCTCTCAACTTTAATTTTTTTCTTTGAAAATTTTCTTGTTTTGTCTTTAAATTTTCTTTTTCTCTCCAAAATTTATATTTAAAAAAGTTTATTTTCATCCTTCTAATCTTGTATTTCGTGTCTCTACATTAGGGATGACAGAAATTCTCTAGAGTCGAGTCCCTTGAAGAATAGGAAATTCATGTCTCAAACCCGTCCTGATTCTTTTTTTTAAATAATTAATATATTTTTTACTAACATATTTACTTAATTGTGAATAAAATATTAAATATTTTTTAAAACTAATTATTTATAATAGTAAATAATAATTCTAAAAATAATTCATATATATTTATTACACTTCTTTATAAAATTCTAAAAATAATTAACATTAATTACAAAATCGGTAATTTTTCCTGCGAATATCCCCTTCCCAAAATAATGATTCTTTAACATGGTTCTGGATTCCCGAATCGATGAACGAGGTGGAGATGGTGGACTAAAAATTTTCACGAGCACGAAAATGGAGAGCACGTCTTCAATTCCGCCCCACATTATTGTCATCTCTACTCTAGATTAAATCTTCTCTTTAATATATATTTCCAATTTTGTAACTTTTTTAAAAATAGAAAACCAACAATGGTTATCAAACATATTTGGTTTTCTGTTTTTAAAAAACAAAAGACAAAAACCCATTATCAAACATGTATGGTTTTTATTTTTTAAAAAAGAAAATTAGAAAAAAAAAACCAAAAACCAAAAACTAAAAATAAAAATGATTATGAAATGGGCCCTAAATATTTTTGTTAACCGCCCCTTCAATTAATTTTTACTCAAAACTTCAATATCATCTAACAAACCCTAAATTTAGATATAACTGCTACAATTCTTACGCTCTATGCAATTTCAACCCACTAATTTAGTTTATGATTATTATACACAAAGTTGCCCATTAAATAACCTTGCAAATACTTAAAAAAAAAAAAAAAAACAGCTCTAGTGTCAGTTTTAGTTTGAATCCTATCAATTTCATATCAAATATCTATTTTTATAATTTCATTTGATACGTATGAGAAAACTTTTTTCAAACGCAAAGTAAAAATTGTAATAATTTTTAAAGTTGAAGGTGAATATTGCAACCACTTATTTAAGGTGTAATTTAAAAAAATTCAAAATTTAGAGTAACATTGTATCAATTTGTCTAGTTGGATTGAAATTCAGATTTTTCCTAAAATTTAGTTGACATTAAATCGATAACTGGACAACTAATTCAGTTCCCAAACCCTTGTTTTTCTAGTTTTTTTCTTAAAAAAAAAAGTTTTAGTTTCGTTTTTTTTATATAATCAAATAATTAGTATTTTTTTAGTACAACATGAAAGATGGAGATTCAAACTTATTTAGTTGGTAATAGATATTTTAATAACTATATTATATCGAATATATATATATATATACACGCTCTAATTTGACAAATGATTAAATAGTTAACTGCGTACGCGAGATAAACAAGAATTACAGTAGCACTGAAATGATTAAGGAAATCTTACTAATACAAATAACGACCTTCATGTAAATCAGTCCCACTACACTCTGTGCCTTTAATCGCTAGATGGTGCATGGACTCTGTCTCCATGTTGGGTCGGGTCATGGGTGCCAATTGCCAGAGGCCCTCGGGTGCACATTGGCCTCCGCCCATATTAAAATATTTTGCCCAAAATAAATAATTTTCCACTTAATATTTCCACATATTTCAGATTTGTATTTATTTTTCTAAAAGTTTGGTTTCCGTACATACCATATTTTGTCCTGATCATTTTTTTTTATTTCCTCCGGATCTTCTTTGTTTGAAGTAAAAAAGAAAAGTAAAAAATTAATTAAAAAAAATTAAAATTAAGTTAATTAATGAAAAATGAGAATTTAAAAATAGCTTTTTTACTTAATCTCTCGAGCTCCCCCTTTTTTTTTCTCTCATTATCTCCCCATTCTCCCGAGTTCTACGTTTTCGACTCTCCAGCATTTTTTTTCTCTCCTCCATTTGGTGTCATTTCTTCCACTCATTTCTAGTTGAACTGAACATCCATATTGGAAGATTTGAAATTTCTTTTGCTATTTTTTTTTCTCTCCTTTTCAAATTGCTGAAACAAAATACTTTTATTTAATTATAGATTGTTATTTATTAATATTGATATTTAATTCAATACTTATGGGCTTGTGAGTGTTGAGAACTGAGATTAATTTTGTAATTAAAAGCTAATTTTAAATGGAAACGCTGCAAGGAACTCCTCTTGCCGTCACTCCAGGCTCCGAATACGGCTTCAAAAGCTGATAAGGGTCGACTCCAGCTCCATGTCTGTTCTTTAACTTAGGATTTGCATTCCTCTGATCAATAATATCTTCCAATTTTTTCAACCTCCCACTGAACTTGTCAAACGCTTGCTTTACAACAGGGTCATCACCCCATGCTGGTTCCATATCCTCTCCCAAATACTCCTCTTCTGGAGAATGAGTTGACAATATACTTAGAATGGACAAAAGCACAGTCGCCTGAATATGTGCAGGAAATGTGTCTAGAAATACACGTTCTGGGTCTTCAAGAAAGCGCTTCCAAAGCTTCGAGTTGGGTTCTTCTGTGGGGACGTTGATTCTGGCAACACTGGGTCGCGCTGGAAAATAGCTTGCGAAATAATATTGTCCAAAGTTAACTGCTGCGTGGTGGCCAGAAGTAACCCACATCATGCTGCTGACAACGTCAATAAGGTCTTCAGGAGTGTTGAGGATGGGCCACCATGGTTCCTCTTTCTTATCTCCGTGGCCCACGCTTCGAATTTCTGTCCACCATGCTTGGAGTTCCTTATCTGACTTCACAACGCCTGGGTCTGGATAGTAGTGGTTCACATATTCTGTTGCCCACTCTTTAATGGCGTCCCAAAGAATTAGCCCATCGTTCGCAAAAGGGTAGTCTTCAATGCTCAGCTTTACACCATGAGCTGCATTTGGATCCTCAACGGCCATTCCTCTTCCGGAAACAAACAACTTATTAGCATGGTAACTAAACGCGGGGAAAAATACAAGGCAATTTAAAAGAATTAGTTGGCAGCAACAGTTACCTGTGAATTAAGTCCGCAGGCAAAGCTTCCAAGTTGAACTGCCACTGCTTCTGGTAGACCATAGAACTAACTTCCATAGAATATTTTCCAAGTGAGAAGGCGGTCTCGATGATCCCTCCTACATTGGTAAGAGCTTCCCGAGCAATTGCATTGATCTCCATCGTGTACCGAAAATGGGGGTGCAGCAGTCTATAAATTGGATGCATTGCACTTAATTGTCGATGCATAGCAATAATGTAGGGTTCTACCGAACAATGAGTTCTAAGCCTGTAAGTGAAGATTAATAAAACAAAAAAATATATTTTAAGCAACTTTTTCTTTAAGTACTTATCAATAGTTCAATGTTAAAAAGACATACCAGTGGCTAACAAGTTGGTGATAGCCAGAGTCATGAGCGAGAACATGAGCTTTGGCAATCCTCCAAAGCCAAAGGCCAGTGGAATTCAAACATGGTGTGAAAACGTCTTTCCATTGTTGTTTGCCGTCTATTGGTGGCCTAGTGAGCTCAATAGCTAGGGGCTTCAGAGTGTTATCTGGATTTAAGAAGAATAACGTCCTTGACCCATATAATGTCTTGCCTTCGATCTTTCGTACCTTTGCTACATATGGTAGAAACAGATCATGGTAATCTAATATATATAACTTCTTCTGCTCCACCGCCTGCAACCCAAAATAATCAAACTCTTTACACACGGAAAAATATATTTTTTGTTCATAATGTTTGACGTAAATATCTATTTGGTTACTAAAATTTCAAAATGCATATTTTTAGTCCATGAGATTTTCAGTATGTGTGTATTTAGTCCCTAAAGTTTCAAAATGTACATCTTTAATCGCTGAAGTTTGAAAAATTGTTCTAAGGATCATTTGACAGTTAGTTGATCATTTGTGATTTTTTCTCTCCCCTCTCTTTCTCTTTTTATCCCATTTCCCGCCAATGTTATTGCCACCACTGCCAACCCACCCACCCGCTGTCGCCGTAGCCACACTTTCTCGCACCTTTGGTTCTCTCTCTCCTTTTCTTTTTCTAACCTTCATTCTAGATCTAGAACGAAGGAGAGAGGAAGACCTCATCCTCCTGCCGACAATTGCAAAGGACAAAGCACGACGATGGTAATGCGATGGAGAAAGTGCCACGTCTCTTTTCTTTTTCTCACCTTCATTCTAGATCTGGAACGAAGGAGAGAGGGAGACCTCATCCTCTTGCCGACAATTGCAAAGGACAAAGCACGACGATGGTAATGCAATGGAGAAAGTGCCGCGACGGCAGACGGTTGGTCGACGGTGGCAGCAGGCCGGAGATGAGAAAGAAAAAGAAGGGAGAGGAAGAGAGAAAACCACGGACAGTCAACCGTCAATAATGGAATATTTTGACCAAATATTCCATTTTGAAACTTAGGGATCAAATAGACACCTACTCCAAATCCATCAAATCGACACTTGCTTCAAATCGGAAGAACCAAAAGTGTATTTTTTTCAAAATATATTATACGTAATTGAAATTAAATTGTCAAATCGCTTGCTCGTACCTCATTGAGAGTCATGAATCCTTTGATTTGTTGCTCAACTATTTCATTGGTGATTGCTGATTTAGTTGGACCATAAATGGCAGGGTCAAGTTTACTCTCTAATGGCCATTCCTGTAAAAAATTTCTAATGGCAATAAGTTTCCTATATCAATGAAAAGTCCTATGTGCGTTTTATGAGTTTAAAGGACGTTCTGGAGCATTGAAGTGGAAGGGTAGGACTTAGGAGATAGTAATCATACCGTGACAAGCCTTATGCTACACGGATTGAGACCTGCAAGGGTTTGTCTAGCAAATTCCTCATCTTTAAACCAAAAGAATTTGTCGCCTTGAGAATAATGAAGAATTACATTCTAATCAGTTAAGTAACAAAAAACAAAAAGGAAGAAGAAAGCACAAACGATTTGAATATTTGAATATTGCTTAATTAGAGTTGTTCTTACTATCGAGGACTGCTTGGGAAGGACCTAAGAGCAGGATACGCACAACCTTATCCACAGCAAAATCAATAAGTCTTGGAAGAAGAGCACTCGGCTCCCACGTGTATTTAGAAGAAGGCAACAACATAACCCTATTTGTGAAACGCGACTCTATGTCTTGGGCTATCGCCTCCAAAGCTGGTATGAAGCCATGTAACATTGAATAAACTGTCTTTACTGCCGGGGTTGTAACCTGTTTTGTATCTATGAATGCCTCGTCTCGAGGCACATAAAAGTTTGAACTCGTTACCTCCGATAATGGATCTACACATATAATTTTCCCCATGTTACTATCATATAATAGTAAAGAAAGATGAAATAGTAAAGAAAATTACCTGCTTGAGAACGTGCACGTCCAGTTCTACAACGTCGAGGGTAAGGATGTTGCTTACCGCCAAGAATTGGTCTTTTAAATTCGTCGCCTCTGTCGGGATCGCCAAGATCGTTGTAAACATCATAATCATATATCCTATGGTGAGACTCTCGTTTTCCATGTCCGTTGCCTTGCAAAATTTTGAGGTCTTCTTCTCTAAACCTCTTTAGCCCCTCTGGTGTATTTGATGGCAAGTATGACTGAACATCATCAATCACATAGTTAGTAATAAACTCAATATGGTAAAATATGTGTCACTTGCTCATCTAGTCAAAGTCCAAAAATGTACAATATAAAGACTCATATGGAAAGTAACAGAAAGAGATAAATAGTTACAACAAATCAACTAACTAATCAAAGAAGTTAGTTAGACTATAAAGTTAGCGTGGGTTTAGAAGTGAGGATAAGAATAGTAATTTTAGAAAAAAGATTTAAATATAATTGATTTTCTAAAATAATTATTCAAATGATACTTTAAATTGAATTTAAAGGGATTTAAATTAAATTTTTAATTTGTTAAAGAAAAGTGATTTTGATTGACATGATGTTAAATATGTGGTGTTAGTCTTTTTTTTTTTAATTGATTTTTGTAATATTGTTTAATCTCCAATTTTATTCTCTCACATAAAATAGTCATAACTTATTAGGAACCATTTTAGTTTTACAACTAACATTTAACCATATCCAAAAAAGTACGCAGATGCAAATACGAGGCCAAGTTATTGAATGTGTGACCTTAGTGGTGAAGAAGATTCTCCTATCATGGCTGTGAGACTTGGGACTGAGCCAAGAATTACATGAGAAGCGAAGAGGGCCATAGGGAACGCCATGGATGACAATATCCTTGAGGAACAGCTCTGTGTTATACTGATTCTCAACCAAAACCGCTCCAATTGCACCAAACTCTGCTGGAATATTTACTAACTCCGTCTCGTACGTAATTTCCCCATCCTCCTCCTCTCTGCCTACTTTCTGGGCATAGCCTTTTATTGTTCCCTTCTCCAATCCTGTGGCTGAGTACAGAATTTTTCTTCATTCAAATCCAGACCCCAACCATGTAAAAATCATAAGGTAAAAAGATGGGGTTTTTCCTTCTTTGGTAAGAAATAATTGGAACCCCCACCAAAAAAAGAAGACAAAAAATGGTAGTTAATTTGGGACCACCGGAGAAGTTGGCATGCATGCACGTATAGGACGCAACTAAATAATGGAAATGGTAAATTTAATATATAGACAATCAATCAGGCAGACGTACTGGGATCCATCTCAGTACTGAGAAGCTCGAAGACAAGTGTTTTGGTGCCCCACAAATAATCAGTAACATCGTAAAGCCATCGTTTGAGGCCAAGGTTGGGAAGCAGCAACCTGCCGACATGTCGTTTGACAGTAACAACAACATGAGCAGAAAAGGGGTTCTCCATGGGAGCCGCAACGGAGGCTTTAACGGCAGTGGAGGGAGAAGCTGAAGCGAAGCGGCCGCGGAGGCGAGGGGTGTTTGGAATAGGATGCTTAAGCAGCAAAGCTTCGACATTGTTCTCAACAAATGGGTTCCGGTTCCGGTACACAAAGTGAAAGTGGGGAGATGAGTTATAAACTGGAGATTTCAACATTTTGTTTTCTCAAAGCTTCAACTTGTTTGGGAGGAGACCTGGTGAGTGGTGAGTGGTGAGTGGTGAGAGGTATTTTATAAACAAGAAGATTTCAAAATATAACAACCCACCAGTATAAGTGTATCCCACTCTTTATGTACTGACCCGTCGCATCCATCTCTCATCACCACAATAATATTTAGAAATAGAAGAGAAAAGAAGATATATTTTTTTTCTGTCAAATTTTTAGTACTCCAATGGGTCAGCAACTAAATAATATTCGTAAGGCTGTCTTATATTGCCTCGAAAATTGTCTAGTGAAGTTATTTGAGTAGAGATGATGTATGACCCTATTTTTTTATGTTGTAATTTGGCCACACATATCTCGTGGTTGGTTTGGACAACCACAGCATTGCCCCTGCAGCGAGGGAAAACATCTCTGTAGGGTTGCAGCAACATGACTATCACTTTCGTAACCATTTTGTTTTACCCCTATGTGGTTCTCCTTACAACAGATTAGAACAGAATTCATTGCCAAAAATATATTTTATAATTTTTCTCTATTGTCAGCCACATTTTGTAATTCACGTTTTTTTTAATTTCAAAATACATAACAACTAAAAAGACGTAACAACTAGATTTGTATTTGCTCTAAAAGTGACTAGTTTGGTTTCAACTTTTAGAAAATAAATCTAAAAGTTTAATGAAGGGTTACTAAGGAAATGTTAACGTAGCATTAGTACATTGGTAACTAAATCGAAAAAATAATTGCATAAAGAAATCCATGAACCATCAAGATGTGTGTGAGGAGGAAAACAAGTTACAAGTTAACATCAAAATCAAACAAACGGTTGCTATGGTAGAGAACATATTTGTTTGCAGCTATGAAAAAGAGACGATTCAAGAAGGCGAGAAAGAGTGAAAAAAAAAAAGAAAGAAGAAATAATTATCCAACTCATAAATATCACACCATCTTATTGTTAGTGACACTAACAAAAGTTTGACTTAAAAGACCTTTTTAGAACTATTTTCAAATAGTCATGAATCAAACTAAACTCAAACTCAAAGACAAAATATACGTATATTTTACCCGAAATAAAATCTACCTTCACAGTTTCAAAAAAGTTTCAAACAAATTCTTTCTTAATAACACATTGAAATTGAATATCATAACAAATATGTTAAAGATATATATACTTGAATAATATTTGGGTACTAATCCCTTAACACTCTTATATTGACCATCATTAAAATTTTGACAATTCTTTAACTTTTTGATAGCAGAAAAGATATTTCTCTTCCTGCATTCTTCTCTCCTACTTATCAAAAATTTAATAGTGATCGGTGCTGACCGATTATTTCCTAAGTTCTCTTCATATACTTTTTAATAAGGTAACATTTTCGTAATGATATAACGAATCTTAGTCTGTGTTTGGTACCTTTTAAAATGGCTTATGGAGGATAAATTTAATTTAATTAATTTTTTTTTTTGAAAAAAGTAGTAGTGAGAGTGCTTTTAACCAATTAAAGAATTCTAAAAATAAATAAGTAAAATATTTAAAATGCTTGAAGCATTTAAGTTAAGTTGAAGTTGTATATCAAGAAACAACAGATTAGTTGTGTAACTTTCATCTAAATGGAAACGCTATACGGAACTCCCTTTCCTGTGACTCCAGGTTCTGAATATGGCTTCAAAAGTTGGTAAGGCTCCACTCCAGCTCCATGTCTGTTCTTCAATTTAGGATTCCCATTCCTTTCATCAATAATCTCTTCCAATTTCTTCAATTTCCCACTAAACTTCTCAAATGCTTCCTTTATAATTGCATCCTCACCCCATGCCGGCTCCATCTCCCCTCCCAAATACTTCTCGTCTGGAGGATGAGTTGACAATATATTTAGAATACACAGAAGCACAGATGCTTCAACATGTGTAGGAAATGTGTCTGAGAACACTTTTTCTGGATTCTCAAGGAAGTACTTCCAAAGTCTTGAGTTAGGATCTTCTGTGGGCACGTCCACTCTGGCAAAACTAGGCCGAATTGGAAAGTATCTTGTGAAAAAATACTGTCCAAAATTTACTGCTGCGTGGTGACCAGAAGTGACCCACATGATGGTGGTGACAACGTCTATAAGGTCTTTGGGAGTGTTGAGGATCGGCCACCATGGTTCGTCCTTTTTATCTCCATGGCCGACCGTTCGAATCTCCATCCACCATGCTTGAAGTTCCTCATCTAACTTGATAAGATTTGGTTCTGGGTAGTAGTGATTCACATATTCTGTTGCCCACTGTTTGATAGCTTCCCAAAGGATTAGGGCATCGTTGGCAAATGGGTAGTCTTCAATAGTCAATTTTAGACCATGAGGTGCATTTGGATCCTCAACCGCCAATCCCCTTCCAAAAACAATAAGATATACATAAAAATTAACTAATTTTAGTGATTTTTTACTAAAAATGTAATCTCACGTTGTATTAAGGTAATATTTACCTATTAATTAAGTCAGCAGGCAAAGCTTCTAAGTTGAATTGCCATTGCTTTTGGTAGACCACAGAAGTAATTTCCATGGAATACTTTCCTGGTGAAAAAGCAGTCTCAATAATCCCTTCTACGTTGATGAGAGTTTTGCGAGCAGCTGCATTAATCTCAATGGTGCCTCGAAAATGTGGATGCAAAAGTCTATAAATTGGATGCATTGCACTAAGTTGTCTGTGTGTAGCGATGATGTAAGGTTCTACTGAACAATGAGTTCTAAGCCTATAAATTAAAAATATAACAAAATAACGTCACCTTTTAATTAAAATAATATTTATCAATAGTTTAATGTGTAAGAAAAAGGAAATGAAAAGAAAGACAATTTACCAGTGGCTAACAAGTTGGTGATAACCAAAATCATGGGCAACAACATGAGCTTTGGCAATCCTCCAAAGCCAGAGGCCAGTGGCATCACAACATGGTTTGAAAACGTCTTTCCATTGTGGTTTGGCGTTGGTTGGCGGCCTAGTGAGCTCAATGGCCAATGGCTTTAAAGTGTTATCTGGGTTTAAGAAGAATAACGTCCTCGAACCGTATAGTGTTTTGCCTTTAAGCTTTCGTACCTTTGTTACATATGGTAGGAATAGATCATGATAATCTAATGCAAATAACTTCTTTTGTTTCACCGCCTGCACTACCCAACAGTACTCAAAATTTAACACAAAAAGATTTTGATCCAAGTGGAAGAAACATGCCTATGTGCGTATATATACCTCATCAAGTGTCATGAATCCTTTGATTTGCTCCTCGACTATTTCATCGGTGATTGCTGACTCAGGAGGACCATAAATACAAGGGTCAAGCTTACTTTTAATTGGCCATTCCTAGAAAAAAAATTAATATCTCAGAGGTCAGTTTCTTGTATCAACTGCAAGATCGTGTTTATCTCAAGTAAAGATCAGTTATTGTAGATAAATTATCATACCGTGACAAGCCTTATGCTATATGGATTAAGACCTGCAAGGGTCTGTCTAGCAAATTCCTCATCTCTAAACCAGAAGAATTTATCTCCTGAAGAATGAAGAATTGCGTCTCAATTAAGAACAACAAACACATATATTAGTGATATTTTTTAATCACACGTCCATTATCAATTGATTTTGAGATAGAATTTTATGAATATTGATACTTCTTATAGAATTCTTACCGTTAAATGTTTGTGAAGGACTTGGAAGGACATCCACCACCTTATGAGCAACGAAGTCAACAAGTCTCCGAAGAAGTGTATTGAGATTCCAAGTGTGTTTAGAAAGATTGTTTGTGTTAGACAAGTGTGAGGAACACAAGTTTGTGTCCGCCTCCAAAGTTGGTACGACGCAATGTAACATCCAAGAAACTGCCTTTGCTAACATGTTTACCTGTTTTATTTCAAGGAATGTTTCGTCTCGTGGCACATAAACATTGAGACTTCTCACTTCTGATAACGGATCTAAATTTTCCACGTCACCAAAGATTTTTCCTTAGTTAATTACCACCTTAATACATAGTTCGCATATTATATGAAAGCTCGTATTAAGGTAAAACCAAAAACAAAACAAAAACCTGTTGGTGAACGTGAACGTCCTGTCCTACAGCGTCGAGGATAAGGATGTTGTTTACCACCAAGCACTGGTCTTTTATACTCATCGCCATTGTCTGGATCTCCGAGATCATTGTAGACATCATAATCATATATTCTATGGTGGGCCTCGCGCTTTCCACTGCCATTGTCTTGTAAATTCCTTAGCTCTTTTGCTCTAAACCTCTTTAGACCATCAGGTGTGTTTGATGGCAAGTAGGACTGATAAAAAGATCAATCAAGGAGGTGGTGAATTATTTAATATTCACGAGATTCTATCCATTGAAAATGAAAAATGAGAGGAGTAGCTATGCCTGTTATAAACATTTATCAGATTCTTTATTTTTTTAATGTGTGATCCTTAACATGAATGAAAAGTAAGACGATGCGAAGAGGTGTTTTAGAGTGACCTTGGTGGTAAAGAAGATTCTCCTATCACCGCTGTGAGACTTGGGACTGAGCCAAGAATTACATGAGAAGCGAACAGGGCCAGTGGGAAGGCCTTGGATGACAATATCCTTGAGGAACAGCTCTTTGTTGTGCTGATTCTCGACCAAAACTGCTCCAATTGCACCGAAGTCCGCCGGAATTACAAACTTTATATCATACATAATTACCTCAGCATCCTCTCTGGCGACTTTCTTGGCATACACTTTTATTGTGCCCTTCTCCAGTCCCGTTGCTGAGTACAACAAGTTTTTTCATTCAAAACCGAACTCCAACCATGTAAATAAAATAGCTAAAGACCAAAAACAAGTTTGCGAAACGAAATCATGCATGAATATAACTGTAGGGGTTTTCTTTTTCTTTTTTTTTTTTCCTAAAAAGTTTCAAAACAGGGTATAAAAGGAACAAGTTTTTGGTACAGAATGTATTCAAATCGACTTCATGAGTATAATATGTAACTATTTCTTCTGTTAGATAAATTAGGAATATAATTATGTCACTATTTCTTTTGCCATACTTCTTCATCACAAGTTAGATTTGATTAAATTATAAAATTTTAAATTTTATACCTTTGAAAATACATATTTATTTTATGCTATTTATATAATTATCTCATGAAAAAGTTAATAGTAAAATTTTAAACCAGAAAAAAATTTTCAAAGTCTTATTGTGACTTTTTTTTTGATGTTTGGACTAGACTTTGTTGACCTTTATGCTAAAGAAGTCCCTATGAAGTTTGGGTCAAAATCCTTAAACCCGTGTTGTTGTCAACTATTTTTAGGTAGCAATGTGAACTTTCTTGAAAGTTCGAACTAACTATCTTTTAGTCGAAGATACGTGTCTTTATTCAATTCAACTAAGTTTAGGTTAGCGACAAAAACATGAACTTACTTCGCATGGTTATTAATTTTTCAGGGTTAAATTATATAAGTTCTAACTTGTGTATAATAATAAATATTAAAAAAGTGCTTAATTAAATCTCTACGCTTTCTATTGGAGTACCTATTTAAACTTACTTTTCCATAGGGTGTTGGATATGTTTATTTGTATTGTTCTATTTATATATAATAACTGTTATGGGTAAAAGAAAAAATCCAAACTACGAATGAATTACAGAGATTGAACTCATGGGCTCTAGAGCCTGAATCCCGCAAGCCCAGCCCATGGGAGAAATACCATGGGCCTTGACCCACATGGGTTCGAGCCCATGGGCCTAACCCGATGGGTGTGACCATGAGCCCAGCCGTTAGACTTACCCACGGATCGGAGCATGAGACTAGCCCCTTGTGCTAAAACCCCATTTTTCGCGCTGTTTTGGGAAATCTAACGGGCTGTCCAACTTGTTTTCCTAGATTAGATTATGAATTGTTTATCTAGTTTAGAGGTTTCACGGAATCTCATCCATCCAAAAAAGTGTTGTACAGAGCAAATTACTCATCTGCGCTGATTTCACGCAGCAACAATTATAAATGTGAAGGTTGAGATTCCATCCTACTAGCATTGATACTTAAATTAGCAAATTAAGATAAGCAAAAAAAAAAAAAGAATACAGCTCACGTACTGGGATCCAGGTCAGCACTGAGAAGCTCCAAAACAGGTGGTTTGGTTTTGGTGGCCCAGAAATGAGTAATACCATCAATGCTTGGAAAGGGCGGCCGTTTGAGAGTGACGACAACTGCGGCAGAAACGGGGTTCCCAGTGGGAGTCGCGGCGGAGGATTTAACGGCAGAATTAGGAGAGTCGAAGCAGAGGCGAGGGGCGGCGTTTGGTTTCACACTCTGTCGTCCAATAGGAAGCAAATTAGGTTCGGCAACATTATTACTCAGAAGAAATGGACCACGGTAAATACACAGGGCTTGTTTGGAGTTATAAACGGGAGACTTCAGCATTTTCTACTTGTTTTGCGTTACTTTTTGCTGATAAAAGCTTTAGATGACCTCAACTCAAGTAGCATGAGATGAGGGCTATATATATATTATATATATATTAATATAATATATGCCACCTTAGCCAACAAACAAGCACAACTCTAATACAACTCTCAACTGTGTGTGTACCCTCTTTAAAAGTTGATGTTTATATGTCTCAAAAAAAAAAAAAGGTTGTATGTTTGAAAACATGTTTCTTGTGTAACTCGTTCAATTTATTTAAACATTTTTTAAATTTCGAATAGTGGCCACTACCCAAAAAAAAAATCTCCCTCAAGTTATGAGTGGTCAATACGTTCACAGAAATTATTTTATTCCATTCTATTTTTCTAGATGAAGAATAATTTACAGAGACTCTGTCTCATTTAGATCAACGAATCCTTATTTAGGGAGGGTCACACGAAAATTTACGATTTTAGTAATTAATTTTAAAATTTAAAAAATAAAAAAGAGTAATAAATATATAAATATTTATTACTCTTTTTTATTGAAAATTAATTACTTACTAGTATAAATAATTAGTTTTAAAAACATTTTATTTTACTCATAGTTGGGTAAATTAGTTAATAAAATATATTTACTTATTTAAAAAATGAAATTTGGGACGGAATCCGAGTTTGGTGGAAAATGCATTCCATGTTTTTGGAGTGGAGACTCAACCCTCATAAATTTTTGTTATTCCTGAGGTAGATACACGAAAATAAAAATTTAGAAATATAAAGAAACTTTTAAAAGAAAAGTTTTCGATCGATAAAAGAAAAATATTTTGAGAAAGAAAAGTTAGAGAAAAAAAATTTGAGAGAGAAAATTAAAGTTAAAGTGAGAAAAATTTAGAAAAAAATAGAAAAGTTGAGAAAAAAGACATATCAGAGAAAGATAGAAAGAGAAATTAAAAAGAGAAAAAAAAACTATGACAAAAAAATCTAAATATATTTGAATAGAAGTTATAATAAAATAAAATTGAAAGAAAAAAATTTAGATACTATAAAATTAGAGATATTTTTGCTATAGAAAAAAATTAGATGATAAAGATAAAAAAAAAAAAGAATTCTAGAGAAAATTTAGGAATATATAAAATTTTAGGGAGAGAAAAAATTAGAATGATATATTAAAACAAAAGGAATAAAATAAAAAGATAATGGGATGAATGTTCTAGAAAACGTAGCCTACCCCTACCGTCATAGGGGAAATTGGGGTTTTTGACCCCACCAATAGTTCAAATTGGATAAATGAACCCCTTTCAAAAAAACCTAATTTTTGACCCCACCTCTACTTAATTTTGAACCTCTCCCCAAGCCAATTTACCATAGTACCCTCATGTTTAAAAATGAAGGGAA